>VZTE01005386.1:632532-670607 GCA_013397775.1 Eulacestoma nigropectus | reverse complement strand
ACAAAAAAAAAACAACGAAAAAACCCAACAACAAAAAAACAACCAACCAAAAAACCCCAAAAAACCCTCCACAATCACTAGAATAATTGCATCAAAAATTTTATATGAGTGGTGATATATCACCAATTCTAAGGTCTTCCATCTGTCAACAAGGAGGACAGTACACCAAGACAAGGTCTCTGTAATGAGAGTTATAGTCTCCTCTGTCTCCTAGGATCTCAGGTCCTTATGCCAGCTCAGCCATCATCTAAATTTTTTTCCTCACTTTTGTCCCTGATTGAAGAAGAGCTGTGTTCACCCCATCCAGACCATGGTGGGGTGAATTGCTGTTCTGTGACCAGACAGACACAAGAAGAGCCCTAAACAGAGTTTCTCCAGTATTATTTTGACACCTCATACACTACAAATCTGTTTTGATCTCTTATTCACTGAGTAGCATCTTTACAACATATGAAAGAGTGCAACCACCATGGACATTGTTTTTATAAAGACACGTTTAGTCTAAAGGGAAATAAATAGAGATATTGTCAAAATACTAAGAAAAATATGCATAATGTTTTTCAAATACCTGATTTCTTTCTCCTCTTTCTGTTTTTATTTTGAAAAGCAAGTCATGATCCCCAACCTTTTTTAACATCTTAATCTTATAGTGTCAGGGTTTTGTTACCACTTGAGATTCTGGATCTAGTGACACTGCTGTGACCATTAGACACTTCTTGAAATCCTTACTAATTAAGCACCGGCACTCAAGGATTCAAACTATGTAAATCAGAATCACATCGAATTTACTCACTTTGTATTCGTACTTCTAAAAATTATACAAAGAGCATGGGAAAGCAGAATCAGACTCATGACCTCTGTTGATTACCAGGAATGAAGCATTAGCTCAACTTTGAACAGACTGAAATATTCATTGTTTTGCAAGACAGCAAAAGTTAATCCAAGATACTTTATTCAAATTTATGTAAATGCCAGCAGATATGATTGACATGTGAAGAACATTTCACATTTAGTCTAGTTAAGAAATCTCCATCATGAGCATAATGCCATATGGCATTATTTCCATTTATTTCTGCTATTTCCTTTCAATGGAAATTTTGAAAGCCAATCATATATTCTACATCTATATCCTGCTGTCAGCTTTCATTGAAGTATGCACTGCAGATTCCTCAATGGCATAGTTACCTGCTTAAGTTGGTGCAGGAATATCTCTGTGTCCAACAGTAACAGGTCATTATAGGTAAATCCTAGCAATTTTCAATGCCTTGGTGGCATGATTTAAATTACAAACCAGGCTTCAGTTTTGATTGACACAAAACCCTTAATAATACCTACTTAACTTCACTGTGCCTATTTACAGAGCAAGCTTAAGTTTCATTTTGAATATATGTGTCCACAAAGCTGCATGCTTTTAAAGGCAGACACTTCACAACTTTAGCTTAGCCAATCAATATTTAACACTAAAAGCATGAATTACAAAGCATTAGACACCATGGAAATCACAAGGAAAAAAAAAATAGTCTATTAAATTTTTGGTGATTAACTGGTATAAACAGAAGAAATGGATTTTGCAGTGAGTTGTTTTTTGGTTGGGGGACTGTAGATAAATTAATGCTTTTAGAAAAGTAATGACTATTGGGAATCAATAACTTATAAATCCTAACCCAAAAAACCACATTGTAATTGGAAAAAGTTTAATTACCTATAAAATGATCATTCTAGTATGTTGGCCAGATTTCTTTATTCCATCAAAAAAGATACCTCAAAAAGCACTTAATATACCAGGATCTCAATTATTTTTTATGTTAATCTTTTAGAAAAAGATCCATATACAATAAAATTATGAGACTAACACTCAGCTTTCTCAACACTCTTACCCTGGAGCAGAAAAAAAAACCCAAACACTTTAAAGATGAACATCAATGTCCTAATTTTACAGGCTGGAAGACAAAGAAGAAAAAAATATATATATGGTGTCAGCAGCAAGCTAAAATACCAGCTACATGGATGTGAATTTGAAGTTTACTGTTTATTTAATCACAGAAACATGTCATCCAGGAGTTAAAATACTTGGTACTGACAAAGGTGCTAGTAAAGTAAGATAAAGCCTGACTGACAAGAGTTCTGCTATAACTACTTCATAAATAAATACCTTCTCTAGATTCTGGTTTTAATAATGTATTTAATTTGTAGTGTAGATTGCAGCTGTAGTATTTATCTTCACTGGTGATACACTTCATTCTCTTCAGATCAGAGTTTATAAAGATCATGTTTATGCACATCTGCCAGGAGATGAACAGGATTGTTCTCAGAAATCTTGATTCTTTAAATGGAAAAGGATTAATTTATATTCAAAATTATTATATCCCTTTGTAGTTGATTTAAATAGACATACTTGAAACATGAGGGGTTTGCTGTTGATTGAGGTTTCATTTTTAGTGTGCTCAAACCAAGAGAGAAATCCCTCATACTGAGAATACTGAACACTACAGAATCATTTTAAAAAACTTACCTCTGATACCAAATCCACTTTTTGTGTGGTTTACAGGGTACTCAAATCTGTAAAGTGATTACCTAATAGAGGTCTTGGACTGAAGAGGAACATCCCACAGGAAGGTGACTACCTTGTTTCTTGCATCATTTCAGATTAACTCTAGCAGAGACATCCAGGAACAAACAGCTGATATCAGTGCTGCTTTGGCCAGAGAAAGGACTAAATGAGCTTCCAGATCTCTACTGCATCTAACTTTCTGAATTTTATACAAAATGAACCCACTGTGAATAAGGGCTTTGCTCTGCCAGAAGTCAGGTGGGACTGAACCAAATAAGAGGTCTGTTTTGCCTGTCTTTCAAATGTTAGGAACTGAAATTTCCTTTCAATCTTTTATTTCCTATCTGGGAAACACAATCAAATGTTGAATGGCATCTATTTGCACTCTGGAGAATGGGAAAGAGTATAATCTTTCTACATTGAGACTAACAAATCAACAAAGCAATAAGACAAATTACTTATCTTTTGAAGGCTATTCTGTCATATGTACATAATGATTCTTATAAGCCTTCAGGTTTCAGTTGACCCATGTTGAATAGGCATGCATGGAAAATTACTAGAAAAGAGTTCTTTCTCCTCTTAGTCATAGGGCTGAATGGGAAACCAAATTGCATGAGTGGTCAGGTAATTACAGAGTTTTCGGAAAGTACATGGACAGCTACACAGAAAGTACATGGGCATAGCTAGACCTTTTTCTCTCCTTCTTCCCTTTTCCATTTTTAAAAAAGTCTCATTTTAAACAAAAAGTTGCAATGCCAGATGCTCCCTGAATTGGCATAGATTTCTGTCTTGCATATATCTGAAATTTAAAAAAACAATGAGATAGTTGATAACCTGAGTAATTTCTATTACTCTGAGCAATTTCTATTCCCTTTTTCAAAATTCCATCTGTGTTAGTTACAATGGAGAAAATGTTAGTTATAATGGAGACCATCATCTTCCAAAGTGCTCCTGATGAAGGATAAGGACTTGTCCCTGTTTTCAAAATAAATTCTTCTATTGTATTTGTCTTTGGTATGTATGCCATAGATTGGATGCAAGACAGCTGTATTTTCCTTATGAGTTACATTAAGTTTCATCCAGGATGTCTGGCTTATCACAGCTTTTTTTTTTGGATACATGCATTGCAGTTTCACTTTCTCAGTAAGCTTTGCAGATGAATCTGCAAACTATGCTTCCATGTTGGCTAAAGCACACACAGAAATTCAGTTTCAGAATTAACATAATTAAAAATTAAATTTATAAAGAAACCCAGAAACAACTTTGGTAGCACTACAAGCAAAACACTGCAAAAAATTTGCTGGAAAAAACCCCAAAACCTACAAATTATTTTTACTTCTAATTTGTGAATGACACTGAGCCATTAAAATTTGTACAAGCCCCACTTCTGAACTGAGTTTACAACTGTTGTGATATGATAAAAAACCGAAAGATGCTAGCTAGGAATAACGAAGCAACCTTGCTTCCACAAAGCTGGAGGCCAACAATAAAAAGAACTGTGTGGTCCTTTTCAAAAAACATGGAATCAGTGACTACGGTGTGACATCATTTTATTCAATCTCTGCACATCAAGTGCACCTCTCACAGGATATTTTCACTTTCGGAATAGGAAAATCACTACGTGCTTTTTACTTTCACAGTCTGAGAAAAACCAGGTTGGAGGCCTCAGTGCATCAGAAATTGTCTAAATTCCTATCAAAATCAGTCTCAGAATAAAGTTTTCATCACTAATGAATCTATAGCAAGATGCATGGATACTATAATAACTGATGAAGCAGGGATCTTTAGGCTTCATCACCAGAAGAAAACAGAATTTTTCCATGCTATGCATCCAAAATGACCTGTTTTTTTCAGACACCCCAGTTCAACATTTATCTATTATTCAGGGAGTACAAAATCTAAAGAGAAGATAAGACAGTTTCTATAGGTCATAAGTCTGTGACTAGTTATAAAAAGTAATATCTTAAGGTCTGAGAATTTATTCGTGATAATATGTCATGAGTTATTATTTTTGGATCAAAATTATGCAGCTTGAAAATTCTTGTTCAAAGGTGTAAGAATCCTGAGCATTCATGACTCATGTTGAAATTTGTCAAAACAAGCCTCACTCTTACATTTTTAATGGATTTTTCTTGGGACAACTGCAAGCATTTTTGCACTTCAACAAACCATAATTTTATGGAGTTGCTTGAAATTGGAGCAGTATGACTAATTCGAAGTCAAAACTAAGCTTGAATCAATCCATTAAAATTCTCTAATGAATAAATAAGTGTAATTTGAACAAAAGCTGACAATAGAAGTTAATATTTCAGGTGAGTAATAGCCTGCACAAGCTTGAGCAGGACTCAGCATCAGAGCTGCTTAAAACACCTTCCAAAATGCAACAACCTGACCGGAAATCAGAATCTGCATGTATGTATCTGTATAATGCTAGGCATCTTTTAGGATAATACAACATAGAGTTCCTTTCCAACTTAAATAATTCTATGATTTTCAATGTTTCCAACAGCTCCATTTTGCCACTGTAATTTGGCATTGTTACAGTTACACTTATTTCTACCTTACCTTGCCAACAAACAGAATCCACCAAATCATGAAGTAATAAAGAAATTCTACTCTATACCACTTTTTAACTCAAAAACTTGTACTACCTGAATGTACTTACTTTCAGAAAAAAAAAAAAAGGTAATAGGCTCATATAAATATATTAATAATAATGTATCTTTTTCCTCAAGATTTAGGAAAAAAATTATAAAGGTTACTCTTCACAATCTCTTAAGCTGACATGATTCTTATGTTCCTGTTATCTACAAACAATTTTCACAGAAATTTCAAGTATTTTAATTATTATGTTCTTATGGAGAGTGACTACGTGGGAAAGAAGAAATCTGAATTTTAGTGTGAAAAGTCAATAAACCTTGACTTTTCCTTCCTTTTTCTTTCCTTGTGATTTTTTTGCTTTTACAAGTGATTTCTTATTTTTTCCTGTGTGGGAAATCATGGTCATAGTTGTAGGTAAGTGCAATTGTTGCAGATACTGTATTGCCCTAACAGGATTGGTTTTTTGTTTTATGAGGAAGTTGTATACCTTGAAGTCATAGAATCATAGAATCACAGAATGGTTTGGGCTGGAAGGGACCTTAAAGACCATCTAGTTCCAACCCCCCTGCCATGGGCTGGGAAAACTTCCACTAGACCAATTTCCTCAGAGCCCCATCAAACCTGTCTTCGAAGACTTATAGGGATGGGACATCCACAACTTTTCAGGGAAAACTACTCCAGTGCCTCACCACCCTAAGAGATTCACCAGATATGTTACAAATAAAAAGTATTCTTAAAGTATAGAAAATATTTTACCCAAAGTCTTTTCTTAAAAGCCTGATCTTAGTTTTCCAAATTATTTTTAACACAACTGCCTCCTCATTAAAATTTTTACTTTGTTTCCTCATTTGTGAATTGTTTTTATTCCAGTTACTTCAATATTCAGGGAATTTCCTCAAGTACTGGAAAGTCACAGAAGTGCAGGCTTTGAGGATTAATAAAGTGTTACAACAGGTTTTTTAAGCAGCTTCATATTTTCTAAGAGTATTACCTACTTATATTTTAATTGAGCAATTGAAATTGTCATGGACAATCCAAAATCTGGATTCACAAGGTACACCTAGATAGTCAGTAGTCCATCTGATGCTCAGTATAAAAATCTAAATGGAAGAGAATTGAACTGGAGACTGAGCCTTATTTTATTTGCTTAACAAAGTTATCTTTTTAAAAAGATCAAAATATTAATTTACATTTAGCTTGTCTCAGGAAACACAGAAGCATTACTGATAAAAGCAGGAAATGGGAAGCTTCAGATTCTATACTGCAGATTTTGTATTTGAAAGGATTTATGAGTCAAATTGGTTAGATTCCTGGATGGTCTGTGGCATTACAGCCTTTAAATCTGCTACATTGGAACTATACAGATCCCACATTTAAATCTTTAACCTCCTGGCTAGCAGTTCTCAAATTGCAGTTGCAGAAGAGGCAAAAAAAGAAAGTACCTCTCTAACTTGAAATATTATTCTTTATGCAATAATACATGAGCATATAGTAGTTTACAGATGAGTGGTGTTCCACAAAATCTAAAGTGGAATGAAAAATATAAACATATGATAATTTCTTCACTATTATTATTACAAATGAAATTTTTCACACATCTCTTTTCTCGAACTAAAGCTAAGATATATACAGGAAGTCTCCAAAATGAAGACATATTCCCTTAAATGAAAATTATTCTTCACTTATCTGTCTATATAGATAAATTACAGTTTTATTGCTCTGAATTTCTTCCTTATTTCTCTCCATCTGGCACTGAAAGAAAAACAGAAGTTAAGAAATAAATTTCTAACCCCACATGATGACTAAGTATTGATGATTTGTTGATGTCTAAGGACATTTATTTGCTCTACAGCAGACACAGTTATTACAAACGTCAAGAATTCTTGGGCAGCTGGCCCCAAGAACTGGATCCCTGATCATACCTGCTAAAAAAAAAGGCCTGTAACCAGGGCATTACTAGGTCTCCCCCTATAGGCTGCAATTGAAGTCCCCTCTGGACATCCGTACAAGTCCCCCAGAGAGACAACGGCAACACATCTGAAAGCCATAAATCAGAAAGCTGTAGGCACTGTGAAAGCTGATTCCACTGGTATAATTTGGAAGCAGACACATAGGACATCATCTTTTTACAGAAGATGTAATCTATAAAAAGATAAATACATACCATCTCCACACTACCCACCAGGGCAGTGGGCATAGCAGAGCAGGTGATGTAAGGGAAAGCCCAATGTGCAGCTCCCTCACAGCCTCTCCTCACTCCTCCCTTACCTCTAACCCTTCTTTCTGCCTACCCCACCTGCACTGAAAGGCAGGAAAATCCATGTATCTCTGACCGTTCGTGGATACGAGACTCAAAATAGCAGCAGCAGCAGTAGCACATCTCACTCCATCGCTTGAGCAGTGCTTCGGTCTCTGCCTCTCCATTTCTCTGCCCATCCTTCCCCACAGCCTGGCTCTTCTTTCCCAGTTATCCCATCTTCTCTCCATCCTTTGAACCCCAAAGTAAAGAGAGGGAACACTCACAAACAAGCTCTATTATACTAAAGTAATTGGCTAAATGCCAATTACAGTTTGACAACAAAAGCAGCCCAGTGGAACTTTTCAGCTTACTGTAAAACTGTAGGATGTGGTTTAAAAAAAACCAAAAACCAAAAGAGAACCAGCAAAAAAGACTGTGCAGCAAACACAATGCAAATCTACAGCTTGGATTTTAATCATGAGTTGAATATACATCTTCAGAGACCCTGGGTGAGTAATTTCATTTCCTGGTGCATTAATTTCCCGAATTCCAATACATAGATAATATGTAATGAATGCTGCTGTTTCAAAGCATGTCATAATAATCTCTGTAATGAGGTTTTTTAATAGAAATTGCTATAAAACTGTGAAGAATAAGACACATATATAGGGCCAGCAAATATGTTAATACCCTTTTTAATGATTCATTAGTATTTAAGATTTAACAGATAGGCCCGTAGCAATAATGCAGAAAGAGTGGCAAATATTCTTGCAGATCGCTGTTACCACTAGAAAGAAAAGCCTTGAGTGTGGCAGTGCAGTGAAGCAGGAGACAGCTAGAAGGGAAACCACCTCAGGTACCACTTCTTTACCTGCAAATGTGACCAACTGGAAAACGGCCAGGCCAAAAAGGTTCTTTATTTTCAATGACTCTTCAGTGAATGTAATGAAGCGAAGTGGGCTGGAAGGGAGGCTTTAGCAATTTCACACCTGCTGTGAGCACCCCTGTAGATTAGCTCTAACCCTGTAGAAGCCAGGTTAACTAATCCAGAACAAAAGTTCAGTGACAAGGGATGTAACTCCTTTTTTCTCTATAGATGAGGGTCCACCACCAAAAAAATGTTTCTTTTTCCATGCACCATTCTATGTTTCTTTAAGTGGGATGGCTGAGTGGTACAGATGGATAAAGGCACAATAACTCAATTTGCTTTTTCCTATTCTGCATCTAATTTAATTGAACAATCAAGCACCCCAAACTGGATTAATCTATAGGCATGCCTGATTCAATAACATAAGGGATAAGATTCTTCAGTATGCATTCTTTAACCTCAAAGGAGAAGTTAAATGGACATCAGACATTCCTACAAAAAGAAAATATTTGTAAATTAAACACAGTCACATTTTGGGGATATCTTGATAAAGATGATTCAGAGAGAGAAAAAAAGATTGAATCTAAAAGGCTTTCCCACATGTAGAAGAGTAAAGAAAATATAATCTACCTGCTCAAGTTTTCAATAATTTTTTATTCTTAAACATATTGGCCTGCAAGAGGTAATGTTATATAAATTATAGTTCTATGATAAATGCTTAAATCAAACAAAATCAATTTTTGCAAGAGGATATGAATTCAAGAATCCTTAATAAGTGACGATGTTTCTGCATTTTTGGAACTGGAAAATTACTTATATTTTTGGCTAGTCATCCTAACATAACACTGAATACCTAAACGTGTCAGTGTTGTGGTTTAGGAATGGTATTCTCCAATTTCGTGTTCTCATTCCCCCCTCCCCTGCATTGGGCTGGAGAAGAGAATTGGAGGCACAAGAGGTAAAGATCACAGGTTGAGATAAGAACAGTTTACTGGAAACAGCAACGAGATAAGAAAACAAACAGTAGCAGTAACAATATTAATAGCAAGTGTACAAGAGAGGTAAGAATTCACATGCAAATGGTCAAAACTACACCCCTCCCTAGGTCTGAGGTAACACTGGACAATAGCAGCACCTTTATCTAATCTCGAGTTCCTGTCACAGCACCTTAATTTACAGTCCAAGTTCCAGGTACCCCTGGAGGTATATTCAGAAGGGGGGGGGGGTTAGTTGTTGCAGATGCCATCAGTCCCTCACAGCACTGTGAGGGCTGCTATGGAAAAACAAACTCCGTCTCAGCCAGACCCAATACACCTGGAGATGGCCGAACACCAGCCTGCCCATGGAAGTGGGGAAGAGATTCCTTGGTTTATTTTGCTTGCACGCACAGCTTTTGCTTTTCCTATTAAACTGTCTTCTGTCAATCCACGAGTTTTCTAGCTTTCCTACCCTTGCAGTTCTCTCCCTGATCCCATTGTCTGGGGAGTGAGCAAGTGGTTGTGTGGGGATGAGCGTCCGGATGGGGTTAAGATATGACACCGTGATGTGAAGGTTAGATAGCACTAAATGGGGAGATCAAGGAAGAGTATTTTCACAGCTTTTTCAGGGAGAATATACATGTTAAATGGGTGTCATCTGAACATGTAAAACATCCATTTAGTGACAGATGGCTAATGGTGAGACGTCCTAATGGTATAAAGGTCTGATTTAAGCAGTGGAAGAAACACCACTGCTGAACAAATTTTGAACACCATGAAGCACTGCTACCAACTCTCAAGTGAAAGGTGTGTTGGTAGGAGATAAGAAAGTTTGTGGAATTTTTAAGGTCAATATGTGAGTAACATTCCTTTGATGTGTTCATGGCAGGAGCGTCTGCCTGTGAGGACCTGTCAAACTTGAAGGAAGTTCGTGTGTCTGTGTGTGAAGGGGAAATCCTTAAAGCAGCCATTCAGAGTATTCCTCTGCATTTAAATAAAACAAAAGTGAAATGTATGATGGAAAAGTGAAGAAAGTTGTGAAGATAGTTAAAAAAGCCAAGTTGATCTACCTAGAAAAGAGAGAGAAAACATCAACCAATAAACCCAATAAAATAACCAGTTAATTTATTTTGTTTATATTTTTTATTTACATAATTGCTTAATGATAAAAATTATCACCATGCATCTTTCTTCATTCTAAGCCTTTTCTGTTCAGTGATCTTGGCTGCAAATGTCTACTAATGATTAGGTCAATAAGGTATCAGAAATTTCCTTAGAAATATTTTATAAATACTTCTATTTTTATAATAGGAAGATAGTACTGGATTTGTATTCAAAATCTGTTGACAATTAGTCTATGCATTTCCATCCAGTAATAACGTGAAAGAAAACATTTGAAAGATATGAAAAAACCTAATTCACAAAGGAAAGTAGTAAAGTCCGCTTGGGTCTCTAAGTATTTAATGTACTAATACTGCATAGTTGACTGTTTATCTCTTTCAGTTTAATTTTTGTATTCCTGCTGACATCTCTGATTTTATTAGTTTTGCAGAAACATTAAAGTTTCATTTTAATGAAAGAAAAATCAAAGCAGAAAGGCTTCAAAGTTCTCACACAAATCTGTTTTTGGGACAGGAAGTGGAACTTTCTGTTTCAGAGCACAGCCATTCTCATACAACTATTATTTTTCCTGAATTATCCTTTTCCTAGTTTAACTCTACTTTTTATGTCCATCATGCTGCTAAAAAAACCCTGTTTAAAGTCTGTTTAAGGAAATTAATGTTGCTGGATTTTTTCTCTTTCTGGCAGAGGCTTACAGAACTGTTTCCTAAACAAAGCCCTCAAATACAGCCTGGATGTGAAAACTTCCTGCAGAGGCAGTTCACTTAAGGTTGAGGCTATCCTTAATTATAGGATGTTGGCAGCTCAGAAATTTCTCCAAGAAAGACCTCTAACTTTTATAAGGCAAAGAAGCTTATGAGTTTTTAAATGGCCTTCAAAATTCGGGGAGAAAGTTAAAGAGAGAAAACAATGCATCTTTAACCTTTTTTTTTTGATGCATCCAGAACCTGACACAGGCTACCTTTCTAGCAAAGAAAGTTATCTCGTGCATCTTTTTTTCTTAAGCCCTTTTTGTGGACCTTTATTGGGAAAAAGCTTGGTAAACAGCAAAGTGACTGTTAATCATTTTCTGACAATGCACATCTCTCCTACAAGATCAACGGCAAGCAGACAATGCTATCTAAAATCTCCCCCCTACACACACAAACACACACAAAAAGAGAAAACCAAAAGCAAAGAAGACCACCCCAAACACCAAATGCCAAATCCAAATATCCTGGTTTCCAGACAAATGCCTTGGTAGAATAGATGGCCACTTTTCTTTTCCACTATTTGATCTTGAACTGGCTTTAAATGTCGGAAGAGCTACAAAACCAACCACTCAAAACTGCCCCTTGAAAGAAGCATTCTTCAGAACAAGCAAGCGAACTCATCCCCTAAAACTGCCTTGCTTAGAGATATTCAAAATAGAAAACAAAAAAAAATATTCACTAGCAAAACTTTGAATGAACAATGAACTAAATGCTGTCCACTCTAAACCTTGGAGGGAGATTAAGGACACAGAAAGTATGTAAAAACATCTACATCCTATCAAATTTTTACACATGTAATGAAATGAAAAAATAACCAAAATCTAAAGAAAAATTTAAAATTCTGTTGTATTGTAATGAATTAAGCTGGAATTTTTTGGCATTAGTTTGGGCTTTTTTTACCTTTCCACCCCAAATACACTGCTACATAACAATCCTCAAGTAAAAATCCCTTTCCTACCAAAATTCAGAACAGATATTTCTTATGCATGTTGTTGCTTTGCAGAACTTCATTTGTTTAGACAAAGCCAAACAGAACAGTAGAGCTTTTACAAGAAAGGTATCACAGTGAACTGTGAATAAATGGAGCCAAGGAATATCTGCTGCAATCATTTGTTTTAGTAAAAGTAGCATAATTGTGCCATAAACTCCTGCCTGATACACTGCAACATACTACATCTGTTTTATGCTAATGTAGTTCCAAAGAAATCAATGATATTTATACTGACATAAAGCTGTGGTGAGTCATACTCTCAATTAGTGTCTTCAGTTTGAGAAGGAATACCAGAGATTTTTCTTTATTTTCCAAAATTTAGCCTGTACTTTTGTTCACCAATTTCTAAGAAGCTGAAAGTTTAATTATATCTATAGGGCCTCAGAGCACCCCTTGAAAAATCATCACCAAGTTATTTTAAGCAGATTTAACTTTTAAATTTAATTATTGTGACTGCATACATCTTTTGTTTCATTAATATGTTCAAAACAAGAGGCACTGATCTCTGACAGATTTTTTTTTTTTTAAACTACATGTGTGATCCATAGGAACCATAAAATGCCTGTGAAGTAGCATATCTGCCCACAAAAAGGCTTATCAACTATTCCAACATAACTATCCTAACATATTGATGCTGCCATCAGTCAAATATATTATGTTCTTATTTTGATGGTTGAATTCAACTCCCCTTAATCAAAACCATGTGCGAAGCCCTTGTCAGTTTTAAATACAACACATACGACTTCTAGAGATTAAGCCAAACAAGGAGTGGCAGAGGGAGCTGGGGTCATTTAGCCTGAGACGAGGAGGCTCAGGGGAGACCTTATTGCTCTCTACAACCGCCTGAAAAGGAGGGTGTGGCCAGGTGGGGGTCGGCCTCTTCTGCCAGGCAATTAGTGACACGATGAGAGGACATGGCCTCAAACTGCACCAGGGGAGGTTCAGGTTGGACATCAGGAAGAAGTGTTCAAGAATTGGCTGGACGTGGCACTTACTGTATGGTCTAGTTGACAGGGTGGTGACTAGTCAGAGGTTGAATTTGATGATTTGCAGANGAAGAAGTGTTCAAGAATTGGCTGGACGTGGCACTTACTGTCATGGTCTAGTTGACAGGGTGGTGACTAGTCAGAGGTTGAATTTGATGATTTGCAGATATTTTCCAGCCTAAATGATTCTGTGACTTTGAACCACTCAAAGTGAAAAATTGCAGATAGCTCTTTTAGTACAATTTTGTCTATTTTTAGTGGATTTTTTTTTAATTTTTGTTAAAGTGAGTTTTTTTTTAAAGGTCTGAATTTGCGATGTGTAAGTGTGTAAATGTTCAAAGGCTTACCAGAATAATCTGATGCATTAGGCAGACAGGAATTTAAACAGATAATCTGAGGTAAACCTTGCTGGGATAATTTTAGAGTTGGTTGATTGAATTTAGGTTGATCAGAAATAACCAGACTTTGACTTAGCAGGCAGTTAATTCCTAAAGATCGAATGGGAGAGGGCTCTTCATGAACATGATGGACAGTCACACACAGCACTTCAGGTTTTGGGTTATTCAAACTAACGTCCTGGATCAAGAGGTCTGAGGTCAAAATTGCATTTTTCAGCTTACTTGCATCACTGTTTGTATCCATTACAAACTGTATTAATTTTGTAATGGGAAACGTGGCTATATAGAATTACTATTTTGTTGATTATTTTTCAAAACATAAAAGATACACTGTATTGTTACAGCTGTATTTTGTCCCTGGATTCCTGGGATTGAAAGTTTTGTGTGTGGTTGGTTTTTTGTTGTTTCTGTTGTAGATAATGGCAAATGATATTTCCTGGACATTATTTCTCAGTCTCAATGGACTTTTTTTACACAATTGAATCAACTACATTTTTTACCACGCCTGAGATGAATACATATGTGTCCCCCTTTCGTTTAAGTAGAAATTCTATTGCTTCAAATATATACATATAAAATAATATACAGAAGATGGGTGCTGAATTAATTCATCAAGAGGTGAATAAATTCTTCTGAAAACAAAGATAGAATTTTCTGGCATTCTGATATTAGTCATTCTTTGTACAGGGTGGGTAGCATTAAAAGCATCTTAAATAGTTCTCAGTTTGCTTTCCTGAAAAGATTTTGACAGTGTTAATTACTTCTGCTAACAGAAATTTCTGACACTTACATGACCTTCTGCTGCATATGAAAAAGGCTGTCATGGTTGGTATACTGATAAATGCAAGGAAAATCCAGGAACTGAAATTAGATGAAACTAAACAAATCTTACCCTTAACATTACCAAGTAAGAATTTCCAATGACTTCACCAAAACATAGATTATACTTCTTCTGGTGGGGGAGCAGGGATTTCTGTATGAAGAAATGAACTCCTTTGGAATGTAGCAGTAACATGCACTGATGGCAGGAGAGAACAGAAGCACAGGATTCTCCTTTAGCACTTACCACCTACCACTCCTTCCAAGTGGCCATGTTATCTCTAACCAAAAATAAAGTTATTCCAGCACGCTGGAGAGAAATCACAGGACATTTTCGAGAATCATATGAAAAGGTGTGTAGGCTGTTAAGGATCTTCCTTCTAATACATTATGGCAAATACACTCCCTGCACAGCATAAGGAGATTTATTACCATTAAAAGGTATTTCAGTTCAGAGAGAGAATAAAATAATCCACCCCAAAGAGCTGTGTTCTGGGTGATTACATTTTGACCTCAATTCCTGCTATATTCCCTAGTGAATTTGTCCATACAATAATGCTTCCCCTGCTGGGACCTAGTCCAGCACTACCTAAAATTAGATTTTTCTATTGATTTTTATGGTCATTTCCTTCTTAAAATCAGTTGTTATTACATCCATAAAAAAAAATTTTCCATGCTCACCGTTCCATCATAATATATTTTGAAAAGCATATTGGAGAAATCCCACAACGTTAAACTGCATGTTTAACCACACAGAGACTCAGTAATAATCATGGAAGAATACAAATCCTTATAATCCATTACTGTGCTACAGTTTTTTTCTTGTTTTATTTTCACAGGGTGCAAACTTCCTGTCGTTAAGAAAGTTTACTTTAAAAACAGTATTTAAAGGTATTTTTGTGACTCCTCAATCATATTTCCCTATAAAACTGTATAAAAATATTTGCTTTATTCAAAATGGAGAGGGAGGATTGCTGTCATTATATGATAAATGTAATAAATGGAAACAATACAACGGCAAATCACTGTCAACAAACACCCAAAATGAGCAAAGAGAATTTTTCTCCTATAAATCTCCTGGGACTTAGAGGCAGCCACAGGCTGCACAAAACCCCAAAAACTTCCCATATGCTCTGCCAGCTTCTGGCAACCTCCTGCTGTATGGCTCCACTCCTTCTGTTGTATTAATACATATTTTTTTCAGGGGTGCTTTGCAAACCTTTAATTATTGCAGAATAACTTTGGACAGCGCAAGAGTTTTCACTCCAGAGTAGCAGTTATTAGGTCAGAAACCAGCATGCAGGTGAATTCAATATTCCTTTTTTAAACTTATTTTTAATGCTGAAAACTGTACATCTTGCAGGCATGAAGCAACAACACCAGAGGTTCTAAGGAACAGTCTCCTGAGCTGTGGACTAACAAGCACCTGATGTCTTAATTTACACAAACAGATGAAAAATCACACCAAAACTTTCAGAAAAAATGAGAATTCCAGTGACACTGCTGCTACCTGCAGGAGCAGCTTGTCTTAGCCCTTGAAACCTCACAGTTATTTGACATTTATGAAAAACTTTGAAACTGCAAGCACTTAATCACATAGGCACTAAATCCTGTTACAGGATTCACAGATTCATGGAACTGTTAGGGTTGGAAGAGACTTCTGAAGACCACGTAGTCCAACCCCCATTCATCAAATTCAAGATTCAGGAAGGCTCTGAAGTTCAGATAGAGTAGTTTTAATTGGAGGCAACTATAAGTTTTTATTCAGGTACTGTTACTCAACTGTGAAAGACATCTTTCTGGAAAAATAACTTAATGGGCAAGAAAAGCTCTGGCTGAGGAGTGAGTCACTCTCCAGCTGCCACAGCAATGTGAGAACATCCTTCTGCAAACCCTCAGTTACAGAGTCCAAGAATGGAAACCAAGAAGAAAGACAATTTTCCTTATCCTGATTTGGTGAAATCCACCTCCGAAGTGCAATCACTTTGAGCTTGTCTACGAGACTTTAAGCTTGTATTTATGTGAGGAGCACTACTATGCTGACGCTTGCATGTTGATTGGTGTTGCCCCAGTTGAGAGTATATCTTTCTCAACTCACCTAGATGTTGACAACTACGTTTTCTCAAGAGTTATTTTTGGGTTAGTTTTTTTGGTTTTTTTTGTTTGTTTTTTTTTGTTATTCAGATACTAACTGGTGTCTGAAGTCAGTGGCAGCATTTGATGCAGCATAATGCAGGAAATTAAACTGAGGACCTATTATCATCTTGCTATTAAACTCAGTTAGCAGACATGTTCTTAACAACACACCTTTTATTATCCCCTGGATCTAAAAGACAGACACAGGTGATCCTATAACTCCCAGTATGTTTAAGATACTGGGCCATAGGTTGAGGACATCGCCCTCATTTCCTGTTCTGCTCTGCCTCTGTGAAGCTCTGCACTGCCACTTAGGGTTAGTGAAGGAAATTTTGGTGAGAGTATTTGGTTTTAAAGGCATTCCCTGCTGCTGATGTCATTTGTATTTCAACTCCAAGTCAGTATTCTGAAGATAGTCTCAATTAGGAAGCATTACTAAAGCTGACTTTTTAAAGAAAGATGTGCAACACCAGAGGAAATTTGCAAGTCACATACGTGAACTAAATCATGTATTACCTACTGTATGTGAAGTACTGGGAACTGCCATCCTGTGTTCTGGCTCAGCAAAGACTTACATGTACATAGTAAATGCTAAAGACTGGCATCTAAATATGTACAAATTTATATTATAGTCCTGTTGGCAAGCAATCAAGAAGCTGGAATGATGACATAACATCCAGATTTACCATTCAAAGCAGGTCTGTGTGTTTTGTTTATGAAGAATGAGGACATTTGTGAACCTAAGCATGTAGGTTTGCTGTAAATTCAACACAGACTGACACTCTCCATTTTGGATGCATGAAAGCAGGTGCTGTAAGAATTATCCTCTTCCAGTGAAAATGAAATCAGTTTTTCCATTTTTTTTTTTTTTTTTTTTTTTTTGTTGAAAAGGTTGTGGTGGCTGAGATAGGGCTGGAAGAGGGGTGGAGGGCAACATGCCCTGAATATCAAACATAATTATAAAATCCCTACTGCTAATGTTTAGCACCTAAAACATTCGTTATAGAAATAAGATGTGCCCAAGAATAGCTGGAACTGAGGCCAGAGGGCACAGACTGACCCTCAATCATGGAGGCAAACCCTTATGGGTTACAAGACAGGGAGATAACCAGGTTTTAGGATTGCTCAGAGGTCACACAGAATTCCTGAATGAGGTTAGGTAATCACAAAAAGATGATGATGATGATGTCATAAATGCAGAATATACATAATCCTGCATAATTCTGCACGTAAATGCAGAATCCACAGTGCAGCCAAGGAGCCATGAGAGGGACCTACAAGGACTGCAGTATTGTGAAATTATATTTACCACAACTCTGTCTCTATCCTACAGCAATGGCAGCACGACTGCTGTCTCAGCAGTGTAGCTGTAAAATGATTACTTTAGGAGCCATCTTGGAGAGAGTTGAAGGAATCACTTTTTTTTGTGCAACCAGAAGAAATCTCAAGTGAAGTGTGGAGTGTCCCCAGACTCCCCAGTGGACAGCAATCTTCGTGTAGCTGCTAACCATTTTTTTATCCCCTAGAAGACACTAAAACATTTCTCTGAAGGAAAAGCAGACTTGAGAAGCTGTCACAGTAGCTTCTAATTACTGCAAAGGGAAATCCTTAAAAAAAGCTGGGCTGAAGTCTCAGTATAGAAAACTGCCCTCCCCAGTCTGGCCAGTACTGCTGCCATAAGCCCGTAATTGCTGTAATTTGCAAGTTTGTTATGGAGGGGAACCAACAAAATACACCATCCAGGGCTGTGTAGTTGCTGAGTGAGGAGAACCCATAAATCCAAATTGCTGGAAGAGTAAAAAATAGTTCCTTTCTCATAAATGAAATATTTTTCTTGAGGATTTTCAAGTAGGCTTGAAAATCTATTACTCAAAGGTTTGAAAACTTCATCAGTAAGTCATGACTAAATGTATATATTTGCATGAACACACACAATCAAAACTAAATTATTTAAACTTAATCTACAATTTTATACCACTTAAGTGAAAATTATTTCTGTGAAAGTTTTGAACATGCACTAGATGACACATCCATCTTAAAAAAGAATCTGAAAGCCTCATTTTTACTGGATTTTATGCACTTACCTCTTTCGAATTTAATAACTTCTTTCTTGATTACAAGCTTATCATAAAAGATAAAGCAACCAAGTAAGAGCATAATATATCTGCAGTTAGTGCAAATGGTAACTGTATTCTCCTGGATAAGGATTTTCAAGAGACTCCTAGCTTGCATGGCTGTGCCTTTTATTAGGGAAACCAGATGAAAGTTGAATATTAGCTTTTAAATTCTGTAGCTTATTTAGGAAATCCATCTCCACTTTAATTGCACTTTCCTCTGTAGGGTAAAAAATTATTTTACAGCTCTTAGAATTTGAAGGTATTTTAGGGTTTAATTTTCTTTGAAAACAGAAACATGACAAATACCCCATCCTTCAAGACAGACGGATCTCAAAAATTCTGAAATTACCTGTGAATGAGGTCTAAATATTTAAATTTTTTTTCATGAAAGCTATTAAGACTAAAGGTTATTGTGAGGCTATTTAAGCTAGTCTAAGTGCCAGTGAACAGGAAATACAGGGTTATTTACATTTTATAACTCACTTTGTTAACATGCAGGAAAGCGGGATGCAGCCACTGTACATCCCCAGTTTTCAAGGAAAAATGTGATGGAAGGAAGTGCTGTCCTTTAAATAAATACATAAAGCCCTTTCCTTAATCTTGAAGGAGAAAAGCTTCTTCACAATGTGAATATAGATTTTAGCCTTTAGAGTTTAAAAACTGTTTTGATTTTCCAGAATAGTAACACCAAACGTATTTACTTATGACATTGCTACAATTGCTTCCCACAACTGTAAATTGTTGCAGAGTACTGAGAAAACAGCTCATTTTGAGATAAACACAGCACTGAGGCTTACTGTAACAACAAATGTATTAACAATTTGCCCAGATTATTCAATATGAATAGTTCCTTCAAGAACTTGTACAGCTTAGTAAAATAGAAATGTTTAATAGAAAACAAGCATCCAGATCTTCTATGGCCTTATTATATTGTACTTGCACTTCATGAAGTCATGCAACTCTGCAGCCCTCATTCCCCTCATGAGATCCATGAGTATATCTATGCTTTGCATGAGCTCTCGCCATCCTTGCAGGAGTGGTTGCTTCCATTAGAATTCATTTGGCATTGACTGTTCTCATTTTTGTCTCTCTGAAACAGAAAAAATGGCAAACAATCTGCATTTTGCCTTAGTGACTGATTCATCAGAAGGATCATTGGGGTGAGTATGCTGAAACATAAGTCTCTGAAGAGACTCAGCATTTGGTAGTCTGAGGGGAAGAGACCTCCCCATCAAGCCCAGTCAGCAAATGCTGACTTGCAGAGCTGTCTCCTGCCCTGCAGCTGAGTGTTCTGCAATAAATACCATGGGATGAGCATGACAGCATTTAACAATTGCTTTGCAAAACACAGTAGTTACACAACACAGCAAGTGGAAAAGGATCAAGCTTTGGTGGTCCATGCTTGCTCTTTGTTCGGTGGAGGGGTGGGAGATCAGCCAATAATTACATTTCTAGTAATGACTTAAACCAGCCATAAGCCTCACACTTATGGTCAGCTGAATTATATCAAGTCACAGATAATTTACAAGCATTGCTAAACAAATAAACCAAAATCTCCTCCGTCAGCAGAAAATACTTTCATCACCTGGTTAGGAAGAAAAGACTAATTACAGTTAGACATGGCCTTGCTATAATTCTTAGAGATGTCATTCAGGTTTCGCTTTGAATTAGCTATGTGGCTCTGACATAAAATAAAAGCTTTATGTGTTGAAGGAAATTAAAACACCCTGTTAGATACCCCAGAAGCACACCATCAGAAAAACTGCCCTGCTCAGACACCAATGTATCTTTACTCTTTCAGCATAGAATACTGAAAAGCTAAGAACAATGGTTACATAGTAGCAGTGTTTCTTCAAAGAAAACACAGGACTGGATAATTCTTGGGGGGGGTGGGGGGTGTGTGGAGAGAGGGGAGGAATTTGCCCCAAGCTAAAGATTCAAAGTGTTTAGAAACCAACAGTTTTAACTTAAGTATTTTCTACATTGTTGTAATGTAACTAAAATGGATGCACACACCACACACCCCATATCCTGAATAAACTGCTAGGTTAACATAACTGCCACCTCTAATATCAGCAATTGAGAGCTCTTTTTCAATTGTTAGCATCTTAAAAAACATGCAGCAATTTGAACAAAATCTTCTTCAAAACAACACACACCTTGCTGTTCTGCATTTAATGGGTAACACACCACAACTGCCAACATTTTCAGTTCTTGAATCTGAGCATACACTGTGCACATCTGCAATCTTAAAAATTCCACTTCACTCACAGAAAATGCTGATCTCAGTTAAAAACCCCTTTATTAAGAACAATCCAAACCAGAAATTCTAATACTTTACAGTAACAATTTCAATGCATAATTTAAGAAAATTACTCATTTTTCAAATCTTTTCCCCCGTACATTCCTCCTTCTGTGTACATACTTTACATAGTAGCATAATTATAATTTCCCATTGGGATTACCGTACAAATAGTTTGAACCAGATATAGTGCAATTTCTTTGGTTCAAAGTGATGAACTCTCTCCTCAAAGGCTTCATAAATTTCTTCCACAGCAGATACGCTGCTGCCACAGATCTGTGAATATGAAGTGCTTTCTTCAAACTTCAGGCTACCACTGAACAAGCTGTTCAATTTCAACATGAGAAGCTGACTGATGACCATTAACAATCAAGAAGCTGCACTATATTCTCTAAGCATTTTACATGGTAGGCATGTAGTTCATTTTCTTCTAGCTGAGGAGAACCTGAAAGGAAAAAGAACCCCAAGATTTGAATTTCTAGTTGATTCTTAATATAAAATTACTTTTCCAAAGATTGCATCAAATGCCTTGCAAGAATTGATGCTGTTTTATGACCTTAACCTCTGTATTAAGGAGTAGCAAATTAGATACTAATATTTTATGTTGCAAAGTCTGTTTTGGTTTTTTCCTAGGGTAGGACAAAGCAGGAAATCTAAAATAACAATAGCCATGTTGAAAAATTCCCCTGCCTGTACTCAGAAGAATTATCTATCATTTTAGCCCTATTATTACTGTTAAGTGATCAAAGCTTTACAAGCACAGACTAGAGTTGAGAACCTTAATGCAGGAATATATTAATGACAATATTGCCATATTACATTATTAATGCCATATTACATAACTGTAAAATGTAACAATTACAGTTGCATAAAATCTTTTATACTACATATTTTGATATGTAAATGTTTATTGAATTAAAAATCAATAGTTCTGTCTGGGACTTCATGTTCTATAGCAGTACACAAATAAATGGGGATTAACGCTACGAGGTGCTAGTCTGTAAAAGGTGCCTATTTCTACCTTGTTGATTCAACATGGTATTTTGAAAAGTCTCTGATCAGTGGTACCTGCTATAAAGAGAAATACAAAACTTATCTAAATGTTGTATTGTTATGTTTAATGATTGACTTAGTAAAGGCTGAGTTTGAAACAACAGTACATTCACAAAACGAATGGATTTGAGTGACAGCACAGGAAAAGTTCTCAAGAGATGTTCTATCAAAAATACACCTCCTCCTTATTAGGATAGCAACAACAGTCAGTGTAGACAAAATTTGTGGCAAATCTGTTATGCAAATACCATGGAAACCTGGTATTATAAGGCCCTCAATCAATAAACCTATTTGAGTATATCTAAAGAACAATTTAAATTAATAGGAAAGCTCATTACCTTAAAATGAGACATTACCGCGTTCTTTCAAGATTAGGCTAACTTGATGTGACTAACAACCAATAAACCCATTATTAGCTACTGAAACTCCAGCTACAGACCAGTGTTTGAACAACTTTAATACTAAATGTTCTTCAGCTGAACCTATTGTATTGAAGCTATTCAAACAAGAGTTATGTTCAGTTACTTGAGCAAAAATCTCAAGCTCTCAGAATCTCACTAACTCACGGCACAGTATTTTAATGTTGTAACAATGCTCTGTTCTGATCCCTTCTCTATGTAGCTCAACACTGAGACTGAGCATGGGTAAGCAAAGTCAATGCTGAAAGAATATTTCTTATCACTAACTTTAGACTTTAAGATTCACAGAACTGTACTGTGAAAAGAAGGATTTTTGTTGCAAGCATGATCAGATCTGTGCTTCAAAACTAACCCTGGCAACTACCTAAGGTCTTTACCTAAGGCATTTTTCTCCATCTGTATTTATAAGATGCCCAACCATAAACCATATTGCTAACTGTGATTTTAGAGACAAAAATATCCTTTCAAAAACTGTAGCACAACAAAAACTCACTGTGATGATATAAATTGAAATGCTTTAATGATGGAAAAATAAAGAATTAGCATTAGGCAGAAGTAAGACCTACTTTTCTTCACTAAAGAATAAGCCTCATCTATTCTTCTCCTTATGGATGGATTCTTCAAAGTCACTTTTGCCTGTAGCACACACAAACACAAAACACAATGAGCTTTCTTCCCTACATGATCATACTTTAACACCAAATTTTAGAAAACTACAGTAATTCATCAGAGCATGAGATGCAGGAATTTTTAGAATTAACATGACTGTATCATCATATAGACAGCTTTTATATAAGTAGTCACAAATTACAAAGGACAGGCTGCTTTTTTACCATGTTGTTTAATCTCCCAGCCTCAGCAGCTATGCAATCAAAATAAAACAGAATGACTACTGTAAACTTTATTATTATTTACTTAGAGATTACTGTATTGTTTACAGCATAAAAAGTATAACATTACAGTTTTTTCACAGATTTCTCAAATACTAACCTTCTGATAGTTGTGAAGCAAAGCCCAAAGTGAAGCTGCTCCTATTCTCTGAACAGCAGGACTGTTACTTTCCAAACAGGCAGACAGTACTGCAATTGCTTGATCTAATGAGACAAATAAAAAAAAAAGAAATCAAATGCATGTAGAAAATATAATCAAGAGCAATGTAAATATATTTACATGCCTCAGTAGATTGATGCATGGAGTACTCTTATTTTTACGACAAGTATGGGTATGGCAGAGCAATTACAGAAACTTTATTATCGATTAAATTTCAATATGCTCATAAAATCACCACAGTACATTGAAAGAAGTGTTAAAAACAATAGAGCAAAACAAAAACAAGTAACGCAAAAAAGTTAAGCCACCAGTAATAAAACATGAACATTATGCATAGCCATCAGCTATGCTTAGGGACTGAGAAAGCTGTGAAACTGTTTTATAACTCCCAGTAGCCACAATTAGAGCCACATCAGGATGGATATTAAGATGTTTCTATTTTCCTTCATACTTGTTATGCAGATGATTTGCATCCAATGAGAAATATTTGCCACCCCAGTGTAGGTGCCTTAATTTTCTAGCATTGCTCTGAAGCCAGACTCTTCAACTTTGCTTGTTGTTGTTTGCTTGTTTGTTTTGTTGTTTTTTCACAACAAAAATTCATAGATTAGTTAACTGAATAATGTATATTTAATTAAGGCAGTAAATCCACATCTTAGGAAAAAATAAAAAGCATGGACACTATGGAAAACCTCCTGAGAACTTATAACAAAGACAGGAGCATTCTCTCTGCAATTAAATGGGGGAAAGAAACATGCGTTCTACAAACAACCACGAAAAAAGTTCTGAACACGTCATTACATTAAATATATATGCCATGACATAACTTTATCATTATCGTAAACGTTTTCTGTACATGACAGGACATAAAACAGTTTGTCTCAACATTCATGATTTGCACAAGCTAATAAAGTTTTGTCCAACTGCAAGACAGGAACGTCAGTTATTTCAAACTCACTGACACAAAGAATCCTTCAATCCTCCCAGAAAAATTAGCTGTTTGAGAAAACTGAAAAAATCCTTTCATTCATGTGTTATTATATCCAAATGATTTGCCTAACAATGAATCTTGATTTTCTTTTTAGAACTATTTATTTGCTTTTCCTTTTATTATGTATTATTGTAGTTGTCTCTCTGCCAAAATATGTGTTCTGTAATTACTTCTAAAAAAATTATTTTTATAAAAATGCTCTTCTAAAAAACAACACTGAGTTCTTGGTCAGTAACCCAAGCTGCCATGAAAATATAGTCTTCTGGAAGCCACAATATTCTCAGAGAACAACAGTTTGCATACCCTTCAGATACTTACCATTACCTAGTATCTTTGGTTTATTCGCTGGACTAAAACATACGTTATGTAGAATAAGAAGTGCTAGATGTTGGCTGCTCTTGTGCTTGTATTTACACATTTCAATGATCTGGTCTAAAAACCCATTAATCTTCATGATCATCTGTTGTCCATCTTCTCCAAAAGATATGTTCAGTAGCAGCTTTAGCCAGAGAATAGACACATTACCGGAATTTTTATTACTTCCTTTTGGTAATGAAAGAGATAAAAAGTTCTGCAGGAAGTTACTCTGTCAGAAGGAAGAAAAAGGGTTTTAGAATTTATAGTATTCCTTGGCTTGTTCGTTGTTGTTTGACCTTCCAATCTACATACTTGACCAAACACTATTACTATTGTTTAATTTACATATTACAGGCAACTCAATATTATTCAAGGATTTTTGAAAAAAATTACATATGAAAAAGAATCTACTGCTTGGTTAAAAAGTTAATGTGGTAATGTACACTTTCTTCTATAATAATTTATGCAGTGTAGACACACAGAAGTTGACCCAAAACAATATATTTCTTTAAAGGCTAATTCCCATCACTACATAAGCTTTTTGCTTTGCACTTAGTGTTTCTACCCAAAAATAATCTAGAAACATTTTAAGTGAATCAATGCACTACTTAGAGAATGTATTCTTGATTCCTTATTTATTATTGCATGTTATTACCAAATGTTAAAGGTATCATAGAATGTCTCAAGTTGTAACGGACTTCGAAGAACTTACAGCACCACTCCTCCCTTCACTGACAGCCAGAGGAACGTCCTCTATTTTTGCAAGCTTTGAAGATAAAGAACTGTGCTTTGATATGACAAACACTATCTCAGGGTTTGCCTCAGTTTTAAGGAGGCTCTGAGAAGGTGAAAATCTATCCCCCTGTTGCAAGAGGGAGGTGTTCTAATAAATTCCTCTGATGAAAAAGTCCTTGACTAAATATTCCCAGCCTCACTGAATCTTGACAACATATACAAGCATCTGGTTGAAAGCAAGCATCCCAGCAAACAAGCTCATTGCGGCTTTCTTCAAGTGAATATAATATTGGTAATTTAATTTTCACAGAGGGAATTGGTTATTCACCATTGCTCATACTTATGAAAGCAGCACCCAAGAGAGAGAAGGAAGCTAAGTACTATCACTACTATCTAAGTACTTCAGAGCTAAACTCTGAAGAGGCTAAAAGCAAAAACAATTCACAGAATATAACAGCTACTACGGAAGAGATCTCAAACTCTTTGTTTCTATCAAAAAGTTTGAGTATTAGCCACTTGGAACGGTAGGTTTTACATAATTAGCATCACAAAAAGATTTATTTTCCCCCTGCATTTCTAACAGGTAATTAGATCCAAGAACAGAACATTGTTAACAGAGATCAGAAGAAATTGTTGCAATTACTAAATTACGATAAAAGATGCTAGAAACAAACACACTTTTTATAATTTCTGTTGTGTTAGCTTATCACGTCACTACTACAGTTCACTTTCTACATGGTCTGACTTCTTTTCTCAAAGTTTGAATTTATTTAAATGATCAAAGTTTCAGGGAAAGAGATTTTTCAAAGAACACATGATAAAAGAGTGTAAGGATCATTCTATACACAAAATATAAAAAAGAAAAGACATTACATACGTTTGTGCAATAAGAATAGATTTTTATCTAACATCCCATTACTGACATCTTCCTAAAACTTTTATAAAGGTTATGTTTCACAGAGTACAACTAATGATTTATACAATGTTTAATTTCTTGTTCATTCACGTGCAGTCGTTTGTTCTACAGCATAATCACTTTCACGATCCACTAGTGATTGCTATCAATACATATGGGTATTAAAAATGTTATACCCCGCTGAAACAGAGAGGTTATAAAAAGCTCTAGCAAAAACTGTCCAGACTATGAATGTAACTGAATTACACTCTGCTCTTAGGGGAACAGTAAGACAGCTGAGAAGACACAATGCATTTGACTCCCACAGAAGCACTTCTGTATGATCACAGGATACTCCGTACTAAAATATGAGGGTTTATTAAAAAGGAAACTGCATCCATTGCTAAAATAAAGATTACCATTTACTTACCTTCTGAATAATGCCTTTACAGTCATGAGACAGAGCAAGGTTAGATATTAGACAAAAGACCACCTGCTGAACTGGACTGTTATCATTTGACACGTGGGAAGCCAATTTCAAGATGTTATGCATTAATGAATTGCCAGCTGCACTTCGTGCAGACGGAAGTGATGATTGTCCACCACTGGCCCAACAAAGTGAAGCACAACCTTAAAGCAATGAGACATTTCTCATATTAGAAATGCAGATATGTATTTAAAAGAAAAACCTACAGAAAGAGCAGTGCAACTGCTCAAACAATGAGATGGAACTTTTGAAAAGATTTGTTAGGTATCTTTTCTTTCAATCACAATGAAGTCAATGGGACACGCTTTGAATAGAAATGTGCCTGAATGTGGCAGTTTACTGGAATGGGCATCTACTGTTCTATTGTTCTAGAATGTAAGAGGGGATTCTGCTGTTAAATAGAAGCCATTGCTCCATCTCAGGAAGTCTCCTTAAAAACCAGATCATATATCTAATTACACAATTATTTGGCAGTTGAATCTGAAGGGATCCTCTGAAACTGGTTCAGAAAAAGAGGTCTCTGTATAATCTCAAAGAATTAATACAAGTTTCTTAGAATACGTTTCTGAGAAATATAAGCACTGTCTGCAGCTGTCATGACATTGTACAACAGAAGAATGCACAATCTTATGCTACAGAGCTACAAGTTTAAATTAACACAGCAGCAGGGGACAACTATGTTACTAGCCTAATACAGATACATGCCTTCTGCACAAATATAGATACATGTCTTTTTTCAGTGGCACTGGCCATCAGCAACAACAGTTAATTTCCTACACGGCAAAAGTAAACATAAATGGGACACTGCTTAACTGTAACAAATATTTACATGCATTTCTCTGACTACACTGAGGAGGAGTGGTTAACCATTTCAGAGTAGGTAATTTTGGGACACCTTATAAGCCAGGTATTCCAAATAGAAAGAAAAAACATGATTGATCAGACAGCACTTGCTCTTATCAGCAAGGAAAATAAAAATGCAGCCTGGAGTCACTCAGAGTTAAGAAACAAGAAAGACCATCAGAACTTCAGCTTCATTTCTTGCACATGGACAAGACACTACATTTTATTTTATACTCCGTAGCTGATTAATACACATCTTTCTTTGGCACATATTAAAAAAAAATTCTTTATTTAAAAAAAGCCAGAGCAAGCTCATTTTAGGTGTGAAGACATTAAACTAAAAAAAGAGTCACATTTTAACCATGTTAACTCTTTTATGGTATCTTGACAGGGAGAAAGGAACAGACACTTTTGTGTCTCTTCAAGCCACTTGCAAATCATTATCTATGATTTGCTAAATTTAAATAACCAGGATATGGAATGAGACAAATCCATGCTAGAAAAAAGTTGAGGCTTCTAGTAGTGGGGATAATTACAAATGGAAATAAAAGGTGTGCTCAAATGAAAAGGAGAGTCCTTATGAAAAATATACAAATGGAAGCTACTGAGTCCAACACATAAATAAATTGAAGAAATTTAATACAAAATTGAATTTGATTGAGTATTTCAAAACCAGAATGTTCT
This sequence comes from Eulacestoma nigropectus, assembly GCA_013397775.1. NCBI lineage: Eukaryota > Metazoa > Chordata > Aves > Passeriformes > Eulacestoma > Eulacestoma nigropectus. Next base: position 642,234 of record VZTE01005386.1, on the reverse strand, counting down.
CAATAAGGACTACTCAATAAGTACAACCCATATAAAGTGTTGATACACTGTTCTCTATTAAGGAATTCCTAGAATAGTACTTCTATAATACACTACTCAGCTTGGCAGGACATTCAGTGTAACCTTCAAACATAATGGTTTGAATTAAATGCTATTTAATCCTTTAGTATAATTGTACTCTTGCTATATCCAACAGTTTGAAACTAGATCTGAACAAAATCTTGAATGTATTAAAATCAAAACTCTTGACAGACTTTGATGGAACAGTGCTTTTTCACTTTCCTCTTATGGTAGCAATAAACATTCTTTTCCCTTTATTGTGCTTTTCTGTTTGAATTATTCTGGTAAAATATTTTGATGTATTCCACCACAGAGTGACTTTCATACCTGCAGGATAGTTTGCAGTGTAGACACAAAGCAAATGCAGAGCTATTTGCATTGAGGAGTCATCTGCTAAAAACCACGGCCATAGAGAATGCAGAACAGGAACAAGATGAGTTTTGAGTATTGCCATCTACAACATGAGGAAGAATTTAAAATGCTATCAATGCTTTGAAAATGAAGTACAGAGTGAGAAAAACATATTTTTTATCTTATGGTTTAAAAGACTGTATGGAGAACCGACACCATAATTTCAACCAATGAATTCAACTCTATGCCAGTCAAAACCAGCACATAATTACTTAATTACTAAAAGACATGCAAACAAAAGTAAAGATTTATTCATTCCAACTGTTCTTGTTCAAGAGCTCTCTATTCCAAAGTTTTATTCAACTCCTTCTAAAGTAATTATTGGCACTCAAAAAGCATGGAAAAACAAGAGTGCAGTCTTATACAGAGCAAATGATAGAAATCTTCATTTATCAACAGCAATCTCCTTCAATCCTCCAACCAATTGTTTCTGCAGATCCTGATCAAAACAAGAAAAACATTCCATGATAATCTTAGCTGAGATTATGGCACAACCAAGTTATGGGGACTTCAGGGATAATGAGATGGCTTATTCAGCCCCAAGTGTTCTGCATACAAACAGGACGCTAATACATGCCCTGGAAAAGGGGTACTCCTGGAAAGTCAGGAAATCCCGTGGTTCCACCAATGTGTTTGCTAAAAGCAGCCCAAGTTGTATAAACAGCGCAAGTAACACAATGCCAAGAAAAATTAAACTGTGAAAGAGAAAGTGGAAATAAATGTGTGAATGGTATCAGCAATAAGAAAGAGGAAGAGCAGTTATCAGAAAGAAAGAACACATGAAAAAGTGAAAACAAGTAATGTAGTATTTTCCCCATGGCAAAAAACAAGTAGGCAGAATTGAAGTTGAAATTGAAAAGAACAGAGAAAAAAACAAGAATGAAATGAAAAGAAGAAATTCAAGATTTTGAGCAAGAAATATGATTTTATAAAAAATGGAGGTGAAAACAAAATTGTGTTTTGGAGGATTAGTACAACTTCACTCAGATAAAGAAAAATAAACAGCAAATTATTATTTATGCTTTGGGTTTTGTTTGGTTTTGCTTGTTCGGTTGGGGTGGTTTTGGAGTTTTCTTGTCTTTCAGAAAGGGAAAAGAAGTAAGTAGAGAGGAATAAGGAGAAGAAACCACTTTCTAATATCTGAAGTGTAACTCTATGTGCTTTTCTGGTGGCCCCACACTTTTCTCCACAGCCATTTTTCATATTATATGCTTTGAAAATTAGAATTATTGACTCAAAGCAGAAGTGGATACAAAAGATATCTGAAAGCCATCTGAAACCATTGGGAGATGACATTTCCATAACACTGAGTTCCTCATACATGTATGAAATATTCTGAGGATGTGGGAATAATAATGAAATTTGAAGTATTTCTTGCCTTTATTATCAAACTTAAATATAGCCAGCTTGAAAATAACTTCAAAGTAGAAAAAAAAAATTATTTTCATTCAGTAACTGAATGTGCTCACATTACTTCAGTATAAGAATACTTACTTTGCATTCTTCATTTTGAAAGAGGCAGTTTCTAAGGAGCTGCATAGAACACCTTAACTCCTTAAAAAGGTTATCCTCCTATCCAGAGAAAAATAATTGAAGATCATCAATGTAAGACCAGAATGCATTTTGTACAAGGAGCAAAGACATTTCAAAAGAAGAAGTGCAAATCTAAAGTATCAACATTTGGGTCACACCTCCTCAGCAGTTTTCTTCTGATTTCAGGTAGAATTCATGTCAGCTAGCTTCAAGCACGTTTACTAAAGATATTTATAAACAGTAACTTATCATCCTTATCTCTCTTTATAACCCACAGATACTATTTCTAGGGGCACCAATCTGAACAAATGCAGAGATCTGTAATATTGAGCTTCATTTCTCTTACAACTAATAAAGAATGGGTGGGAACTTCCTGAGTATTTGTTCCATCCTAAAGCACACAACTAAAACAAGTCAAATGAATCACTCCCTAGAAGCATTTATTTTGATCCTTGGACAAAAAAAGGTTAAATTAGCTCTGTGTTTCAGACCCTGAGATGAGCTCAGCTGGTTGGAGCATGGTGCTAATAATGCCAAGGTTGTGGGTTTGACCTCTATATGGACCATTCTCTTAAGAACTGGACTTGATGATCCTTCAGGATCCATTCCAACTCACAATATTCTGTGATCTCTACAGTTGGTCAGATCAATCCATCCTTATATTCCCAGGGTCTTAGTTTCCTATCCTTAACTATATAAATACAGAAGCTATAAATAACTTCCAACCTGATAAGAATATTACAAAAATAAATACAGACCTTTGGACAGTGAGGTGCTACACTGAGATTCAAGTCACAAGTAAACAAAAAATCTATCTTCATGACAGAGTTGTGACACTACAGGGTAGTGATGGCTGACATAACTCCTACAAGGGTGACACGCTAAACCACTTCTGAAAGATGACCAAATTCCAACAAGCTTGTTCATCACAGGATATTTCTGTCTTATCAAGCATAAAGGAACAAAAATGTAAAACAGGATTCATACCTAATCTCAGACAAGGTGAAGAAAGAGTGTGTGCTTATAAATCATAATGTGCTTATATATCATAAATCATATATTTGATGACATTTAGAGATGAAATAACAGTCTACTGCAAAATGGTTAATGAAAGCTAGGTGCAGCAGATCAGGAAGAAACATACAAGTCATTTTTACAAATACATTTTATAACTGGTTTGTCTCACTTTTAGCCAAATAAAATGCTATCTCTAAGACAAGACTCATAAGACAAGACAAGAATTCTTTCAAGGAATTCTGTTATTTTAGTTATTAAGTAAAATAGCATAAAATGCCACAAGCTACAAGTCATATTTAATGTATAACTTCTAGGAGGTTGAAAAAGTTAGGGATTGCATTGATAGCCCTGTTTCTATTTACTTATTTTAGGATATCTTGATTTTTACTTAGATACTGTTTTGACGTGGTTTTTTGAAAGCTTGGCTACTTGTAAATACTTTTCATGCTCTTTATTAGCATCACACTAATTATTGCGAAGAAAAGGAATATCAAGTAAAGCACATCAGTTGCCCTGAGAATGAAGCTAGGCTAAACACATTTTTCCAAACAAAAAAAGAGGCAGAAAAAGGGAAAAAGAAAAGAAGCTGTCATAACTTTCCTTTGAGAGTTGTGCCTTGAAGTGGGCGAAGGGGCAGTTTTGTGAATGATTAGCTAAATCTACTATGAAAGCAATGTCTCAGCGTCCCCCACACGAAACTGTCATTATGTACCACGTATGAAGAACAGCACACTTGCATACGATGCAGCAACCTACAATCCCAGCTCAGCAGAGAAATCTGCCACAAAGTCTTTTGCAAATCTTCCAAAGAATTTGCAATTAAACATGAACCGTTTTCCTGAGCTTTCTCAGAGGCTCCTTTGCTCCAGCTTCTTTCAAGTTTTTAATTCCTCCTCAACCCAAAAACTACAAACAATCAGTTGACTTCAACCTTCCAGAACACATCCAGGGCAGGACACCTTTCAGCCTCCAAGCCTTGAAAGGGGAAAATGAATGTGTTTGGGAGATCTCAAGAAAAAATATGATAGCCTTCAAATGTCAGGGTCAAACTCAAATTTTTTTAAGAGCTCATTGTTATAAAACACAGTTCCATACTCTCACAAATCAAAGCTAATGTCTGTACCAAAACCTCAGGGAAAAATGCTATTATGCTGAAGCAATGCAGAAATACCCTACAGGAAGATGTTTTCTGCAATTTCTGCTTTATGTGGGAGTGGACAAAATACCAAACTTGACAGCAGAGGTTACTGCCTGTATTTTATTAACTCTCTTAGATGAAAGTGGCAGAAAACAAGCGGATTGCAACAAAAATCTTATGAAATTGTTGTATGATGGTAAGACATAATTCATATCTAAATGTGGTAAAGAAGATTTGTGTGACATGAAAGTCTGGAAGAACTGGAAGGGAGGTTGAAATAAAAAAGGCTAAATAAATAAATTGTGAATGGAGAGAAGAAACTGGGAGTGAAGGCAGTGGAAGGACCACAAGTATGAGGTTAAAAAAATCCCAAACTGACAAGACATTAAAAAAAACAGGGACAACTGAGTCTGATGACAAGAAACTGAGATGTCCAGACCAAGTTCGAAGGAGAACAGAAAAAAAAATAGAACTGAAAGCCAGATAATAGGAGAGCAAAAAAACGATGATTTACATGCATAAGCAGACTGAAACTGGTTTTGGGATGGGAGGGAGATTGACTGATACAGGAATAGACAAAACCAAAATAGCTAGCACTGGTTGAAAGACACTGAAAAAACAATTTAAGAAAAACAAAAAATATTATTGTGGAAACCAGATGGAAAAAATTAGGTGGATTAGATAGGGACATGAAGACAAGACTGAAAGTCCAACTAAGTTTGAAAACAGTACTCTGATAATGCTCTAAGACTAAATATCATAAATTACAAGCACAACAGATTACAAAGGGATGAGATGCGTATGTGAGTGAATGTCTGAAAGTGAATTTTAAACTCTCAATCAGAAGCCTGCTATTTGCTGCTTTCAGCCAGGATAGACTAGTTGCTAATTCTGATAACCTGGATTATAAGTGGGAAGTTCTGAATCCTCCAATTAATGAAAAGACATGAGACAGAACCAGTAATTCAGAGGCTGATCATGTGTTTTACTTCGCACGTAGACTACTGAGTTTAGGCAAACAGAAGCTTGGAGTTCTGGAGAGAAAACTTAGTGGCAAAAAGAAGGATTCCTGTAAAGAGATGGTCTCTGACAGAAAGAAATGGTCCCAAAGAGAAGAATGTGACAATCCTGGCTGAAGGAACAATCTGGCACATGGGAGGAGATCCTGAGGACCAGAGAGATGCATGGAGAAAAACACCAGGACATGCCCAGGGGCTTTGTCCAGTGAACATCCAAGACTGAGCACCTGCAAATTATGAACTGATGTGATTTTCTGCCTGACATCCCTGAAGTTGCAGTCATCTCTGTGTTAGAAAAGGTAGCTGAGACCTAGTGAGACCTCTGGGTGGGAGAGCATGTGTTGGGGTTTTAGGAGGTTTCTTTTTGTTTTCTTTTTCTCTCAAAGAAATTTTTCCCCATACAAGCTGCCAAAGAGACAAAAGACCTGGCCACAGGGGGAGGGGTCTAGCTGGCCAGCCTCTTTCACCTGAGGTTTTCTCGTGTGGGGCAGAGAGGTCGCGAGATTTGAACTGGATAAAAGGGTTTGGGTGGGGTCCCTCGCTCTCTTGTCCTGCCGGCATTCGAGGGGGAGAGGAGCTGCTGTCGTTGTGGAGAGAGTTCGCCACTACTACAGACTTCTGCCTTTTTCTGCTGCCTTCCTTCTACCCATCTGCTCGAGTGCTTCAGGGGGGACCGGGATCCCGAGCCCGCTTTTCCCTGCCCTGCTGGGAGCCGGGCCACGACTGCCGTTCCTTTGCCGCTGCTCCGAGCCTTCACTGCACTGTAGCCCTGCACCCCCCCCGCCTGCCGAGACCTCCCGGGGCTCCCGCTGCAGCTCCGGAGTTTGATACATCTCGCCTACCACCCGGGATTCTGTGTGTTCGTCCCTGCTGTTCCGGGATCGGCTGCCCCTGGGGTTTGTGAGGCGAGCTCCCCGTCCGCCATTACCGCGTGCTCCCCGAGCTCGCTCCGGAGCGCCCCCTGCAGCCGCGAGGGAACCATCGCACCCTCCCCAAACAGCCGAGGGAAGGCAGGCACTGAGTTCCTGGTTCTGTTTGTTATTACTGCCGTGGTTAGTGCTGTTTGTTTGCCTCTCTCTCTCTCTCTATATATATATATATTAGTAAAGAACTGTTATTCCTATTCCCTATATCTGTGCCTGAGAGCCCCTTAATTTCAAAATTATAACCATTCGGAGGGAAGGGGGTTGCATTTTCCATTCCAAGGGAGGCTCCTGCCTTCCTTAACAGACACCTGTCTTTCAAACCAAGACAGCATGTGAGATAATTAAGTTGGTAAAAGCTCTAAAATCACAGAATCTCACAGAAACTCTAATATCTGGATCCACTACAAGTTGTCATTTACTTTGTCTCATCTGTGACACATACAAGTAGTATCTGCCTCAAGAAAACAAACAGAAGAAAGCTGGGAAATGCCTTATGCTATCAGTGTTCTGGTTTTTATAGCTACCTTTTTTCTCTGTGCTTTCCCAGGCTTTAGGGAATCCAAATTCAGCTGGGCGTGAATGTGCTTCATATTTTCTATACAGCTGTCTATCAGGCCAGCTGAAAGACAAAAACCAGTAACATTTATAATTGCATTCAAAATCAAAAATATTTTATTAAAAAACAAAGTATCTTTCTGGCAATGATCTTGTTATCTTCTTGATATCAGGAAGTAACAAATGGTTTCTGAGATGAGGTGTATCTAGTTGAAAGCTCTCGAAAAGCAAGAATACATTTGAGTCCTCTTGCAACGAAGTCCCATGAGAGGAATGCCCAAAGGAAGGGCTGGTAAAATTGAGAGGGGAAAACGATTTGGGTGGAGAGGATAACAACTCATAATTCTTCAGGGTATCTTCAATGATGCTGCTTAGAAGCATGAAACTTCAAGAGATTAGGGCATCTATTTATATTACCCAATCTTTCCCTAACAACAGCCAATTTGCTGCATCTGTGGTGAGACAAAGGAAAGGAACCGTCCACATGACTTAGAAGTGCAAAATGTTGAGTTAGGCTCTTTTCTTTGGATCTAGAGTCTTTAAGTCACTGTAAGATGATGGAATGACTATGTCAGTGGATAAGGTAAGAGCTAAAGATATTATCTGTCTGGACTTCTGTAAAGATTTTGACGCAGTCCTCTACAACATCCTTCCAAATTGGAGAGTTATGTAATTGACAGGTGGACTGGATGACGGATGAGGAATTGGTTAGACGGCCACACCTACAGGAAAGCAGTCAATGGATCAATGTCCAGATGGACACTGGTGACAAGTGGTGTCCCTCAGGGATCCATATTGGGACCAGTAGTGTTTAATGTCTTCATCAATAACATTGCAGGTCACACCAAACTGCGCAGTGCAGTTGACAAGCCTGAGGTATCGGATGCCACCCAGAGGGACCTGGACAAGCTCAAGGTCCAAATGGACCTCATGACGTTCAACAAGGTCATGTGCAAGGTGCTGCACTTAGGTTGGGGCAATCCCAAATATCAATACAGATTGGGGGATAAAAGGATTAAGAACAGCCTTGCCAAAATATAATTATGGTGCTGGTGAATGAAAGGTTGGACATGGCCTGGCAATGTGCACTCACTGTCTAGAACAGGCCAAGTGCATCATGGACTACATCCAAAGCAGCGTGGCCAGCAGGGCGAGGGAGGAGATTCTGCCACTCTGCTCTGGTGAGGCCCCACTTGGAGCACTGTATCCAGCTCTGGGGTCCTCAGCACAGAAAAGATCTGTTGGAATGAGTCTAGAGGCAGATCACAATAATACTGAGAGGGATCTAATACATCTATGAGGACAGGCTGAGCGAGTTAGGATTGCTCAGCCTGGAGAAGAGAATGCTTCAGAAAGAGCTGGTTGCAGCCTTCCACTTAAAAGGAGCTCAAGAAAGACAGGGACAAACTTTTTAGCAGGGCCTATTGCAATAGGACAAGGGGTAATGGTTTTAAACTAAAAGAGGACAAATTCAGACTAGGTATGAGGAAGGATTTTTTTTAAACTGGAACAGGCTGTCCAGAGAGGTGGTGGATGCCCCACCCCTGGAAACATTTAAAGTCAGGCTGGATAGGGCTCTGAGTAACCTGACAAAAGTTGAAGCTGTCCTTGATTATTGCAGGGGGGTTAGCCTTTAGGCTAAAGTTTTAAAAGCCTTTTCCAATGCATTCTATGATTCCATGATAATGGGATAATCCAAGTTGGAAGAGGCCTCCAGAGGTCATACACCCAACCTCCTGCTCAAAGCAGAATAAGCTCTAAGCAGGCAGGGTTTGCCTGCAGCTTTATCCAGCTGAGTCTTGAAAATGTCCAAAGACACAGACAGCACACTATGCCTAGCACTGCTTTACTGCCTTCAAAGGGTAAATGTTTGTTTACAGGCAGTTTGACTCTCACGTTTCAATTTATGCCCATTCTTTTCCATTCTCCTATACCATGCACTGCTGTAACAAATCTGTCTCTGACTTCTTCGAAATCTCGTAGGTACAAGAAAACTGCTATTAGGTCCTTCCAAAACCTGCTTTTCCCCAGGTTGAACCTAAGTCAATTCCCTCAGCCCCTTCTTAAAAGACAAGTGAACAGAACGACCCTTAGGGCCTTCTGGTGAACTTGCTCCAGTTTGTTGACATTTGTTGTACTGGGCCAAAACTGGACACACTAGTCTAGATTTAGTCTAACAAGTGGTAAGTAGAGGAAAGAACCTTTTCCCCTTGATCTAATGGCTGTGTTCCTGTTAATACAGCCCAGGGTGCTGTTAGTCTTCTCACATTCAGCTTGCTACCTACCAGGCCCTTTTCAGCTCTCCAGTCAGTCTCTACTGCTGTAAAGGCTTGTACTTTTTGAGGTGCAGGATTTTAATTTAAAGCAGTCCTTAAGAGCTGGACAGGTGATGTTAGAGCTACAGGTGTCTTTAGAACACTGTTTTGAACCCAGAAGTCCTCTTCCCCTTTTCTAAGATCTGTGTTGCACAACAACAAGGATGACTTGAAAGCTGCTCTAGCACAGAATGATGCACTTCCTGCAGTGGGAGTGCCTTCACAGGAAGCAAGACCTTAGATGATTTAGTAGGTCATCAACAGAAAAAGAACCCTGATTGAAGCGAGGGCTGAGTACCGAACCAATACACTGGGAAAGAGCAGAAAGCATAAGACTTGAAGTTAAGTTTTCTACTACTATAGGGATCAGACACTGAGCAGATCTGTCTAAGCTATCTATTTCAGTGTAGTGTAGGTTTAAAAAGTGGAAAAAAAACCTGAGAGATCTAAGTTACAGGAAAGTACCCAAGACAAAGTGCACTTGGACTGATCAAAAGGTATGAAATGCATGATACGTGAGAAATGCAAATTCACCACTCTCCCCTGTGTTCTAGAGGGCACAAAAAGCCTTTGATTAGAAGTTGGTTTACTACTGTAAAGGGAAGAAGGTCTTACTTAAACTGTAAAATGGGACCAAAGAAACAGAGTCAGGGAAGAATAAAGCTGAGAAATAGAAGTCTCCTCTTGTCCAGGTCTTCTGATTTGAAAAAAAAAAAAAAAAAAAAGAA
>VZTE01005386.1:580668-632513 GCA_013397775.1 Eulacestoma nigropectus | reverse complement strand
AAGTACAATTTAAAGGTAATATGTAAAACACCTGCAAGCATTTGATTCGTTAATCATTTAATATAAATTTTGAAATGCTCACCTTCCAAAGCACAATTCTGAGCATTTTTACTGACAGCTAACAGAGACAGCAATGCGTTTGTAGCAACTTCTTTCAGCACATCCTTTGAAGATTTTCTTTCACAGACCTACAAAAATGCAATTTCATTACTGAAATGAAAAAGTGACCATATTAAAAGTAGTATTCATAGCTATAAATAGGTTGTCAGAGTCTATATTTTCATTTGGATGATTTATCACTGTATTCCTACATAGAGCTCTTCCTCTCTATATTCATGTTTATAGTCAGTCTGCATTAAAGTGTTTCATTATTTTTCATAACTTATTTTTTTTCTTAAATTAAATCTTTCTCCTTTTGCTCATAAGCCCACTCCTCTTACTCTTTTCTTAACATTCTACCTTTCTAAAGCCTAGATTCCAAATCCTGGCATTCCATACTTTTCCTAATATTCAGGAATAGGCTTGGTATTGCAGACAATTCACTCCTTCAACACAGTGATGATGAAGAGACATTAAATATAGTGAAATTCCTTAAAAAAAAAAAATCACTGGTAATTATTTTACATACTCTTCTAACCAGTGAAAAATGGTAGTTTGTCTTATTTTTGTGAGGCCTTTGTGAGCATCACCACATCTCTAATAACCTACGTATAATCTCTGTGTTTTCAAAGGAATATTTATTTGGAGTCATATAACAAGACAGTTGAAAGACAAGGAGCGGTCTTTGCTTCATAGATTATCCACTAGAGAATTTTGTCTATCTAGCAATTTTCCCTAAAATACAATGCCAATTCTGACATGCAAAATAACAGAAAACAGCATCCATTGCAATCAGAAAAATACAGGAAAATAAGAACAGTTGCTGGATCATAGTAAAAAGAAAAACATATTTTAAAGTTAGCCAAAAATACATCTTGAGAAAATTTTAGTATTTTAGACAGAAATCTCATGAGTACCTATCCATAGGACCTCAGAGATTTTAACTCTACATACACCACATATTAATGGCCTAAGAATTTCTCAAATTTTCATATGCAATAAAATATCGATATGTTCTCTAAGGTCATCGTTTATTGAAGCGTTCACTGTAACCAGGAGTGAAAAGGTCAAGGAATAAAGAGTACTAAGTTAATAACTAAAAAAAATCCCTACACCTCATTGAAAAGGACAACTAACACCAAATCAAAGCACTTAAGGATGGACTGGGTTCTGTGTTTATTACCAACAAAAAAGAAATTTACATTTAGACTACAACTGTTTTTATTAGATCTGGTGTGATATCTCAAATCTAACAGCAACACAAGAATGTTCGAAGCAAAATAACTGTTTTTCTGTTCTGATAGGTGATGGTTTCTTTACACGTTAAAGAATTTAGATGTTTGAGTACTTAAAAGTATAGAAAGCTTAAAGTTTAAACTAATTTACACAAGTCAGGAAAGAAAAAATTGTTGCGTTCCAGCAATCCTGCATAGCCTAAGATGTAGGTTTTGTGATTTATCCACTCAAAGGCTTTTGCCCTATTAAATTGCTAGCTATTTTTACTTTTTCTTAATATTCATGGAATATTTTAGTAATAAAAAACGTAATTCCCTATCAACCTCTTGGGTATTTTCCTGTAAGTATTATGTGGCAGACTAGAACTGATCTAATAATTAAAGTGAGTTGTTCTATACCTGTATCTTTTTCAAAAGTTTTAATTTCATCTTACTATTTTCTAAATTTTATATTGAACACTAGCAAAATTCCATTCTTTCTTGAAGTATGCTCTTTTATGCATTTTTTTCTTACTCTGCAATCAAGAATTGCAGTTCATAACAAAAAAAGAAAATTCATGTCAAGCATAGGGAACACAAGTAATTAAGAATTAATTAAAGATTAACTACTAGTTGAATGGAAAAAATAACTCTATAAATTTATAATGTCTTGTGCCAACAGATTCTATAGTTTTAAACTACTATAAAAGTACTAAAATGAGAATGGACACAATTATTTTTTGAAATTATGCTGTATAATAAATTTAAGACGTCCCATAAATCCAAAGCAGATCTGGCTATGTGAGTCTGCACCTACTGTAAGTTAGTTGAAGGGGATATCATAGCCTTTCTAAAATATTGTAAGCTTTACATCTAGGGGAAAAAAAAAAGTTAGGGCCAAAATCTGAGTGTTTATGTATAGATGATGATTTCCTTAATTATTTTATTTCTGATCTTAAACACATGTACAAAAGGATTAATGTTTACATACACAAAACAATCAAAGCCTTTCAAAGTCAGCATGTGCACTTACTCTATTTCTTGTATGAGATAATGAACACCAATTTGAGACATGGTCTACTAATATTCACACCTGCACACTGGGTACTAAATTAGCATTTGCCACTGCATTTATCAGGTATCCTGTAGATTTTATGTATTTAGGATGATTAATGGAGATGACTGTTTGTTTGAAAAATCTCCCATCCTTTTCTATGTTAGCCAATTATTTGCTTGACTGCTTCTCTTTAGGATTGGTTCTCCTGAATAAAGTCCATATTTAAATCTTTTGTGTCGTTTTTCCATTTTTTATGGTGGTTTTGTTTAGGTGTTTGTTGTTTTAATAGCTTCGTTTACATCCCACGGGCTCCTCATTCCACTGTCCTCTCAATGACCACCATGAGGGGGTGTAAATAAATAAATGTACTTTGATCTAAAAAACTGAAGCTGTTTCTTTCCTAATTCTGTTATTGGGAGATCATAGCAGATATGTAAGGACCCAGAGAGCACAGGCTCTCTGTTTTGAACTCTTTTATGAACAAAATGCAATGCCTATCTACATCTCTGAACAGTTAAAAAGCATGTTAAAAGCTGGTATCTCTTACTATACTCAAACTATGTCTGATGTCCTTTCATTGACCTGGCTGCAGTTCTTTCTTCATTGCATCAACTTTTTCTGCTGTCACCAGAAGAATTATCCCCTTTTGCTGGCAGATATGTACACTTGTATGAAAATAAGCAGTTATGTACACTTGTATGAAAACACAGGAATGTTACATGTCTTTATCAGACATACTCTTATGCAACCACACTTTTTGTGCCAGAGCCAAGGAGTTTTGTTTCAGGCACATATGCAAGCATTAAATACAAAACCCTAGCAGGATATTTAGTAAACGATGGGATTTGAACGAAGTGCCTGTGTTTTGCTTAAGTCCCTGAAAACCGTATCCTCACAGGAAAATGCTGTACACTGATATTATCTGAAATTAGTTGCCAAAGACAGAGAATTCTGGTTTCAGTGGCCTGTAGAATGACCAAGAAAGACCCACGTGGGAACTTTTTCCTCCCTGAAAGACAGCAAGTTCTCAGTGGACAGAATACCATGCCCCAACAGATACGATACAGCCACAGTACTACAACAGAGCAGCAAAGGAACGCAGTGCTTGTGACAGATACCAGGAGAAGCCTTGGTAGGAGTAAGGGTATTCTATAAGAATTCAGCATCCATAGGAAGAGAGGAGATGAATGCTAAGAGAGCATTCTTTTGGTCACACCATCCAATATATGACCAATAAATGTAATAAAAAAATGTTTTACGTAGCAAAACAGTACTAAGATACTTATTAATAGTTGTAAGACAATGACTTCAGAACAATAGAAATCGTAAGTTACATTATATAAAATGTGCATCATTCAGAAAAAAACACTACACTTCTAATCATAGATCACTATGATTGTTACAGTGACAAAGTGCACATAATTTAAAGGAGGACAATAAGTATATAGATAAAAGAACTAAGTTGTGAGGGAAAACAAAGTAGACATGAATTTCACATGTAACTTTGCTTATTACTAAGTAATGGAAGACATTTTGCCAACCCGTGAATAAGGGAAGGATTAAATATAAAGGAAGTAAAAGAATCAAAAATGCAAAAATATATCCTGCAATCACATTGTCAAATATTAAATACCTGAATAATTAATGCAGTAAGTTGAGTTACTGGTGCCTGGCATCCTTCAGTGTGATCCAAAAGAAAGCTAATAGTTGGATTCTGACATACACTCTGTTTATCCTGGAGCTGTTTTCTTCCTTCCTCATTCAAAAGGACAGAGAGGAACTGTAAACTAGCCACATATAAAGTAGGATATGTGGTAGACAGATGAATACAGTCAGAAATTGTATCTAAAAGGGTAAACAAAAATTTTAAAATTTTTACATTTTGTTATGAAAAAAGCTCAAGTATACTTCAGAACACAGGAAAACTTATCAAAGAAAAGCATGTGAACCCAGAAGCAGCTATACTGTGCACTGCCCAAGGAATTCTACAAAATCTATGCATCTAACAAGTCTTTAAAAAAATCTAAGAAAAGTTTGAGTTTTATAAGGGTTGAATGAATTAATTGCTCTGCATTCATTTGACTATAAAACAAAAAGCAATCTCCATTTCACTCAAATTACTCATTTGTCCAGTAATTTTTTGAACTCTCCTCACTTTATCAACAGCTTACATTATAAAACAAACAGTATCCATTAGCTGTTTTATTTGCAATTGGATTTGGATTCGCTAGATCTCTTAACATGCACAAGCTTGTCTGGATTATGTTTATACTTCCGTATTGAAGCACTTCACAGAATCTTGCCTACCTATGCAAGTAACTAATATAAGAATAATTAAAATATAAAGAAACAAACAAACTCCTGTATAATAGTCTTGAATTCCTATGTCTCTTATCTCCCCTCAAAACTTTGCTTTCCTTTTATACAAGACATTTAAAAAAAAAGAAGGGAAAAAACTCAAGTGCTAATGGATCATTTCACAAATGCCACATTTGGTTAAGGTTTACAACTAAAATCACTAATCCACACGTGAAGAAAACAAAACAAGTCAGTCAAGCTCTGGACACATTTGGTTTTCATTGTGGCTATCTCATTTGTAATTACTTAATAACATCTAAACAGGAATGACTCTTTTCTATTTGTTTATTAGTTGCTAGGAAAAAAAACATCCAGGAATAGTCATTACCAATTATTGCTGTACAGTGATTTGCAAGGGCTGCTGTCACAGATGGAAAAGATATCTGGCCACTTTTCCACAGTAATGTAGCTAGGAGGCTGAAGAAATCTACCCATGTTTCATGAAGTACAGATGTTAACTCGGTATCTGCAAAGAAACAGAGAAAAAAATCAAACTGTTTACAAAAGTGCACAAACCTGGAAAGCTGAGCCTGACCACACCTGTCCATTTATGTGAAGGTGGTACGTAAATGAAGACCTACCTCTGTCTGATTATAAAGGAAACAAAGTACTTCATTACCTAACCCATCTTTGGGGCGTATGGTGAGAATCTTGAAGGTATTCCCCAAGAGAGGTTTCAACAGTTCATCCTGGCTTATAAGATGAGAGTCCACCAACAAACATGATTTTAGAAGCCTGGACACAGACGACAAGTACTGAAGTAGTAACAAGACCTGTTAAATATTTGTAGAAAGATATTAAATAAAGCCATATATTTACACCTTCCACATTATTTTAAATTTGCTCACATTATGTCAACTGATTCATAACATTTTGAATTAATATACATCACTTAAATAATAGAACATAAATTAAAAATGTTTCTCTTAATTTTTACAGTAGAAGATGAAACAGAAACCTTAGTCTGGAAATATATGTGTGCAATCAATTTTCTAGCAACAAAGCAAAAGTTCCTTGTGAGAAGGTCATGACTCTTGCTACATGTACAGCAGCATACTCATTGGAAGCTCACAAAGAAAAACATAAAATTAGTCATTAATACTGAGGAATACATGTGTCTTCCTAGAAACAGAAGCTGACATATTTACTTTAAGTTTTCTGCAGAAACACATTTCTTTAATTAGAGGAGTAATTTTCTTCAAAGAAAATTTGAATGCAGAGCAGCAGAAGCTATGAAATGGTGCTATGTCATGAAACAGAATGTTCTACATATTGTATATACAGAGTTAAATTTGATAAAAAGGTAGTTCTATCAGCAGTAACCCTATATGGTTTGCATACATCTAAATTAGTTGAGAACTACGTAAGTGTCTGCAGGATCACAGACAAGGCAAAGCAGCCAAGTTTGTTACAGACAATAAATATCCAATGTGTCAGTAACTATATCTGGCTCATACTTCAGTAACATACAAAAAAATTCTATAATATAATTTCTTCAATGGCTAAACTTAACTTCTACTTTTTAAAGACAGTTCATTTTCAGTTTGGTCGTTCTAATTATAGTCCTAACACAGACATGAATTCTTCTATGTTGAATAAAATCATTTATTTTCACTTAAGCTTTGTCAAAAGCACAAAGATTCACATGAATGTAGCCTATAGCAGTGTGCTTGGACTATGCTAATGAATATAAATTACGCTAACATAATTAAATTCCTAACTTCAAAAAATGAGAAAGTAACAAATGCTTCTCTAACCTGAGATTTTACATGTTCTATATGACATCGATGACCCAGTGGAGCTCTCAGTTCCAAGATACATCTTTCAACCAGATTAGCACTTACAAGACTAAAACAAAATAATTGGTTAGAAATATAGTTAAATAATTAAGCATTCTATTAACTTAACATTCCAGAGAAGAGAACAATATAAATAAACAGAGTAAAAATGAAATAAGACGCACTTATTGGCAAACCCCACTATTCTAAGACAGTCTAGTGCAATGGCAACTATAGTAGCAGTAAGTTGTTTCAAAATAGCTAGACTAATATAAATTCCAATAGCTGTTACTGCACTGGCAAAAATCAATTTTTCCTATTTGATTTCTTATTTTCTTTCCTTTAGAAGAATACACAGCTCTATGATAATATAAGCTGTATTCACACCAGGGTTGTTGGGGTTCTTTGTTTGTTTATGTTTCATTTTTTCCATTAATTGCACTATGAAGAGCAACTAAAAATGCTCTTGAAATCTTTTACCAAAAAATGAACTAATTTTTCATGCTGCACTTCAGGACTCCCAAACATGTTTTACAGATGAAAGAATTTGCTACAATGGAAATGGAAATGTGGAATACAATCTGAAGACTTCTTTGAAGTGGTTCCTCCTTTTAAAAAGAAGTAAAAAGAAGTAGGATCTATCACCCAAATTTGGCAAGTCTTATTTACTCTCTTTTAGTGTGAGAATCCTTAGCTCATCTTCAAAATATTTCATACAATTCAAGAAAGAAATTCATAAAATGAGCTGAAATGATCTGTAATTCCAAATACTTGACAAAAACCTAAAACATCATGAGAGGAACACAGTAGTCCTGTATAAGACATAGACCACAAATGGAGTCACTAATATGACCACCTATTCTATGATCAGAGTCATTCTGATTCTTTTCCTCAGTTGATTGTATTTTTTTTTAAAAAAAGCAATTTTGAACACTTCAGGAGCAAGAAGTGATCAATATGTTTAACAGTTTTAGTAAGAAACATGGGTAGATCTCATTCAAGAATTTTTTTAAACCTCTATCACTACAACTTGTTTGTAGTTCCAGTTATTGATCTCATACCTGCTGAGAGTTGTTAGCAAATGTGTTTGTTGAAGAGCAATTCCAGTATCTTTTGGCATGACAACCAGCAGATTGTGCAGAAGGCTGCAAACAGCTGACAAAAGGGCAGGTGTGACTACAGCACGCTGTTTAGACAGAGCAGCAGACAAGGGAGAATCATGTTGACTTGGAGATTCTGTTATGGTTGTATCACTTTGACCTAGAGTGTGTTGAATTAAAAAAAAACCAAAGCACCAAAACAACCAAAAGATTAGAGCAGTTACATAAAACAAATTTATTTCTATTTTTCATAAAATATCCAAGTCCTCTCTATATTTAAACTGTATATTCAGGAATGAATGCAAAAAAAAGAAAAAGAAGAAATCAGACACAGGAAATAGTTCTGAAATCAAATGTTCCTTCTACCAGCCATTAAATAAAGATAAGAAAACTTCAAATGACAAAATTCCCAGTCCTTTCTTTAAAAGAAAAATATTTGTATTTGTACATAGTGCTCTCTACATACATGATTATAAATAATTTTTTTATATTATATTAGTTTTTATCTATCTACATATAAAGAGAATTATATATACATCTTTGTGTATGTGCGTGCATGCACACTCCTGTGGGCATGTACGTACATGACAGCCCTACCATGACTGATGTGTTGAAAGCATGACTAGATGCCAGGAAGATGTACAATGTACATATACTGAAACATGGGCGGGTGAATACACTGTATTTAGCGTTAGGTACACAACTCAAGCTTGACTTGCCTTGTGCCGTAAGCCGATCAACAACAGTTTCAGGAACAAAACTGGCTGAACTTGGAACTGTTGCCTGAAGCTCAGTAACACTCCCCAGTGATGGTGATGCAGACAGAATCTGGAAAGCCATAAAAAGGAAACTAGTTGATTCCAGCTTTTACAGATTAGTCCTCTATTTATATTCTGCTTGGGAAGGGGGAACAACCCATCATAACCAACAAAAACCAAATACGATGTAAAAATTACTGTTCAAAATCAATTTGATTAAATTTTGTCCACCATGTGTGCGTATGTATATGGTAAACATCCAATAATTGAAACTATTAAAAGACGGGCAACATGAACAGTCTGAAACATTTGAGTTAAAAACTGATCAATGCCCATGTTACTGGAAATTCCTTCTCTTCATCCTTCTTTTTCATCCATATAATTGACTCAACCTACATTTGGATAAAGATAGAAAGACATTACTGAAGCATTTAAACTCACATTTTTCATGGACTATTTGCTCTGCTGAGAACATGACCACTTGTCCCTTTGTACCAGAACACACTCAGATAAAAATATCACAAGTGCATTTGTCATCAGTCAAAGTTGACATCCCTGAGTCTTTCTGACTCTGGGTACTTCTCTTAACCTTAATCCTGTGATACATACACGTATTCATTTCATAGCGAAGTTATGAGATGTTTAAATGACAGCAGCTAACTTTACTGATGTAATACCATGCTCCTCCTACCAATTTTGCAATATTTACATTATGAATTTTGTGTGTTTTCAAAAGTTCTTGATGCTCTTGCTACTGTCTTTAAATTCATAAGCCTGAGATCAGAAGACCCAGAGTGTCCAGCTGAATCACGTGCTTTTGTGACACAAGACCTGTAATCTGTTTCAGAGCATAAGACAAGTATCTATCATGTCAAGTCACTCTTTCACTTCTGGTTTTTATTTTCTAGATGGACAATTCACATCAGACAACTTTCTTCAAGAGTGTCACTATACAGAGCAAAGAATACAGAATGTTGGGGAATCAAATGTAATCCCAACAGAGTTACAACTTGAAGAAGGGTGTTATTAGAATTTTCCTCACAGTGAGCTTTCTAAGGAAGACAGGTATTTCAAATGTTTGGGGTTTTTTAAAAGTTTTATTAGAATAACAGCTGGAATATATTTTTACCCAAGGAAATGTTAAAACTGATTTAACAGACAAAAATGGTGCAGGGAAGGAAATCACAGATCACTCTGTTCTCAGCTATTGTATCCTTGCAATCTCCATGTTGTAACTTCCTTTTCTCCCCTATTTTCCTCTGGTCTCCCACTATTGTTCATCCTATAATCTTGAGTCTTTCTTCTCAAGCCTGCTCAGTTGTTCCTTAAGAAAAGTCAGAGGGTTATTGTAACACATAAAACAAGCTACAGTAAGATTTGGGGGCGTGTCCAAAACCCAGAATTCACATACAGCTTTGATCACATAAACACTAGGACAATGATTGACTAAATAATTTTCTTATTAGCAAAATGCAGTGCCAAACTGTACTGAGTGATTGAAATTCAAATTCTATTTTGATTTCACAAATAAAAAGCATATTTGCCAATTAAAATAAGTTATTTAAAGTTTTAAGCTTGCTAATTTAAATAATTATTAAAATCCATTCTTTATATTAAAGCAATCTTGACACATGGCAAATTCTGCATTTATTCAGCACTATACTTCGATTCCAAGCATTCTAATAGATGAGAAAAACCATTAAATGGTACATACCCAAAATGTAACTTCTAACAGTCCATATGGTTCTTCTGAAACAAGTAAAACCCTAAAAGGACTTTAACTATGCTGAGTCATCTTACAGATATTATTATGAATTATGCAACCTTTCACATATTAGTAAATAGTATCAGCTACCCCATACAATTGTTCTCTTTCTCTATCTTCTACAACTTTCTAAACACTTCGGGCAAGAAAATAAAAACAAGTTCTCAGTTATGTTAAAAAAATAAATTTAAAAAAATCAGCAAAAGTTTTATCTGGTTAGAAAAATATCATCTTCCTGCACTGATGGAACATTTATTGATAATTGCTTCACAGTGGGAAATAGGTTAAACCCATAAATTTTCTGCTATCATAACAGAAAACATATATTAAGACAATGAAGTTGTTTCCACACTGTCCCGCCTCCCAGGAAAAAAAAAAAAGATATTACCACTTTTATAAATCCCCTTTGATAAGGATGAACTGGAAGTCTGAGACAGTATTTAGTAAAGGATATTTACTACTGCCACCATATTGTTCCTGGGAGCAATGAAGCATTGTGCTGCTTAACAGTGAAACTTCAGAAGGGGGTACAATAGGGCAAAAAGGTTCTGTGTGTGTGGAGAGGGAGATGACAACTGCAGATTAGAACTAATTCAAAAGAATACAAAAACTGTCAGAGTGGAAACACAGGAGAAATGTGAGGGTTTTGCTATTTATCTACTAGATAGGAATAAAAGGTCTTTTCTTAACCTCTAGTACAAAAATCCCTCTGGCATTGCTTTAATAGGCTTGCAATGATTAATTCTATTCAGTTCTCTTTTCAAAGGTTTAAATCACTTAACTGTATAGCACTCTGGTAACCACAGCTCCAGAAAATAAAGCACACATTTTTATAAAAAATAGCAAGAAGATTTCATAGGAAAGAATAGCCATGACTTAAAGCTGTCTGGGAAGTGTCTGTAGATGTTCAGCCCACATCATTTTTAGCTCAAGTTTTAAAATAACTGCTCATTTTGCTAAGATGTCCTGGACACGGAACAGCCCTAGCACATTTATGCAGTGTAAAACAAGTTGGTATCTCCATGCAGATTGGTGATCTCTTACCATATGTACTAAACACAAACCAAACGTTGGTTAAAACAAGAGTAAGGATTTGTCTTCTCTAATAATAACCTGAGTTAACATTTAAACTATTTATTCTATAAAAAACTAAGATTATTAATCATCTCAGAGCTGGCCTTTCTGCAGTATCCACATTCCAGTTCACAGAAAAATAAAGATACATTTGACAAAAATCTGTAATCCTCTAGGATCTTAAAGACACAAAATACAGTGCACATGAGTTAACACAGAACAAACAATCCAGTTCTGCTTTTTCTATGATATTGAATCATTGATTTCATCCCCACATGACTATTCTTTACTGTATAAAATAAGCAAAATTTTACTTATGGTCTCTGCAAAATTTCTGACTCTCTTTTTATTTTCTCAACTTTTCTTGCTGCAAATTTGGGGAAAATAATTGGGGATGGAGAAAAAAAGATGAAGCTAAAAAGTAATTTAGTTGCAACTTTCAGTTAAGGTCATATGACCCTATGTGACATCACCTCATGACAACAGACAGCTCAAATAAAGTACTAGTTACATGAAATCTGAAAGCAGAGAAAACTAGTAGCATGTTAGGAATAGGAATAGATATGGACATACCTAGATGAACTTTTTTTTTATGTTATTAAAATATCAGAGAAGAGTTTTCAATAGAAACAATTTTACTTGGTTTGATTGCTCGTTCTCAGGTATTTGTGGGTGTTTTAATGAAATCTGTGCCATGCACCTAAAACACACTTCTCCCTTCACTTAGACCTGCAGATTCCTCTCCATCTGTGATGGGGAAAGCACGCCATCTCGTGGACTTGGAATAATATCTTCCTGGCACCATAAACATTCAGCATTTAGCAACAAACTTCTACAAACTTCTTGTAATGACTTCATTAATATATTTCTTTACTCATACATCAAAACAGAAATTGGGTTGAACTGTGATCCAAAAATTTGAAGTTATATAGGAATAAATTACAAATGCCTGATTTCAGGGCAAGTTTGAATTTTCAGAAGTATTTCCTAACTTCACTAGATAGACATTTGAGGTAACTGCGCTCTGAAATACAGTTTGCAATCAGACTTCATTAAAGTTACGCTCCTCCACCTTTTTTCTCCTAATAATATTGGCATTGGAACATCAGACCTCTACCTCTTGCAGCTTGGAAATTTTCAATCTGTCATGTCAGCATTGGCATTTTTTTAAAGATAAGAAACTTAGTTAATTAAAAAAAAAAAGTTACATTTGCTAAAAATGTCCATGAAGGATAAATGGAAATTAAACTAACTTCCAGAAAGGACAATCAAAGTCTTAGTGTGAGTATGTGTCAGGGAAAGAAGAAAAACAAAACAAAACACAAACTTCTATAAAACTCTCATGGTTAGCTGTAAGAGCATAATCTTAGCAAGTATGAAGTCTACACTATGTGGAAGACTGATACAAATTAGTGTATCTTAGTACTACACTGTGCTTTCCACTTTTAATAATTACTTGTCTATCTGTTGAATGGAATAGTAAAGCTAAGCCTTTATGTTAAACTATAATGTATTATATTTATATATGTAAAGTAGCATCAACTTGATCTAGTCGATTCCAAATTTTTTCCTTTTTTCTTTTTTTTAAACTACTGAAGCTGAAGAAATTTAATGTAATGAACTCTCCAATTATTCATAAAATCTCAAGCACAATTTTAAGTAGATTAGACACCCAGCCCTGATAAGAATTGCTAAAATTTAATTTTGCCTTCAAGTAACATGAACAAAACAAGATGAAATGTGTTCAACTTTCATTCCTCTAAGTAAGTAGCACTCAGTTCATTCAGTAAAGAGCGATCCGGGAACAACTGCTTTTAAAAAAAATCTGAGATTCTTACATAAATGTTTTTTAAGCAGCAGATATGATTGCATGTACTTCCTGATTCACATACACTTTCATTTATTTTGGTTTAATCTTCAAATTTGAATATTTGTGTTTAGAATAACCCTAAGGGGTTGAGGGGGATTGTTGTTTTAGATTAATGAACATCAAATTAATTAATAAAATTTCTGAAAATTAGACATTTTACCTTACAACTAGACTACACTTTTTCCTCAATTATTAAAAACATGCCAGATAACATTATCAGTACTAGACAGCAATACACTTATAACAGAGAATCAAAAGAGTAACGAAATTATACTTCTGTAATACTTTGAGACAAAATTTCAATCCTGGTTTTTCTGTTTTTATTTTTACCATGTTCCACAGCAAAATTGGGAATAGCAATTTTAATCAATAAATAAATATAGGAGCTTTTAATTTATCAGCCTTCATCATATCAGTACATGCATCTATTTAAGAAAAAAGAAATTTTTGAGCAATGATATTCTGGCTTCCATAATAGATTAGATGGTCATTCTTAAATGAAAAATTTTGAACATGAAAGCAAAAAAATGGATTTCAGTGCAACATGCCAGAGTTTTCTTGGAGCTATACTGCAGTCTTTGAAAAGTACATGATTTTTATCAGGTAACTAATGAATGTTATAAAAGCTTCCTCCAAGCCTGAACTGATATTGCAAGTCTACCCTGGAACTGAAAGAATGTATTTCAAATTCTCCTCCTTTGCATTTGCCATCTTGAAAGATGGCACATGTGTACAGCTTTTGAGTAGTCATTCTAGCCAGAAACAAATTTTTCAAGCAGCACCTGCTTTCTGTTTTGCATGTCTGTTTTGGGTCCTGCAAACACTTGTGCCACTTTTAAATTCTACAAAAGCATTTTCAGAATCCAGAGTTTATTATATCACAGAATACCCAATGTATTTATGTGGCTTTGATTGATCCAGCTCTGTGGCTGTGTTATGTAAATACAGGTTCACTCTGAAAGAACAATTTGGATAAAAGCAACAGAAGTGACAACCAGAAATGGAGACGACCGCATTTTGTCAATAAAGCCAATTACGTAGTAATCTCTAGAGAATATGCCTGCTGTAGAAGCTATAGAATTCAGTACTGCCTTATGCATTTAGCCAGTCAAGGCAAGCCTTCTTATTTATTTTTGCTCAGGTTAATAATCACAAAAGGGTTTTTTTAGCATATTAAAGCTACATTGTAGTGAATTTCAACTTAGTTTCACAGCTAGTTTCTGACTGATTTCAGGTTTTGTGTTTTGCGGGAGTTTTCTTAACAATTTAAAGATTGCTAATTTTCTTGAAAGCAGTTCACAAACAACTTTATATTTAAAATGAACAGATTACTCAGGAAGTTACCATAGTTTCAGACGTTGAGTGAGAATGCAAAGATTTGCTCTGACTAGGTGGAGCCTTCCAAAGATTAAGAGAATCATCAAAATCTGTAGGGAAACAAAAATAAGAATCAAAATTACTGTAAGATCAGCAGAGAGCATGACAAGCTCTTTTAAAGGATTGTTTCAGTGAAAAAGTAGCCAACCACGGCTATCCTTCTGACGATCTCAGAATGCAAGTTTTCATACATTGTACCTATGAAATCTTATCCATCAAATTCCCTGACTAAACAGAAATAAAAAATTTTCAGTGCAACATAAAGTAGTGTAGAAAAAGCTACATTTCGCTCAAACTGCAGTTGCATAAACTTTAGTCATTTCACATAGTTCAGATTTAGTTTTAGTTAAAATGCAAGAGTACAAAAGCATTGAAGATACTGGAGTCTCGAAGAACACACATAATGAGCAGATGTCCTTGTCTTCAAAAAACTTCAAATTCACATTTTAAGAGAAGTAGTTTCATATTCATAAATATAACGAAGGCAGAATTACTTCATAAATCTGTTTCAGAATAAAAAGTGCCAAAAATTTTATAGCACAAATCTGTCAATAATAGTTTTGAAGCTTTCATATATTTAGAAAAGAAAATAACAACTAATAAAGCTAGACTACACAGATTGCGAGTGCAAACCCCACAAAAGTAGATGTCTTATATGTATCTTCACTAATTACCAAACTGAACTATTTTATTTTTAACATAACTTTGCAGATGAGTTTTTTATATTCCTGAAAAATGTGAGAAAACTA
The DNA here is from genome assembly GCA_013397775.1 of Eulacestoma nigropectus. Taxonomy (NCBI): domain Eukaryota; kingdom Metazoa; phylum Chordata; class Aves; order Passeriformes; genus Eulacestoma; species Eulacestoma nigropectus. The sequence continues at coordinate 617,314 of VZTE01005386.1, read as the reverse complement.
CATAGGGAAAAACCCAACAGGGTTTAGGTCCTGTTCTCCCCTTTTTAAAGAAAGAAAAAATGCGTTTTTTATTCCTGAAATACTGTATTTTCTGGCTTTGCTTTGCAATGACCTGATAAAATGTATCTCAATTGCTCACTGAAAAGTTGTACCATTCTATGTTTTGAGTTACTCTTAGATATGATATTGCATCAGCTAACAGAACTACCAAAAGGCACAAATAGGAGGACCATGGGAGCAGTAAAATGTGTTGGATTGAAAAATTCCACTTATAGATAAAAAAAGCAGACACTGAAGAAATTGAGGATTTTTATGGCTGGAATTTTGTATACTGCTGAGGTATTTCTCTCAGTGAGTTAACCAAGAAAGCTTCTTTTCCTTGGGTCTGTCATAAAGTTATAACTTAGCTGGAGAAATAACATTCCTCTTCTGTTCATGCCTCTGGAACAGGTTTAACAAATGCAGACTCTAGCAGGATGCTCTGCCTGGAATGTACAAAACAACTCAAACAATACTTTATTTTGGAAAACTGTAAGTGGTGAACTGAGAGGGGGTGTCATGCTGCTTTTGGTGTTGAATTATACTAAACCAGCCTGACTCATCAACCCCAAAAGTTAAATATCCTGACAGTGAGTTGAGGGATACTTTATCATATCTGCTACATCTTATCTAAAAATCCTAAGGCGCAGCTGGCCTGAGACATATGACTGACAGTCAATCACTTTAAACTCCTAAAGTCCAGTCCCACTTTCAAATAGCAGGTTCTTGTAAAATACCCCTTGGAGTGCACGTGGAGATTCCTCCCTTGGGTGAGGATGCCCCTCAAGGTCACTCCTCCAGGCTGAGTGAAAGCGATTTGCTCAGGGTCATTGGTATGGGTGAGTATCATCAATCTCTACTTAATAATTGCTTCTTTTTTGCCAGCTTTAATATAGCTGCTTTAATATAATTGCTTTGGTATAGTACACTATACTACACTAGCAGTTTTAGCTTCTATACTGTGTAGTAAATAATTCTGATCACGATCTTTTTGTCTAATCATTTATCATAATAAATCATTCATTCTTATACAAATATACCTGGTTTGCCATCCTTAATCCTGCAGGATAAAGTTAGACAAAGGTTCAACCACACTTCTACAATTCCTTAGATTTAAACCACTGACAAAGTCTGGGTCGAGGATTGCATCCAGCTGCACTCCGGCTCCTCTCTAAGAAGGAGTTTAGACAGCAAGGGGTCCTTCCTGCACCTCATTACTTAGTGGGAGGGCTTCTCTAAACAACTTTGTCTGAAGTTCTTACTCCACCCATGACAACGACTTAAAAAGAACTATTTAAATCAGCAGCCTTAAAAGATGGAAATACAGAAACTCAGGCCCACAAATAGGAAAGAAAAGAAAGTCATTAATTTTCTGTCCCTTGAAAGCTTTTAATAACTGAGCTCTGAAAAATCCCCTATCTTTCTAAACTTTTGATCAACATATAATTTGGATAAGAATGTGTGTTCCCACAATGCCTCATAGTGAGCCTTGGAAATATTGTTCAATAAATGATTAGTCAATATAAAAGTTAGATCTGAGATATTCCAAGGGTATACAGGTTAAAAATAAACAAATAAATCCAATCTGAGTATTACATTTCATCAGTCTATGAATTAAATTATATCTGAATGTCTTAGAATGCAGATTAATTCAGATTATTAGAGTCCATTCCTACTCATGTAACCTTGAAGGTGAACAGATCAAGAAATAGGAGTCATAAAATTAGTTCATATATTTCTTTTTCACAAATATTCCTTGTATGAAAGTTGCCTGGATGTCAAAGTAGAAATCATTAAAAGTATCTTACCCCCAATATTTTGCAAGAAAAGGTACTGCAGAACCAATTATGTGTTTTCCATTTTCAACTTTTTGAAGATATAAATAACAGCTCAGAACTTTTTCTGAGCTATGTTAAACTAGTGACTTATCTACTTAAATCCTCACAGCAATATTTTGACTTCACAACATATTTTAGTGCAGGGTTTATATATTTTTAGTTCCCTTTTTATTAAGAATTATTGGAGGTAAGTTACTCAAAATTAGAAGCTATTTAAGTAGGTTTAAAATACTATAAGATTACATCAACACCACTTACCAGTGATATCACCTTTTCCTATGTTGAGGTTGTCTTCCTTGTAAGAATTCAAATCAAACATGTAACATCCCAGGTAACAGTGTTTCACCATCTGATTTACATGTTCATAGAACTGGCAGTGATACAAAAGGGCTTTAAGTGCAGGTATTCCTGTCTGAGAGAGGCCAGATTCTTCATCGTGTACACAAGGACCCTGAAGACATGAAATCCACAAACATCATTACTTTAAAGAAATGTTTTACATAGAATAAACTGTCAAAAAACCCCACCCTAATTAAGGCTAATGCTGTGTATGTGTGTGTACACTGGTTTACAGGCTGTAACTAATAAATTCCAAAAATGAAATGCAGATTTAAACATTGAGCTAAATCATAATATTTTGCAAAAGCTGTCATGACTCAGCAAAATCAGCTATTTATCTCCTGAGAAGTGTGCTACACAGTTAAGTAGAAACCCATGAAAAGCTATAAATGACTGGTTTCAAGACAGTAAATGTATCAGTAGACTTTACAATTTTAATGTCTCATTTAATTCTACTTACAGATATCAAGTAATGAAAAAGCTTTCCTTAGAAAAAAAGCACACTTATACTCAGATAAGAGTAAATACTCTGAAAAAGTCATACTGCTGTAAAGTATATTGTCATTATACTACACCTAGCCATGTCAATCTTCTATGAGAAAAGATTTATTTAGAAAACAAGACATAAACAAAAAAAAAAATTCTCTTTGAAGTATGGTTTTCACTTATTTCTTTTTAAATACTGACAGCGAAAAACTAAGAAAATACTAAATCAGGGAAAACTTCCTAGAGCAATGGATTTATACTTTAAGATAATGGATTCTAGTCATATTTCAAATAAACAGCTTCAGTTGACTGCCTTTGTTAAATGTTTCTACAGTGTTTTCCATCTTAACACAAAAAACCAAAAAGTTTTATTAAGCTATGCATAATCCGGTTTAGACTGACCATAAAAATCAGAAACTCAAAGAAGGCAGAACTCAGAAAAATTCAAACCAATTACATTCAGAAAGGCAGTTTTAGAGGGCATCTTGCAGTAGTTCAAAAATAAACTAGTTTAAATTATGGAAAGAAAAATTTTCAGTGCTAATTAGAAACTTTCTTTGGCAGACAGGAGAGAGCAGAGTTGGACCAACTGAAAATAAGTAATTTGAAAGCACTATTTAGCCCCAAGAGGCTCTCCCTCAACCCCTTCATTTACACTGAATACAGGTTTATTTCCCAATAAAACAAAACAAAACCCGAAACCAGATCAAGTAGAAGCAGTAAAACTATTTTGTATTACAAGATAAGTTATCACCAAAATTTTAGATGGCTACTCTCATTCTTTTTGGGTTTCTGTAATACAGAAACTATTTTCACTATTTGCCTTTTACAGAAAGTAGTAGAGACTCAGATATGATGAACAGTTTGACGCAGAATGTAGAATTTCAGGTAAACTATTTATGATGAATTATAAAACTCTACTCATACACTGTCAGCAACAGTCTTAGACCGTATCGACTATGACAAGTGCGAACTTAGGAAATACTGATAAATTTAGTCCAAATTTTACTAACCAGTTTTGTCTTTGCCAGTTTTGAAAGTCATGCCACATACTTTACTGTACAAGGGGGGCCTTGAAAGAGTTACTAACCAATTACATTCACAGAGTGCTCTGATTTCAGTAATACAATACAGTCTGCTGCACTCCCAGAAAACTTTACACAGGTTGACTTTACTCATGACTAAAGAGTGGCATAGGAAATTTTTTAAGTGACATAGCAGAATGAAATACTACAATGCAGATCAACTAGACAACAGTACACTAGCGACATTCTCATGAAGATACTGGCCTAAAAACTCTATTTATATGTCCTTTTCCAGTCCTATTTGCCTAAGGGATAAAATGATAATGTTCTATTTTGGCTATGGCCCAGTGCTCCTACTATTCACCAAGATCCACTTGATAGCCCTCCTTTCCTTCCTGGCATTAAAGGAAACAGAGAAATCATCTTGTTCAGTGCAAGGGAAAAAAGTAACTCTGAAATATAAAACTTGATCCTGATGGTATCTTATAGTTTTAATTGTTGTTTGTATTTTGAACAGGTCTAATTTACCAGTTACCATAAAGTGTTGTTTGATAGTATCTTTCAGCATGAACACTTATTAAGTGATAAGCAATTTCCATTAAATTGCAGTTGTTAATAAGAATCACATTGACTCAAAGCTTCTTTTAATTGCACTGGAATTCATCCAGAATTCTGCAACTGGATTCAATTTTTGTCACTTCACCATAGTGATTGAAATTTTTTTAAAAAGACTAAAAAGCAACTTCTAATAGAGTCTATACTGACAATATACAATGGCTGCACTTCTGTAAATCCCCTGCTATTATGAATTTAAACAATTACTATTTATACTGATAAATTAGAAGTAGTAAGACTGAAACAAGGGCCAGATTTGTAAAATTGTTTCCACATCTTTCTTTATGATCACGTGTACAGAAAAGAGAAGACATTCTGTAAAATTCAACTCTGCAAGAAGTAGCATAATTGATTTTGGTTGCAGGTGGATCATAGATAACTTATCCTCGTAAAAAAGCTGGAATATCTTTCAGCACTAACTTGATCTTTTGCAGTAAGGAACAGATTAAAAAAGATATTGTTGCATCTGCAAATTTCTTCAAAAACTAACATACACTGTTCCCATATAGGTACAATCTCACACACTGGAAGGAGCGAGATAGACATTAAAAACAGGTATCAATGTCACAAAAATTTTAAAAATTGCAAGATTTTTAAGAACCAAAACCTTTATGAGCAATGAACCAGACTTGCTGAGAGTAAAATGAGATGACTGACTCAAGAGCAGAACTGGAAAAGTCTCCAGGGGATCTTATCAGTTTAATAAATATCTGATGAGAGAAGGTAAAGGGAGACAGACTCTTCTCACTGGTATCCAGGGACAGAAGAAAAGGCATTGAGCAAAACCTTAAATACAGGAAATTCTATTTAAACCTAAGAAAAAGCTTTCTGTCTGAGGGTAGTCAAACATTAGAACAAGTTGTCCAGAGAGATTGTGGAGTCTCCATTCTTGGAGAAACTCGAAATCCAACTGTAAACAGCCCTGAGCAACCCGGTCTTGCTTTGAGCAAGCAATTGTCTTTAAGAAGCATTTAAATTGACCTAAGTGACAAACTGCTTCATCTTTCTTTCAAAACATTTTATAAACATCACATTCTCAGAACTTCCTTTTCTTCATGTCCCTCAAATCATGTTTAACCACATTCCAAATGTGGGTAAAATAAATTATCAATTTCTATCCTAAAACATTCATGATATACTATATAAGTAAGCAAGTTTGCTAGGAACCCAAAGATACTACATTCATGAAATGCAGCATATGTACAAACTAAATTTGGTTCTTTTATTGAGCTTTCTGGAAGTTTGAGAGAAGATTGCCAATTCATTTATTTCTCTTTCCAAAACGTAACCTTAGGCATGTAAATTTTTAAGTTTATATTTTATACATATGCTGACACAAGATTTCATACCAAAACACACCTCTCTGTGATACTATGACTTTTGTCATCAAATGGAATAGTCACTCACTTGCCAAATACAATCTTTCAAGTCTTCTGTAGGAGTTGGAATCACAAGTAGATTTTGCAGAATAAAAGCAGCCTGAAAGAAATTAAAACATCAGTATTGCCATCTAGCCATCACAGTTCAAAAAAACACATCAGACTGAATAGTGCAGTCTACATATTATTCCACTGCTTTAGACATATGCAGAAATACACAGAATTCTCATGTTCATGTTGGGAAAAAGTAATTAGATAAATATAACTTGAAGCCCTCAAACTTCACTTACAAGAGATGTCATCAGAGCATGGCACAAGAACAGGCTGGTAAGAAAAAAGGACAAGGAAAAGATGGACTAGATATCACAAGGAAACACATTTATTCCTTCATAAAATACTTTAATCACTGTTCCAGTACAGTCAATCCTATAGAATAAGCATTACATAGAAGTACTAGGGGAAAAAATTCCTGAACAGAAAAACCTAGATAACTGTTTATGATCTCTACTGTCCTCATGTTTCAGGGTTTTTTAATTACTATAAAATAATTGTGACAATTGGGGGAATACAGTAGGACAAAGACATGTTTCAAATATTTTCCTTTATAAATACATGGCATGTTTGTTTTTCTAATTTATATTACATGCACTTCACATGTCTGTGCATGGATTGAAATTCCTTTTTTTATATTTTGTCCATCTTTTGTCAATAATTTGACTCTTAAGAGGCTATAATTAAGAGACAATAATTTGGAGTTTAAATATTAAAGCACACATTCTCAAAAGCATTTAGAGATATAAATTCAAATATTACTTTGGAAAACGTAATTAGTTAAGCAACAGAGCTGGGAAAAAAACAAGTCACTGAGTGTCAGAGTTTTTATTTCTTATTGATTGGAACAGAAGGAAAACCTTACAACTAGAACTGATAGAAAATTGCAAATAAAGTGTACAGAGTTTAAATACATCAATATATAATTCTATGTGTTGTTCTATCATAGTACAGACTTTCAGTTCTCACCAATAAACCTCAGTGCCTAGACAAATTAGATTACTTCATGTCTGCAACGAACAGATATTTACTGCAGACCAGAAGATAAGTTTGTACCAAAGCATTCACAGATGTTACAAAGAGCCATTAAAACCAAGCTAATTAGTTATGCTTTAGCAACCTATCTAACTGAGTAAACCTTAGGAGTTTTTATGCGTTCACTTGTATATTGTTTATATCATTCCTGTTTTTAAACAAGTAATCTGTATTTGTTCCTTCTTGTGCAATTCCTAAACAAGCAGCTAAACATTTATATCACTCAGGTAGTGTTTAACTTACAAAGCAGCAGGTGTTGTGCAGCATCAGATAACAGATATATACAATAAAAAACACAAAATTTTTTTCTCCATAATGAAAAAGAACTTGACAATCTACAATAGCAGAAGGACACAAGAAACGTACCTCCCTGCGTACCATGCTACATTCAGATTGATCCAGAAGGATGTTTATCACCGTTCCCCACAGGCCTCCTGAAATATTCTGGCAGCTTTCTGCTAAAGCAATACATCCTATTTCAAGAGATGTAAGAGCTGATCCTATTCCAAGTGCTGTAAATCTGACCTAGTACATATAAGCACAACAGAAAGTAGTATTTCTTATGGTAATTACAGGAGTTTTTTTCAAATTATTAAATTGTATCAACTGAATCTGGAGCTCAAGGGAATAATTTAAAAAGTAACAACTTCTTTTCCTAGATTTCTGTTGCTCTTTACTCATAATCACAACTAAGTGAAAAAACAAAATTATTTTTAAGTATTCGGAAATAAGCAAGATAGTCTTTAATATTCTTCATATTTTAACACTTGAAAATAGGTCCATTTAGCAAACTCATAGAATTTAGCAGATTGGCATTAAATACATTTGCTCTGAATCTTTAGTTCATGTAAGTGCTTCTGCTTTGCAGCTAAGTTACAGCAATGACAAGGAAAACTGCCTATGAATCATGATAGTGAGTGACTAATGAAAGCATAGAAGACAGAAGATGTAAGGAAGGATTTCTCAGATGATGTTTATATGGAAACACTCTCCCTACTGTATTATTACTGCTATTTAGGATACAGTCAGTAACATTTTAAATAATTCCAAACAGCAGTTCTACTCTTAAACACATTAATGAATCAAAAATTTTCAAATGCTTAAGGGCCAAAATAAGATACGAAGTTAGTATCACAGTAACTAACCTCAGGATCTCTATCTACCCATAAAGGAACCAGCCATGCCAGACCTAGATGAGACAGAACTTGTTCTTCGCTATTATCATAAGGCAAAGACCAAAGAGATATCCAGTCCTGATTGGAAAACAGAAAACAAATTAAGAAATTATTTTATAAATCTTTCAATCCATGCCAGTGTACTAACAGCGTGAGCTACCAACTACAACTAAAACACTTTTGTATAACACTGATTGCACAGAGGAAGGATAATTTTATATTTCTCTTTCCGTAAGGATTTGACACCAAATTACGTGATTGCAAACAACAGCCGGGTTTTATAATTTCTTTGAGACTAAAAATTATTAGTACAGTCTAAACAGTAACACTGTTATATACACAGATTATGACTTACAAACACAAGAAAATAAAACTTATAATTACGCTACTATACATATTAATCTATAATAATGATACTAAAAAGATAAATTCAAGCCCACTTCTTCATCCATGCATTTATGATCTAAGTCTTTGGAGGCTGCTGTCTCCCTGCAGTGTACTTAAAACTCTGTCCCCTCCCAATTTTAATAAACTCTTCCAGTACTTAATATCTCAAAAAAGGAGTAGCGAACTGAAGAAAGAGACACCTGGAATCTGGAGAAGCAGATATACTGCAATTTCTAGTTATACGTGTGCTTGATCATAACGAAAGGTTTTCATTTATGGCTATCACAGGTATAAGTAAGACTGGATTTTAATTCTCTAAAATGACAATACTTAATTGCTGAATTTGCTTCAACTGCTTCAGGATAAAGGCTATTTTTACTAAACTTTCAGAAATCTAGCTCTCAAAGATGTACATGAATACAAAGCATAATATGAATTTTGCTAGTACATAATGATAGCTCCTCTTAGCTGACAATTCTTTTTCCACGTAAGTACATATTCTTTCATATATATATACACACACAGCTGTGAAAACTCTACGCACATGAATGTTTAAACATATGTTAGAAAGTTTGTTGTCTGTGAGGCTGAAGAAATGATGATGATATAAATTCTTAAATTTATTCATCCTATATAAAATCCCGATTCTTCTTTTTTTATAAAAAGAAAATGATAGTTATTCTGAAAGAAGGCCTTTCAAAATCCAATTATTCACAAAACAATTTCAGTATGGCTAGAACTGATTCTTCAGCTTTTTTGTATACTATACTCTATGCTGTACATTTATCTAAGATCATAGAACAAATGAGATCAATGTTTTGGTTTTTTTTTTGCTTTTTGTGCTTCCAGTTGTAGGCAAAAGAAGAGTAAGCAGTGGTGTGGTTTTAGCAGGACTACCCAATTGGAGAGTACCATTCCTAAACCACGACAGAAAATTATCATTGAACATTAGCAGTTAAAATCTCTCTGTGCACAGCCCTTACCAATGACAAGATAAGGACAACTGTAATGCACTCACCGTATCCTTGGCTTGAGCCATCATTTCGTGAGATAAGTGAAGCAAGCAAAGGACTGTGCTCTTTGTAACACCTTTTCCCATGAAGGACATGGCATTTCCCCCCCATTCAACATAAAACGATGAGATGACCTAAGAGTGGGGGTAGAAGTTCATAACAGCTTTACTGCAAACAGTACACAAACAGAGTACAGACTGTCTTACACATAAAATTATAATTTAAACTCATGAAAAGAGGATAGATTTCCAGCTGAATTGTAAGAATTTGGTCATGTGATGGTTTCCTATACATTTAAACTTCTGAATATCTGTGGTTTTTATTTTTTTATTCAAATAAAGAATACAGTCAAGCTTAATAGCAAGCTCTAAGTTGAACAGAAACCTGAACGTTTCTTTCCATGGACCTGAAAGTTCATTTATTGTACCCAGGGTTTCTTTTGCTATGTCTGGAATTAAAAATAAAATTTCTTTTTAAAATTCTGTGTTCAAGGGAAAGGGTCATTTATATATTTTATTGTGATTTGAATAAATTTATCAGCTTTCAATATAAAATACTAATAAATAGAAATAAAGGTCACTGGATCATAACATCAAATAACCTGTCTGACCAAATATCTAACCATGCATATTAAAATAAAAGGCATGCTGCTTTCAACAAAACACACTCCAAAATATTTTAAAAATGTAATAATCTTAGATGATACACTTCTAGATTTACTTTTCTCCACAAAACATGGTGATTTAAACCTCTGCATTTCTGCTGTTGTTCTATGTCCCAGTCTACAGAATTTTTTTTTAAACACATTTTCTCCATTCCTTTCCAAAAGAAACCTACATTTACTTTCATATTTAAGCCAAGTAAAACTGCCTAATTCTTCTGAACAAGAGCTTATGCATCACAAGTTGATTTCATGCAATAATATTTATTATTATTTTTTCCAGTAATAATCTTTCTTTGCATGACAGCATCTATAACCTTTGGTGCCATTTCTAGTCTAGACTTCAAGTCACAGAACTCATCTAGTCAAACAGGTCTAAACCATTTATTTCTTTCTACTCAAGAAATCTTGGCAAGTTAAGACTCCTAAAACACTTTATCATCTTTTTTTCATCAGATGTATTGGTATTTGAAACTATAAACATCTAAGTGTACATTACTGAATATGTGTTAAACAAACAAAGTCAGAACTATGCTTTTCCTTTTAAGTTTTAAGAAAATTGGAGTTTTCAAAAGATACAATTTTAAGAGCAAAAGCTAGTTGTCTACCACACTCACGGACTTAGCAAACAAATAAGAACACTGAAAACAAGAATGAAATTTTGTCTTTCCAACAACTGCAGCATCTTGAATTACCTCTTTTCTGCTTTCTCTGTTAACAACCTACCTAACAAGCTGCTCTTCTCCCAGACCACCTTTCATATGTGGATTTTGCCTGTGGGAAGTTATCTTGGATTTTTCCTCTTAGAGTTTCAGTTATTAAAAACATCACATACATTTTTTATCTTGCTTAAAACTACAGTCACTTTGTATTACTTCTCAAACCAGTGATGAAAGCACATGCAATACAACCAATCTTCACAACTACAGAAACACATCACTCAATCTAGTCTCCATATCATTCCTATTTACTTAGCAGGAAAAAGCATCTTTCCCACACCTACTGCTAGTGATGACATTCACTAAAGGTACGTTGTAAAAAGCATAGTGGCATTAGTTACACAGTTCTTTACAAGCATTCAGACCAAAAGCTAAGTAACAACATAAGCTACTTACCTCAAGAAGACCTGTTAAATATTTCTTACAAATTGCGACAGGTTCAACTGCAGCAGAATAGGTACTCCAGTTTGGAAGTGCAGTAACATGAACCATTCCTTGTAATGTTCTCTCCAGTGAAGGAAGCCCATAAAAATGCGGTGCATCTGTTAGCCTTAAGCATTGAAGCAGCTTCAGAGACAGCTCTGTTCTGAAAGAGCCAGCAAGTTCCAAGCCTTCTCTGGTTTAATTGTAAAAAAACAAAAAAGATGAACCATCAATATGAAGATGTTGAAATGAAAAGAATCATTTTGCAAAAGGCCAATGCCTCATTCTTCTTACTGTTAGTCCATGAGACTCAGCATCTCAATTACTTAATATTGTATTATGCAAAGAGTAACATGAAAATAAATTTGACATTTCTAGCTTCACACAGGTTCTGAAAACGTAATATTGCATCTGATCACAACAAAGTTGCTTAACCAAACAAAGACAAATGAGATACTACTCATTATTAAGGAGCATGTTAAATAAAGAACAGGAGATTGAGGACAATAGATGACACAATGAGAAGAGTTGCAAAGCTCAGTAGTTCCAGAATCACACAGGATCAAGAATATTCTAAGTTGGCAGGGACCCACAAGGATTATCAAGTCCAACTCTTAAGTGCATGGCCTGTTGCTCTTACGTTTGTTCTGGTTCAAGAGACAAGTTTAAAAATATTTCCTGCAAAATACAATAAATCTAGAATTACGTAGATAAAAAATACAGGAGTGTGAGATACATAACTAGCAGGGATTTCTATAATATGCTCCTTTTCCCACTGTCAAAATTTTTAGAAAACAACCAAGTGGGAATAATGAAAAAGGTAACATTTTGAAAATATTTTCACAAACAGTTATACTGTGACATTAAATAATCAAATGCTATCTTAAACTGCAATTTTAGTAGCTCTTAGAATACATTTTGATAGAGAGATTTAGTGTGGGAAAGGTTTTATGAGAAACTTGAAGAAAAAATAATATAAATTAATTTCTGTGTTTGCTCAATTGACAGAAAAAGGTTGGAACTTCATGCTAAAAGTAGATGTCCAAAAGGCCAAAAAGGAGTTCAATGAAAATAAACATTTATTGACATTTCAAATATTTCAACGTTTTACTTCGCTATAAATACAAGCTACAAAATCAATGAAGTTACTGTTTGCTCATGAAAATTTGCAGCAGTGAAAAAGAAATAGCCCATCTTCTCTGTGCAATCAATTTAATTATCCATTTGCTAAGTGACCACTAGCATATTCTCTTTTAAGTTTCCTGGTTAATTTCCTAATTTTACTGTGAAAAGGAACATCTAATGTTGATTTCCATTTCAAGAGCGTATATTCAATTTCTACCGTTCAGAACAACTGAGTCATGATGTAACGATATTCAAACTCTGACCAAAATTCAGCAGCAATAGGTGTTATGATCCCCAGTCAGAATCACACAGGCAGGTCCATTTGCACTGTACCTGTCAGTCACTGACACGGAACAAACTAACAACATGTTAAAAAGACGAATGAGTTCTTTATCCAGTCGTTGCCTGACAGCAGCCTGTGTTTCATCCATTTCATCCTGCACTTGGGATTCTGGTCGCACCAGGAGGCCCAAAAGGGATTTTGGCTGCTAAAAGAAAAGAATAAAAATACAGTCACATAATGCATTGTTTAAATCCCATTTTAATACCCTCATTAAAGACATTTTTCTGTTGAAAACTTGCAAATCACACACATTATAAATCAGAAATTCCATAATTACTTTACTAAGAAGTAACTGCAAAAAGCACAGTGAAAAAATTACCAATAACTTGAATCTCGAATCTACTAAATGCCATAAAAGAATCTACTGTTAAGGCCTTTAAAAGATCCTGGCATTAAGTAGACTGTACTTTGAAGCATGAAGCTCGAAGTAATACAGCAATAACCTGAAATAAATAATAGATCACAAAAAAACCCAGAAAACACATAGTTACAAAATTAGTTCAGGTTGCATTTTGTACATCTCAGCTGCTTGAAAGACTTCATGCCAAACGGCTTTAAGGTTTTATATTAATGTATTGAATAGGCCATACTTAAAAAAAATTATAGCCTTCCCAGGTAGCGATATAAACTGAAGTATAAGTAATTGAAATTAAGTCTACTAGCATTTTCCCCTAAATGCTTAGATTGTATTTGCAGATGGGAAGATGCAAGTGTATGCAGACTGTATTTAACATAGAACACCCTTTGTAAGACAACGGATGATCTGCCATGTTACACAGATAATGCATTTTTAACTACGTAGCTAAGCACACTCTCATGCAGCTCAACTTGCACACACGTGCATACATGTATAGTTATATGGTCAATCAAATCATGTAATCATATACAACAACCCCATTCTTACATTTTTAAGCAATGATTTCAAGATCCACTTTAGATGGCCTGACTCCAGATTTGATTTCTGCTCTCTAAGCAATTTGTTTAAAAATCTTAAAACATCTACCAAAAGCTTTTCATCCTCCACAGAAGCTGGAAGCACTTGTAGAAATCTGCAATACAAATAAAAATACTTTCATACTTGTAGCATTTTAAAAGAGAGATTAAAATCTCAGGCTAATAGGACTGAAGTAACCTGCTAGTGTTAAATTATACAGAATATGTATAATACACTTATTAACATATAACAAATATGGCATAGTATTAACATATTACACATATAATACGCTGTTAATATTGTAGTTATTGTTGTTATTATCATGCAAAATAGTTATGTATATTTTAAAGTTTATTTGCATACGGTAAACATGGAATTCTGTATAGTAAAATGTAGAAAAATCTGAGCAGGGTCACAGATAGGGAATAAAACATTTATTATTTATTAAATACTAGCATTTGGTAATAATAGCAAAGTTTACCTATGCATTTCAAATAGTCCTTATTTTAAATACAGAATTTTAAATATTTGATAGTTTTGTGTATGTAAATTACAAAACCACATAATCTCTGAGACTGGAAGGGACTTGCAGAGGTCACCTGCTCCTGACATCCTGCTTATGAAAGGACACTTGCAGCTGGTTGCTCAGGACCACGATCAGGAAGCTTTTGAGTGACTCCAAGGATAGAGATGCTTCAACCTCTTTCAGCAACCTGTGTCTGTGTTTGGCGACCTTCACAGTAAAAAAGTGTTTCCTGATGTTCACAGGGATCTTCTTGTGTTTCAGTTTGTGGCCATGAGTTCTGTCACTGGACACCACTGGAAAGAGCCTGGCCCCATCTTTTCTTCTGCTACTCGTACACACTGGTAAGATCCTCACTCTGAGCCTTCTTTCCTCCACATTTATCAGTCCCAGCTCTCTCATCCTTTACTCATAGGAAAGATACTCCAGTCTTTCATCATCTTTGTGGTGCTTCATTGGATTCTCTCCAGTATGTGTGCCCCATATGATTCTCTCTTACACTGGCAAGTCCAAACTGGACCCAGAGTTCCAGATGTGGCCTCACCAGTGCTGAATAGAGGGAAAGGATCGCCTGCCTCAGCATTCTGTCAACACTCCTCCTAAAGAAGCCCAGGATAACATTTGCCTTCTTTACTGCAAGGACAAACTGCTGATTCATTTTCACCTAGGTGTCCACCAGGACCTCCAGGTCCTTTTCTGTAGTTGCTTTCCAGCTTGGTTAACCTCAGGATATACAGGGGCATGGGCTTGTTCCTCCCCAGGTGCAGGACTCTCCACCTCTCCTTGTTGAACTGCCTAAACTTCCTGTCAGCCTGTATCCATATCTCTATATCTATCTATATATCTCAGAATCAGAGATGCATTGACAATCAATTCCCTTAATTTAAAAAATGAAAAGGAGAAATTTTACCATTTTAGTACAACAATCTTTAATGGATTCTTGTAGTCAAGATGCTTACCTGTTCATTGCTTTCTGCCAAACAAAGCTTTTCAAAGTGGTTCCACAAGGCCCAGAACTGCATTTTAAGGCAAGTCTGTCATTTAGGACATAGAAGCTAAGCCTAGTGAGAGCACTCCTAACATCACTGTGGGATGCTGCCTGAATGATCAAACTAAGACAATCTTGCAGTCCATAGTTTGTGTGAGTTATTTTCAATATAAGAATGTCTTCTGCGGAAAGTTTTAGAGAGTCTAAAAATCTGAAAAGGCATAGAGAAAAATTATTAACAGTCAGTATCTTTACAATCTGTTTCAGAGTGTTGACTTCTTCCCTTTCCTGCTTAATTGAGAAGATAAAACAGAAATTGTCTTAAAACTTTGTTTTTGTTAGCAAATTCTTTCTTCATCAACCCTTCAAAAAAACCAAACCAAACAAAAAATTAAAACAAAACCAAAAACAACACCACCACACGTAAATCATGAGGTGTTTTGAGCTCTTTGGAAAAACAGTACCTAAATACTAAGTTTTAGTATTACCATTAAGAAAAATATTTATTTGAAATTTAAACCTTCAAGAAAACAAAGAAAAAGTCATGCAACTTTATAGTTGGGGTCTACATAGTAGGAAAAAGGAGTCAGTTCCCTGAGAAACCACAATGACTATTAAAAAAACCAGCCACAGAGCCCATTTAAAACTGTTTGAATTTAGCCTGATCATCAATAAAAGTTAGATCAAGCTCTAGACTTTGGCTGTGACAACATACCTTCATCCTCTTGGGATGTGATCATTTATGTTTAAATGACAGCATTCTCAAACAAGTAACAGCTTGAAATGCAGTTTGAAGTTGAAGACCTATTTAAACTTGATGGAACACTATTTTAATTGAGATCTATTGGGACTTAAAATGAAAGATAAAATGGCTCACGTTTCTGTTTCCTTCTCATAATTTATCAGCTGCAATAGGTTTTCAATCCCATGGTACCATGACAGATTCCAAGCTGTCTTAAGCATATCTGACACAGGTTTCATAGTCAAGCACTCAGAAGACAATGGCACCACAACAGTATTAGGGCTAACTACATGATGAGCAGTGATCCTGACTGGGAGATGATACCTAAAAATACACAAATAACAGAAACAATTTTTTAAAGTGGCTGGTGAGAGGTTTTTTTGTTTGCTCATTTTTAAATTAAATGCTCTATTACAACCAGCTTGTAAGTTTGCAAATAAAGTTTTCGAAACTCGTTTACAGACAACAAGGACATGGAGAAAAAAGGTCCCTATTTAAAAATGCTGATTTCATCATCACCAAGATGCTGATTTGATGTTAAATCCAATGTTTCCCTTCATTCTGCCACTTCCATACTTCAGGAAGGACAGCAAATGGAAATCAGCAGTAAACTGTAAAGCAATCAAAACCAACGGACCAACCAACCAATCAGCCACTACCCACATGTACCTTCTAACAACAGCAACAGGTAAACTGAAGGCAGGTACCTCAGTATGATTACTAGCTATGCCATCAGCCCTGCAAGAGATTAAGTCATAGTTATTATGCCCTATTTTAAGATTCGATTTTCTCCTAATGCTACACACATTATTTCCTTATTATTCGGATATAGATGTATTTCTCCCTTTAGCTAGATCTTTAGTAACCCATTGATGAATAATTTATATTAATAAACAATATTTCTTCATGATTATGCAATATTAAGATAGTTCCTAAATCGCACACATACGGCATACTTATCGCAGATATAATGTACATTAAAAACCCCACAGACTTGTTTACTTTTTTCTGTTAGAGAAAAACCACACATTATCAGTATTTTCAGTATATTTCATGTGTGTGGATTCTAAAACCGTAGTTTTTCAGGCATATGCAACTTTCAAATAATAAAATAGCATAAGCTGAGGTCTGTTGCTTAAAGACAACTGCTACACTTAGAAGCCAAAGTAAATAGGAGAATTCTAATTAAGTAAAAAAACCATGTCTAAAGATAGCTATTTTATTTGCCTAGTTTCTATTCATGGAAAAGACAGACTACAGACCAATTAAGGTTTTTTGAAGAATAAACTTAAAATTAACACTGAGGTATCTATAGTGCAAAAATATGCCATGCAGGCCTATAGAGCATGTAACCCAAGTATTGAAACAATTTGGACTACAAATACGCGATTTTGGATCTATAAAAGTTTGGGGCACAACTTGTCTGGAGATACATAAAAATTTATTTCTATTAACACCTTAAAATTTATCTAGAGAATATGCTATTAAATAAGTGGATTTTCATACCATGTTTCTGTTCTTGCTACTTCATCAAATAAGAGAAGACAAAGCAATACTGCAGTTTCAGTTAAAACAGCACGATCACTTTGGAGTATCAGGGAAACTGAATAAAATAAAGATACTTATAAATGCATTAGAAAAACATTGACACCTAATAACACACAGATGCTAGTTAAAAGCAACTGCTTTCCACAGTTTCCTGCCAACATCTTCAACACATGCCACAACATGGGTAAAACTAGCATGCAATGATTTATCCTTTAAATAGCAGAATCTGAAGTTCTTCAGATTCAGAAGAAGAATCAAAGTTCTTAAGAAGGTATTTGGTTAAAGATCTAACCAGGTATTACAGTGGAAATACAGTCTTTACCTCTGAATAGCAAAAGCAGTAAAGAAGGTTGCTGTGCTAGGGACAGGCGAACAACTGGGTCAGCATACACAATTTTGCGTACGAGTGTCAGACATGGTAACACTATGGATTCCATAAGCTGCAGGAACAGAGAAAAAGATTAAATAAAGATAATTATCAGTATAATTTATTATGACGTGCTTAACACAGACTCTCACAGTATTAAGCAATATATTCCATCATTTGTAAAAGAGAAGCCTACAACTTCCTTAGACAAGCACATTTCAGCCAGATAACAACTGCATACTCATTAAAAAATATTTATTTACTTTTTGATTCGTTTTATTATTAATTGATGGTAATTTTATTGGTCTCTGGCTCCATAATAGAATTATAACATTTGCTTTCAAGTTGAATAATTTTAAGAAGGATAAATGTGAGCTGAAGGATTTAAAAAAACACCAAGTATTTACAACCGTGTAAATTCATTCATTTTTTAAAAAATGCAAATACTTTATTATATCACATTAATTTTCTGGGTCCCATGCTGTCTGAACATGAGAATGGAAAGAAGGTTGCTAAAAGTTAAAGTATCAGTGAATGGCCAAAAATACAAACAAAGTCACAGCTCCTAAGAATGAGAAGAGAGTATTTCTTTCACAGTATCATTACTTTGCCTATAAGTTTCTGCCTTTAAAATTTGTTTTGTAAACAGCATCAACAAATACATTTTAGTTTAATACCGCATGAACAAAAGCCCTATTTATTTAGTAGGGGAAGAATCTTTTGCACAGTTATATATAAAGCCTTGTTTAGATGCTGCACTTTATTTCTACTTCTTTTATTTTCTTTTCTCAGTGGCCACTTTTCTAAGAAAATGTAAGATTTTTTGTTGGGTTTTTTTGCTATTGATTTTATGATGAAATAAAAAAAAAATCATTCAAGGGGAGAACCAAGAATCTGGACTAGATTCCCTCAGGGCAGTGTCCTAATGTCGCAGGCCCTAGAGAGCTGTTGCCTGAGCCCTTCCTGGATTAAATTAAACTTCATAAACGGCTGAAAATATTATTTTAAAGTTCATCCTAGTCTCTTGCTGGACTATGAAGAATCTGCTTAGGGCAATATATTTCCCATGCTTGTCCTTCTGTATTACTGAGCAATATCTACTCACTACTCAAACCAAAACAACAGTTGTATTACTTTCCCTGCTCTAAAGAAGGTACTAAAAAACTGATATTAAAAAAAAAAAAAAAAAAACACAGTAAAAAACCTGAGGAACCCAATATTTAAATTTCTTCAACTGTATTGGAACAGTTCACTAAAGTACTTCTATACAAGCTATCATAAACTGGACAAGACATTCCTTAATGCTACAGAGACAAAATAATCTTAGATACTGATAATCCGGGGGAAAAATTGCCATTACTGAAGAAGAACGTAATTTTCATTAGTTTGACCAAAAAAATGGAATTCCACTAAGTATCAATCAGTTCTTCTCTCTTGTACACTTCTGGGAAAAAAGTCATTACTATATAAAACTTCTCATGGTTTCTAAAAACTAACTCAAGATTTGGACTGCTGGAATGGGATAACCGTACTATGCAAGAAAGACAAAAAACTTTATCCACTGAGGTTACATTAAGCACCTTCTAGCCTAAATATGCTTGCATGAAAAGATTTCAAAGAATGAATTCCAGAAGAAATCAAGCATCAGATTATTCACATTGCAAAAATGGAAAGCTCCATCAACTACAACAAGAGACCCTCCCTGGTGAAGTGATCTTATATTGGTCAGAAAATTATTTATACCTGAAATTCAATCTGACACATTTACAATAACATATCATACAGTTACATGTCATTTTTAATTATAATTTCCTTCAGAAATTAAGTTCAGAGACTATCAAACATAACATAACCCTTTTTTTTTTTAAGGTCATTAAAATTTTTTTTGGTCTCTACTGAGAAAGCTTTTAGGGAAGTTTTGGTACATTCCAGAATCTCACCATACACATTTCTCTGGCTAACTCTTCTCATAGGTAGGCAAACCAATCTACTCCCATTAAGAGAATCTTAGCATTATCAAAACTAGAATTAAACACATATTTAAACTGTAATTGTTATTAAACATTTGTATTCAATGTTACATTAATACACAAAGACTAGTGTTCTAAGTGCAGAAAAAAGCAGAATCTACTATTGTTGCGTTCTGCAATGCTGCAGAAGAACCTCTAACGATACTTTTACCTTGCCATCCACATGCACACACTCATTAAGGTAAGCCCGTATCTTTTCTATCACACCCAACTTTTTCACAATGTCATGCATTTTGGTATCTGTAGGAAAATCAAAAGATAGTAAGAATGATGGGTTCTGCACAAATTTAATATTAAACATCTTTTTTTGCTGTCTAGAACAAGTTTCTAAAATTGCCCATCAATCAACAGTAGTACGGATCTCTAGCAAGGCAAGCCTCCTCAAAGTATTTTTATCTGGCTACAGTAGCCTCTTGAACACTAGATTCTTAAATACTTTACACAACTTTCCGTAAGAATTTTATGTTGAAGAACTACAGTAACACCAGTGCAACTCAATTTTAGTCATAGGAGGATTTCACTTGTAATATTTCAAAAGACTTTAACGGTTTAATATGGAATTGAAAATGGTATTTACTTAAACACCATGAGAGTATTTTCCACTGACATCACCCTTTAGAGTATGTGGTTTAAGAATATTCAACAACAACAACAAAAAGGTATGCCATTTGAATTGGTTGGGATGGCTTGTATGTTTTTTATTAGCTAAAAAGTGATCCTTCATATGAAATTTGTCCTGATAAAGCTCCACTTTTTCCTTCACAATTTCATCCGATGCTTTGTTTCAATTTTGAAACACCTGAAAACTTTTGTAGCCATAACTGAATGTATTTTATGAGACAAAGTAGATACATTTCCTCATTTTTGTGATAATTTTTCTGACAATATTTTTAATATTATCTAAGATTTCACCTTCCCATGGTGAAGAACTTATATTCTCTCATTAGAATTTAAATTCCTTGAAGAAAACATTATTGAATCAGAGTTTGAGTATATAGAGTAAAAACATCAAGGTTTGAAACTCTGTAGTTATGCACCAAGTGAAATAATGCTCTGTGTAAGATTGCTTACTTGCATTGTAATTCAATCACTTATCCTTTTTTTCAAAATTCATAAAATAAAAATTATAGAGTACCCTCAGCACAAGCATACAGACAACCTAGCAAAACTTCAAGCTCAGGAATGACCAGCACATGAATACAAATTTTCTGAAGAATTCTACCTTCTAAAATGACAACCAGCTGCTCAGCTGCAGACTTCCGTAAAACTAGGTCAACAGCATCAGAAGTCAAGATATCATACAGCTTTTCAACAGTTTCTGCCTAAAAGTAAAACAATATTAGATTTGCATCCAGTACGCTATCATGAAACAAGGTAACCAGCTAAATTTCCTAACAGGAAGTAGAAAATAAAAATATCTTAATTCCTTATTTGCATGTATTTGATTAGATCCCACATGCATGTAGTAAGAATGGATTAGGTTATAATCTTTTTGCAACAAATCTCTAACAACGCCTGTGAAATATGAAAACCAAATAGTTTCTAGTGTACCATAGCTGTAGACTACTAACAAATAATGCTTAATTTATGTAGAACTAAAGAAAGCTTGAAACTATACAGAAATGCTAGAACATGCTTTTAAGTCTGTAAAGGGGACTGACTTTTTAACAGCAATAGGGTCAAGCATCTTAGCATTTGCTTACCATATTGTTAATTTGAAAGTATTGAGGGGAAGGAAGAAAGAATGGAAGGGAGATAAGAAAAAAGAAAAAAAGAAGAGACAAGTTTTCCATGAGTCATACATTCATGATTTGTTTTACACTTTGCAACAGCAGCAATATTAAGTAAACACGGACATGAGTTTGCAATCTGTTTTAAAAAATTTCATATTAAAAATTATTTGTGCCTGTTTCAGTAAAAATTGATTTTGTGGGGAAAAAACGATATGAAAAAAAAAATCAGACTCCACCCATGCAGAATGAAATTGTTATAAACAGAACAGGCCTGTGTTCTCTGCACTCAAGTCTTTTCTGCAAAGAAGAAAAGAATAAAAGGAAGGATTTTTTCTTAGTGTTGCAAATGATAGCATGAAAATTACTGCTTCAGTGCACACAGAAAGAATATATCATTTATGAAGCAACATAATTTGTATGAAATATTGCAACCTTCTGAATGTGCAAACTTCAGAGACTGGACAGGCAGAAGAGCAAAATTTAGACAGAGTTTACTAACCTTAATTATTGAGTCCATTTTATCATTCAATCTTAGCTCCATAGTTCCTTCTATAATAAATAAGTTTGAAATGCTGGAAAGGACATTACCATCCAGAGGGGGGCGCTTCAGGCTTGCCCCGTCTTCGTTCAGAAGATGGAATGCTAAATGTTTAGCTGCTACAGAACGAACCCTAAATGAATAAATAATTAAAATAAACATATAAAGCCCTCATACTGGAAAATTTCAGCTGTATAGTTAGAAAATAATTAGTTTATAATATGGGGTGGAAGTACCACACTCGGTATAGATTAATCAGCGTTTCAAATCAAGACAGAGCATAACATTTAGAAGGCGTTGTTGTCATCAACACTAGAAGATGTGCTGAAATGCTACAGAGCATTACTTACAGCTGTTTTTTTGAGAAGAGAAGGCGCAGAGCAGCCTGTAGTCTGGGAGTTCCTGGGAGAATGCCCTCTCCTTTGTCAGAGGTTGTTTCACTCAAAGAGAGAATGCATTTACCTAAAGTATCTTTTGTGTCAGCATAACCCTAAGACAAACAAGCAACAAACAAAGATTTCCAAAATTATAAAAATCCGCTTACTAACTCAGCAAATTAGATGACATAATGCCCTTTTTAGGGGCTAAGGGAGGGTGGGGAAGGAGCAATATAAAAAAATAAAAATGCAGTAATTTTAAAGAAACTATTCAATTTCTGCAGATTCATATTTCTCTGTGAAAGTAATTTTAAAAATTAATAAATGATCCTGTATACAAATAAAAATAAAGTTTTCTTTACATGGCCTAGAGGTACTTTGACCCAAAACTTCACCCTTCAATCTGTTAACATGGTGCTGCTCTGTAAGGCCAGTTTCCATTTCAATAGATAAAATTTAGTCCCTACAAGAAAATTATTTTAAAACATTAAATTCTATTTTCAGATCTTCATCAAAGCGTTTTTGCACACAAACAGACAAAAGGGAATCAGTTATGTCAAGTAATGACACTGCAAACATTTTAAAAGTAGAGCAAAATACAACGTATTTTATATGCATCAAGTAAACATAAACCTCTGGTATGCTCTATTTAGGTATCAATTGTACAAAGCCACTACAGGCTACAGAACAGACGGAAATTCTACTCACAAAAATTTCTCACATGTTTAACCCACAGCTTACATTAAATCCTCACCTATTTTATCTTGAATGCCAAACATATATAAGATATATATGCAAGTAACACAAAAAAGCTATAATTAATTACTGGTTGAGAAAGCTCTGAAATAATCCTTCTCCTACCACTTTCAAGTTCTCAGCGTATTTCCTCTCCATATTTTTCTGTCTGAGCCATCTATTTCATGGCCCATCTTATGTGCAATTTCTCCCCATTTTTGCCTTGATTTCTGTGCAGTTTGCATACAGAGTTAAATTATATAACCTGCTTTTTCAACTTAAGGCAATACTGAGGTGCAGGCAATTAATGAACACATCGGGAAACAAGTTGGTAGAATTATCAAGAGCAATACTTCCGGAGAAAACGAAGACAAAATGTATACTTGAATTTATTAGCTAAGAGAGAAACAAGGCGAAAAAACAGACACCAAGCAAATGCAGCAAAATATCTAATCTGGAAGACTATGGGCAGACCACAGAAAGGAAATTTCAAGTACAAGTAAAAAAACAGTAAAGAATTCAGATGGAGCAATTAGGCTGAAAATCTGACTGAGAAGGCAAAAGTTCCCTTTGGATCACGCTGAGAGTAAAAACAATGAAAATTAAATTTGCACATCATTAGGAAGACTAAGGCCTAAGGGATAGTTCTGTAATATTGAAAACAAAACCACCAAAAACCAAATACCTAAATATACTAAAAATATAGCTTACCTTGATTGCTATTTTTTGAGAGTATATTTGATCAGAAAACTATTATCACAGAGGAGCTACAAGTCTGTAGGTATACTACTGTTAATCTATTTTCCAGCTGCTACTTCTATCTGTTATTTACCCTGATATACATTATTGCATACATCAAATTCAGATTAAAGCACTCAGATGTACCTGTAAAACGGGAAGGACAGGAAAAAGGGCCTCAATAAACTTGTTCCAAGTTAATACTTCCATCATTAACTGTCCTTGCAACAGATGTATCAGAATGGTCTTGGCTACAGAGTTCACCTGCTCAATAACAAAAAAACCAATCAACTAATATAACCTCTGAGGTGTCTAAATCAGTTTGTCAAAGCTGTAATTGGAAATGTTATACAAAAATGTCTCAAAGACAGAATATTGCTACTGCAGAATGCTACATTTAAACTGTCAGTTACACTACGTATTAAGTTGTTAGAAAAGCCTCCAAAAGAAAACACACAAATAGTTCTGCCTAAACCGGATTCAATCGTTTTCCCCTTAGAACTCTAGTTTGTCTTTTCTGAAATAAAATAAATCATTACTTAATCATTACTTCTATTGGTCCATCTGTACCGCAGGTAAAAGTAATTCTGTTTCTTTTTTTTCCTGGCCTTGACTTTCTGGGGCATTTTATTCCCAGTCTATGATATGCTTCTGAAGATACAGGAAGACAAGAGACTTAAAGCCCGTTATGTGGCCATTTCACTTTCCTGAGGCAAACAGTCAAACTAAGAAGGCTACCAAATATTTCAAACTGTATCATAATTCATCTGAAGCTCTCTATCAAAACCAAAAAAGCTATATGATACAGCAGTTACACTGCATTCATGTATCCAGTATATAATCTATACAATACACAATATTAGAGTATTTACAAGCTAAAATTATTACTGCAATGGGAATAGAGGAAAAAAGCCCAGCTTATCAGAATTAACCCTTCCTTACATAGTGTAAAAATACCTACCTTTAGCAGCTAAAACCCTGCATTTTATGCCAGAGCTAAAAATCCTCTCACCCCAGGCAACAAGGACAGCGTTTAATAATACCGCTCTTGTCTGTCTTTAGACAAAAACTGGCTTTATAAAATCATATAGCAAATATCAAGCCTAACCTTGTATTTCAAGGTTTTTCTCAATTTTTTTTTCTCATTGTCACAAGCCTGAAAGATTAAACTGATTTTTTTATGAAAACTTAAGCAGCAGTTATACAGCCAAGAAGTAAAATAAATAAAAACATACTTGGATATGATGCTATCTATTTTGTTAGAAGTATAATAAAAATACATTGTAAGGTAGAGAACAAAATGTGACATATTTCTAAACATGCACTATCTCTGATTTTTTAAATTCAGTATCAATTGGAATCTACTTTTTTTGCTTTGACCAACCACTAATAGAGAAAACTGTCAGTCTTTTTAATAACATATCCAATGAAGTAGACAAAATAAATGCTTTCTTTGCAAAAGATAAACTAAATACAAAGCATAAACATATAGCACATTCCAAAGATATTTTACTTCTCTTTAAAATGCTCATATCTAAAAAAATCACTTGCAAATGCAACCGTGAATAGTACTGAATTTAAAAAATCTCATTCCAGGAGAGAAGCTAAAAATATATAAATAATTTGTTCGTCAGTGTTTTTTCTGACTGTAGGGATGTTACAGATCAGCTATAAAGGGGATGTTAAGAAGAACATAAGCAACTTTATCCTCCTCTCACAACTCTCTATTTAGCTCTATAGGTTAGGAAATAGTGGACATATGTTAAGCAGTCGTGCATATAAATGAACTCAATGGAAATTTGGTCCTGTTCTATACCATTATAAACCACTTCTATAATATTCAGGTAAATATATTTAAACATAGATGTTTGTGTTGATGAAATACAATTTTATAGCAAAGACTTGCAGATTTAAAGCGTCTTTTTGCTCCTCAACCATTTCAGAGGTTGCCCCACTTTTACAAAGACTTGACACTTAAAGGTTCATGTTTCCCATAAATGTAAAGCACCATACAAACTTTTTCATCATACGCACATTTTACTAGGGCTGACTATATTATGGGAAAAAAGTAAAAAACCTGTCTTATTTCATTTTTCATTGGTCTTCATCACAGTTAATAGCATCCCATGCACACAATATTATCTTGTCTTCCCATTTACTACAACCTTACTATTGCATAGCTTTTCTTTATGCAAGAAACCATATTTAGTCAAAACTTCAGGTAAGCATTAGACTACTGTGGAGAATATCAACACCTACTCTGCATGCACATCAACTTATAAATGAAGCTAGTAAATACAGTACCTCATTCTTATCTTCCTGAAGGCCGAATGTACAGATTTCATATAACACTTTAGGGTGTAGAAGAAAATGTACTCCCTGGCAGATTGAAGACACAGGCTTTGCAATATTATGAATACCTAAACAGTCCTTCAGTAAAAATAAAGTCTGTTAGTTTAAAAATTCAAGACAGTCTCCACTACGACATCTTGTTTTATAGACAGCCTGAAGTTGTCATGCAATAAAAGACTTTCTCCATGCACTTTGGAAGACTAGTTCTAGCTAAATGTGACAGCCCTAGAAGAAACACAAACTGTTTGGATCACTGATTGAGAACTCCTGTTACTACACAGGACTAAGAAATAGAAAATAATTTTGGTTTTATTTTGAATAATTGTGAAAATAAATTAGAAAACCTGTGTATGTTGTTTGGCATTACATGAAATAAGACAACGTTTGGCATTACACTAAAACAAGAAAAACCTAAAACAGGCTGGTAAAAACCTCACAAAAACAGAGAAGTGTCACTCAGTGGAGATAGCCTTTTTTTCAGAGAGACTAGCACCAGCCTATTTGTCCATTATTGAATTGTGCTACAAGCACACTAAGTACAAATTATATCCATTATAGAAAAAAAAAACCAATCAAGTATTATAACAAAATACAAAAATTATTGTTATTTTGTGAGCCAATATTACTGAGTACC
Source organism: Eulacestoma nigropectus (assembly GCA_013397775.1). Classification (NCBI taxonomy): domain Eukaryota; kingdom Metazoa; phylum Chordata; class Aves; order Passeriformes; genus Eulacestoma; species Eulacestoma nigropectus. Next base: position 590,422 of record VZTE01005386.1, on the reverse strand, counting down.
TAAAATGACCTGATAAATATGACATTGCCATTCCCAGCATAGAGTACAGCCATACTTTTAGGAAGCTCATGCTCTTTATCCTTCAAGCTATCATTACAAAAAACTAAGGCCGTGACAAAATAGCCATATAAAAAAACCCAAGACACAAACATCACCATCCATTCCCCCCCGCTCCAACAGGGAAATACCCCAAAGAAAACAAACCGACAAACAACAACAGAAGGAGTACATAAAAGGATTTACATGTTCTTTACATACCAATTTTAAGTGCAGTACCTGAAGTCTAACCTAACCAAGTAGATTTCATACCAAGAACGTAACAGCGAACTGCAAGCCCAGGCCTATGCTGATTTTTCAGCAAATAACATGGTAAATGCATGAAAAATGCTTTTAATGACAAAACCATGTAACATGCATTATTGAGTGCAACACCAAGAGTGTTAAGAATTAATTCAAACCTTAACCACTTCCAAACAGCAGTGATAGGCTTCAGCTTTTATATTCGACAAAGGATGAGACAATAGATGAAGAAGCAACTTCTGACTCTCCGTCTGAAGCAATGAGTTGGCCTTGGCAGACTTCCAACTAAAAATGAAAAACAATTAATTTAACTGTTTTATTTTACAGTACCTAGAGATGCCTACAAAAACTTTCTTGTTAAATTTCAGGATAATTTCCGAAAAAAACTTCCTGCAATGGTATACATTCTGAAAAACAGAAAAAAGTTCAGAGATCTCAACATATTTCCCAAAATCATAGTATCAATCTTTGTGTTTGTATATGTTTATCCTTTTAAACATGTAGGTAATCAAAGATCACAGTTTTTCAAAATTCTCTCATCAAAATTAAGAGCCTGGCAAACACTGATGTTCATCTGAAAACATAAAATTCTATTGAGCTTCAGTAGACACCTTCGATCATACCTAGGATTATAAAAAAAAACGGTGCTTTTAAAATTTTTTCATTATAGAGGTAAAAGTCCATCTCTCTATCATGAAGTGAATTGATGCTAGTTAAAAAATTGAATTCCCTGTTGCCTGAAACAGTAATCAAACAATTAATTCCAAGAGCATTAGAACATGCATTCCAAGAGCATTTTGACATTTCGTAATTTAAAATCACCCACTGGAGAGCTCTTAAATGCAGTCTCCTTTGGAAAAGATCCCTAAAGTCAAGTTATGAATCAGTATAAAATTAAATTTTTGCTGTTTGAGAAAGAACTTTTCCAGGCACAATAAGGTAACTTATTCTCTAACTAGAGACATGGAAAAATCTAAAAAGCAATAAAAACATGCTGTTTAATAAATGAGATGCCATGTTGTAATAGAAAGCATCTACAATAAAATAAGTCTTTTAGGATTCCTGAAAGTAAAATAAAAGTAAGTTATACAAATATACTGAGGGCAAAGGATTTTATAGAAGTCTGAAAGACAAGTCAAAGTGTTTAAGATGGTTTCCTTATAAATCACATAACAACTTTACATATAAAATCATAAAAGCTTGTACATAAAATGTAACATAAAGTTTTTAGCAACCGAAATTCAGTTTTCAAGAAATCCACTACAGAAGGGCACAAATCAGTTAGAAGAGACCACTCAATGGCTAAAAGAAAATAATTGTTTATACAGGGAATAAACAAGCTGAGCTCTTATTTGAGAAATCTTATCCACAAAAAAATAAAAAATTTTATTTTCTCAAGCAGAGTTTTAAATAGTAATGTACTCACATATTTGAGCATATGTGAATGCATTCCTGAAGCAAGGGAAAGTGTAGGTGGAAGGGTAGACTACTCAAGGCCTGATCTGCCAATTCTACTAATTCAGAAAGATTCTTGTCCCCCTGTGAGGTAAAATGAAGAGAAAGAATGAAACTAGCAAAATTAGTAAAATTAAAAGTATGCAATATTATTGTATAATCTTCCAGAATTTATCCTAATTGAATATTAAGTAGCTTTTGATTCAGTGTTTCACAGAGAAGTTTATAATTAACTAATTCAATACATTTCAACAAAAAGAAATCTAGAATCTATTCCTGGGACCTGAAAGCCCTTCAGCTGCTGAATCCAAATAAACTTCTATTAAACTCAGTAGAGATAATGTATGCCTAACATTTCACAGAATGAACACTATAACGCTATTCAAATTACTGTTTTTTTCATCTATATGCATTTTATGTGAGACGAGTATAATAAACGATTTAAATATTAAACTTTTAACATATCACTATTAAAGAGCAAGTTAGATTTCTTTTTTAAATTTAAGTACATATATCTTCATCATATTTGGTTACCAAATACATTATATATGAGCCATTTAAATTTGATGGAGTTAACTTCATTGTAAACAGCATTTTATGAGCAAAGTATTGCTTCTATTAAGCTCAGAACCTGCCTAGACAAAGGATAGATTAACTCTGATTTAAGACAGCACTATATTTATATTGCTGTATGTTATTCATTTATATTAGTATTAATGGAACCGATATTGTGCAAAATTGCTTATCTGTTTGGATTATGGAGAAGAGTATTTCAGTACTGTGCTAGAATCTCTTAACTAAGAAAGCAGTTGTCTTCATAACAAAGTGAAACACAAATCTCAGCCAGTCTAGTAGCTGTTTACTAAAGCTGCAATTGCCAAGGTACTTGGGATTTAAAGTTTTCTGAACACTATATTTAACTCCTGGACAATATACATATACCCACACTATATATTTAAATAAATATAAAATAAATGGTATATTATATAAATATATAAATATGTATCATATAAAAAGATATATATTTATATACATGTAGATGTTTGTATAAATAAACAGAGCATTTGCTGCTTCTTCCTTCTTTGCCCATAAAAGGTCCTGTGCCTATTTCTAATTTCCAATTGTTTACTTCTTAGTTTTCACTTCAGGTAAGATTTTTTACAAACATCATGACTAATATTAACATCATGACTACAATTGGCATCCTACAGAATACTCATACTTAGGGATCTTCCTCAGCTATGCTACACTATAATTTTTACAACAGAGGAAAGGAACTGAGGAAAGTACTTTGTCTACAAGAAACACTTTATATAATAAAGTTTCACACCTCCTTATGAACTTCAACCATAAAGTTACAAGTGCATTCAATCGAATATGCAGCTTCTGAAACTTGTTTATAAATACTGTAGTTCTCAGTACTCATCTGCTCCAGATAGGCTGCAACGGATTCGTGAATGCTTGGGTATTCCAAGGAGAAGGACATATCCAGTGAGAGAAGGAATAAAGCGTTCAGCAAACTCTTTTGTGTAACTTTACTCGCCTTCGAAAAAGAAAACAACTGTCAGAATAACAGCCTGAAAATACAGTAAAACCATCAACAGCATTTGCAGTCATTCAACAAGTACAAATACTATTGCTGCTACTTAAAAGTTAGAGAAACACATTTCATTAAATGGGTTCTACAGGAATAATTATTTTTTCTTCATTAAAAGTGATCGTTAATTAGATGTCAGGCCTAATATCAGACCTACAACCAGTCACAAAAGTTACGTACGATCCAGGCACGGCACACTGCTGGCTGAAGTCAATTCACTGCCTGACCACGAGATGGCAGAGAATACACAGACCATAATTCTTTATGTATTTAATAAAAAGCTGTCTACAATTCCACATGGTCATATTACAAACTAAGGACTGGGATTTTTCTTGTTGGTTTGGGTTTTTTCTTTTATTTTTAACTGCAAGTGTACATTCCTTCAACTAAAATTGTGACCTCAAATACAGTAACTTTGTTCCAACTTCTGTTACACACAGAATGGAAACTTTGTATTAGGTACACAAGAACATAAAAGACAAAAAATTATAAAAAGTCATTAGATTAGTATGTCTACACTTATTTTCAGGTACAAGACTTAATATTTGTGACAAAAACTCTGTAACTGAAAATCAATCTTCTGCTCTGATAGAATAATGTCTAAGAAAAGATTCCACTAAAAAATGGTCCAAAAAAATTAAACCCATTCAGGTTTAGACATCTAGCACTTTCCATCACACAAAAACTCCATCAGACCTTTGCATCTGAAATAAAAAAAAATACCCCTCCACCTTAAAAAAACAAAAAAAACCCCAACCCCAAGAGCTACAACAGAATTTCTTCTAAAGAGCACTGGAAGCAAAGAACAATTAAAATCACTCTAATTTATGAAATGTAATTGCTTACTATATTCCATCAGATTAAGAGTGATGATTGTAAAATGCTGTGTAGTTCTACTCTTACTTGCATGCACACTACAAACTAGCAGGGGGCAGCAGAGCTTTGCAAACCATACACCATATCAGAAAAAAACACTACAGGAGGAAAAAGAACACTGAATTTCAAAAACTCATTTAAAAACTGTATTAAAAATGTCTTTTTAAGATTTGTAATCTGCAGAATACACTGGTAACTGAAGAACTGACAAAACTGCCATCTGTGATCATACATCACCTACGGCAAATCAAATTAATTTCTCTGTCCAAGGGGCTATTTTCTCAATATTAATCCCTGAGGAAGGTATCTTTTTCTGCCACCTTAAAATGCAAAACCAAGAGACAATCACTTATAATTAGTGATGACATACCTTTTCTACAGGGACAAGTATTTGGAGCAATCTAACAGTGAAGAGCGAAATGCTAATAAATGCCATTCTGTGATGCACCAGCATCACCTTGGGCTGTTCTGCACTTATATTGCTTTTGTGATATAATATAGTTTCTCCAAGCAAACCCAAGACCAGAAGCAATTTGTCTTTCTGAAAACAAAATCAGAAATAAAATAATTAGAAAAAAATTAAACATCACTGTATATTTACAGTGTTTACACGCACCTGTCACATAAACTAAAATTGCATAAATGGTATAAAATACACAGCGTTGTGTTTGTCATCTATGCATTATTCCTAGACATCAGTCTACTTTCACTCTTAGTTCTGAACACTTTGCTCAGTAACTACCCATTCCTGGTTGCTCCCTCCCCTTCCCTCTGCCACTTTTCTCTCTCCCCTCACCCCCTTAATTTCTGCTCACTACACTTTCAAATTTCTGATATTTTACCTATTTTGAAGTTCAGTCTTAATAAGGAAATATTGAGTCCTCGTTTGAACTTGCTAATAAAGCTTTACCTTAAAATTGAAAAAATTTTTTAAAAAAACCCCACACCTTCCCAAACCAATTCACAATAACTTTGAAAACATCAAAGAGTTTTTCATCCCTATTGATTTTCAAATGAAACGGAAAAGCTTTTTTTCCTCCTCTCTCCTATTTTAAAAAAATCTATATAACTCTACCCACTTTATTTGCAGAGGTTTGTTTGTTAGTAGCCAGGAAACAAACATCCTACTAATAAAAATCAGTATGGTATACATATAATATATTCTACTGTAGTTTGATAGATTTCTAGGGAATGAAATACACTGATTCAGGTCATAAAGCAAGTGGACAAAGAGATATTAAGCTTCTGAGATCAAATGTTCTGCAAGAAATCTCAGCACTGATGTGATGTTGATCAACTACAATAGATACTCACAGATCAGTAGATTAAATTCAAAGAAAAAATTCTCATTCGCTAATAGGTCCTATGAATAATATAAATATTAACATTTATAAAATAGAGAATAGGGAAGCCTACAGCAATATTTCAATTAATTAATATTGCAGCTGTTATTGTTTCATATTCAATGATATTTTCATGCATTTAAAAAAACGTCAGGTGCATTTAAGACTACATTTAATTCAAGTCTTTAGACAAGTTTCAGTCTGCAGCTCTGGTACATTTGTTACATGCCTGAGCCATGTCAGCTTACGCTTCAGCTTTTACTTGTCTTCAAAACAGCAAGTCAGCCATAATTATTTTATCTGTTATTCACTAATTTTATAATTCATGTATATAACAACTCTCAACTGTGCTCAGCAATTTAAATTGTTTAGTCAACAGCACCTTCATGTTTTGAGCCTCTGCTGGGCCAAAAAGGCCTCTCCTTTCGTTCTCAGTTAAGCAACATTGTTAAGAATATCTGAAATTTGTGCAGGGATCTATAGTTCCTGTGTAGGAAATGGATAGCACGTATCTATTTTAGAATTCCAGTCTCGGATCTGAACAGTTATCTCCCTAATTTTAAACTGATAGTTTACAATGAGTAAAGAAAGGGAAAGTTGTTATTTACATCAAATTGGTCCTCAAAATTTGCAGTCAGTGCTTTTCCCTCAGATTCCCTTCCCTACATGTGTTTCTCTCAATGGCTGCTTATCTTCTTGAGGTGAAACTCCAAGTATTGTCTGGTAAAAGAACTGACATTTAAAAAAATTGTGTCATCAATAGAACTAGTAATAAACTACTTAAAATTTTCAAAAGCACAGCTCAGCAGAAGCTCAGATACATGAATCACTGCAGAAAATGTCAGACACTTATAAAAGGAGACAAATATGGCTGATCAAAGCCTGAAGAACCTTACCAATTCCAATGCAAAAAGGCTGTCATCTTCCCAAACATTTTCAGAAACAGCATCACCAATAAGGAACATGTCTTCAATGAGCAATTCAAGAACTTCCATCGTCACTCTCCTACTGCCTACGAACACAAATGAGAGGATAAATTCAAGTACAGACAAGATATCATATTTTGATATTCAGAAGACACAAAAGATTATTCCAAATACGAAATTCTGGTATTTAAATTTTCCTATATGCTTCTACAAAACTAATGCTAACTGTCCTCGACCACTAATAGCTCTGAATCACAGAAGACAGCCATCAGCCAAAATCGCAACAGATTAAAGCAATTAGATACTTGGAAAAAAATGTGCAATTCCTTAAAACCTATCATAAAATTATTTAAGAAAAGAATCATGAAGTTTACCACAGCTGTAAATCTGAGTACTGAACTTCTTTAAAATTCATAATAAAGTTACTAATTTCCCCCATCCAGACAGCTGTGTTACAAAACTTCTGTATATATTATCTATTCCCATTAATCTGCATTTTTGGTAGAGGAGTACCTTTCTTCACAGATAATTTTGTTTGAGATCTCTGAAAAGACAAGGAGATGAATATCCACTTTATCTACCTGCACAGTTCTCCGTAACAGTTTCCCCTTTGCTTTTAGGCTGGTATTTATTCATTTTCATTTCTTCTTCTGAGTGTCTCTTAATAACAAGGTTGAGCTGGTCTATCAGTGACTTTTATCCTTGGTAAAATTTTAAGCTTGAATATGTGCCCACAAAGAAACTTGGCTCGAGCTTAGACATGTACAGCCTACATTTACTACAAATATAAGCCTCCTCCTAATGTCCCCAGATAATGAGAAAACAGAGGAATTAAAAGTTTTCATGAAGAACAAGGCAGAAAATCTGGAGCCAGACCAAATATTTTCAACCTCACACAAGTGAGGATGCCAAAACTGTCTGACATCCTAGAGAACCATACAGTGACAGCTTCCCTTAAATATTCAGTATAGTGCAATATAGTGCAACTGTTGGCTTAGTTACTTGCTGATGGTATGTTTCTATTTAAAATCATAGATGGATTTCACACAACACCACGGAATTTTCAATATATTTTTTAACTGAGATAAAAAATTCTGCATCCTTCAAAATCCTCAAAACAAAACCTGTTTAAAAAAGATAAAGCTCTAATTGTTCATTATAATTAAACATTAATTTCTTTATTGCTTTTTCTATCTCTTGTAAATTTTACACACTGCAGAAGTCTTGTTTATATAGTTGAGTAAAAAAAGTTGTATCTCTGTATGTGACTAGGTATATAGTGATAATGTGCGATTTGCAGCTTGAGTGATGTGCTTTGGGTGAGCATATGATAGAGAATGGCACAAGGCCTTTTTGAAAGCTTGGTTTTACCTCTCTCACAAAAGTGCTGTTTTCCGCTGATTTTAGGCAAAACATTGCCAATTTAACTTAATAAATTCCTCCATTTTAACCAAAAAAAACAAAACAAAAAACCCCCAAAAAACCAACAAAAAAAAAACCAACAACAATAACAAAAACCCCCCACCAAACCAAACCCAAAAAAACCCCACATCACTACTGATTTCTGCAATGACTTCACTCACAAGGCTAGTCAGCACAATGGAAGAAAAATTCCAGTGAACATCTCCACAAGGAACAGAATTTAAGCTTAACTAAAATACACATTATATTGCAAAATAAAAAGCAGCAAATTTTACACTAAACTTACTGCTTTTTCTTTGATCAGTAAATTAAACATCTAAAATAAAATCTACACTATACCATATAAGTCGATAATAACGTTCATAAAAATGCCTGTTGATTTTACTAAAGATAACAACCCAAAATATAACCATATGAGAAACTGTGTTACTGTCTCACAATATCACACTGTCTCACAGTGTGCCTTCAGATCACAGGCTTTCAGATCAACAGGAACAGGATAAAAATATTAGTCTCCTTACAATCTATGTCTCATTATAGCACAGTGGAAGAATGAAAAAATATCACTGAGTAGAGTTTAAAAAGTGTAAAAAACCTGAGGGGAAGATAAACAAAGACAGATCAACTTTACCCGAAAGTGAAACTATTTTAGGTCTATGATAAGATTGAAAGAAAGAATCTTGAAAGGTAGAAAAACTGTCTTTAAACTCGGCAGATTTGAAGTGACAGGCGTCAGAGATGGAAAAGATAGAAAATACATTTTCTGCAGTTTTACATTATAAATAAAAGATGCTAGAAGTCGTGAGTGTGCTTGTGACTAATTAATATTTAAATATCACTATTCTGAAAGGGAAAAACAAAACTTTAATTCATTTTAGTTGGTTTATAACAAAAAAAACACTGAATAATTTTCATACATATTTCATAGAATTTTTTTAAGTTGAAGCCTCTAACTTTTAGCATCCTAGTCATAGATAGATGCACATTTCCAGCTCCTACATTTGAAAACCTTACCACATTTACCAATACCTGTTTTGAATTACTTACATTTTACAGCTAAATACCATTTTAGACAACCTAGGAGCAAAATGATTGTCCTCCAAAAGGGCTTTGAAATTTAGAACCTCTATAAATTAAAATAAAGATCGTAATTGCAATTAGACTATCATTATTTATGTTTCTTAAACCATTTGTTACTGCATCTGTAAGAATAAAAACAAGCCTTCCACCAGAATTTTTGTTTATTATTTCTTGAACAGGAGGAAAACTATGCTCAAAGAGATCAGAACACCTTTGGTTAAGAGTGATTATTTTTTCATCTTCCTGAATGACATTTTATCCTGCCACACCATTTTTCCATAACACATTCAGTTCTTGCCACTATCAGTAAAAAGTACTCAAAACTTCTGAACCAATTCTGAAAATCAATCAGAAGATTCAAGCTTTGTGACCTGAACAAAGCCCCTAGAAAAGATCTGTTGCAACCAGCCACAGCACATCAGTAATCACCTGTGCCGTATTTATTTGAGGTATTTACCTCACAACACCAACTTCTTAAGAAGTTTGTATTAAGGATGTGAAAGATATGTAAGTTAAATACTTAACTCAAAACCTTCTCACCTGTTCTTAGAAGAGGTATTGCATTTTCCAAGATGGAAACACAGAACTGAGGAAGGCTAAGCTGCATCATCTGTAATTCCAAAGTGTCTTCATTTTCAGTATCTGGTAGGTCAATATGTCCTACGTCAAATGGGGAATGCAGAGATATTCTGGAGTTTGCATTTGCTTGAGTACTGTTTCCACTTAAGCAAATTTAAAAAAAAAAAAAAAAAAAA
>VZTE01005386.1:503781-580638 GCA_013397775.1 Eulacestoma nigropectus | reverse complement strand
CAAAAAAAAAAAAACCAAAACCATAGTTAACTCTTGCAAAGAGAAAACACACATGTACAGATGTTAAAAATAGCATAAAGTATTTTCATTACGCCTGCCTTAAGCATATCCTTCCTTCCATCCCAATCTTTCTCTGCTATCCACCAGTGTTGCAGGAAGAGGAGGATTTTGTTTGGTTGTTTTTTTAAATGTCAGAACTGGTAGCATCACAAGTGAATGCCTAATGTTTTGGCAGTCATCTTCAAAATCACTTGGCACTGTGTACTGGAGGAAATACACATGCAATGAATACAATATTGCATGAGAAATATCAGTTGATTTGAAACTTTCTTTTTTGATGAACAAAATCTATCAGTTGCTTGAAGCAAGACCACTTACTAAATCAAATTTCAGCCTGAATTATACTTACTATATTAAAACCATTCTATATAGCTAGCCACAAGAATCTTTAGAAGGAAAATTAAGAAGCACAAGCTATGTTTAACCCTTAGGACTACCCTGTCCACTGTAAAACAGAAAATATTCCCTTGTCCAAGAAAGTTTTAAGTGTAATCAACTATATATTACAAAGTATACAGAGTGCTTTTAAATTATAGACATATTTTAATTATTAAATATGTTATATATGATATATATTATTAAATATATTATACATGGTTCATATATTATGAACAATATATAGTTCATAACTGTATTTGTTTTCAGCTGTTTTCAGTAATAATTTAATTCCACTGTCAGCATTACAATTAATAAAACTCAGAACATATTTTTTAAGTTTTCTTATCCCAAACAGCATTTAGCAATCTTGATTTGCTTTAAAAACCTGTGTGACTTACGCCTGCATTTTGTTTGGTTCCTTTTTTCATTGTTAAACAAGCTGAAGAAATTGAATTGTGGCATGACTGTGTTACATTCTATTGTTTAATTAAATGTAAAAGTTGTCTATAAGAAGTTAAATGCTGACTGATAAGAGGTCAATAGAAAACTACAAGCAAAATAGAAGAGTTCACCAATATGTACTGGGATTTGGCTGCACTTACCAGAGGGAAAGAAGGAGAGGTATCAATCATAAAAACAATTCAGAAGAGGACAGGTTAAGTTTCCAGGCAGAATTTGAAACAGACAAACAGATAGATTGAAGAGTCTCAAGATTAAAGAACAAGGAAAAAGAAGAGTTACATATAGAATAGCAGTAAACAAATTTACATTACAATTATGTGGAAAAAGACAAGACTCACTAAATGCAGCTCTTCCTTATCAAAATCAGCAATGTTAGAGCAACACTACTATCATTTCCCTCTATCATATCTTCTATTCAATATCATGTTGTTCTTTATGCTACCTCTGGGCTAAATTATATCTTTGTAAGAAATGAGATTCATGGGTAGTGAGCAGGTCTACTGCAGCACACAGGATGCAAGAAGATAAAACTATGCAGTCATGAACAGCTCATAATATGGCCCTATTAGCACTCCCACCTGGTTCCCAGAAGTCTCATTACTGCCCAAACTGGTACTCATTCTTATGCAGCTTTCATTTCTAGACTGACAGCCAGGCCATCACTCTTGCACAATATACACCAGCTGCTATTAAACTGTTAACTGTTCAACTTGGGAAAATGACTGGGTCCTAGAAGGCATAAAGCCTGGAATTCATTGACAGTGCCATAAGAGTTACATGATAAAAAATTAATATATTAGACTTAAATAAAAATAACTTTTTAATACAATGACTGTCAAGATGTATTTACAGTTGAACTATTCTCATCACATTCTATTTGAATACCTAGGAGGTACTCAGTCATTAAGACCATACATCACAGAAACTCAAAATAACTACCAACAAGCAGACAGTAAAGATTTACAAGGACTTTTAAAATCCCACATACTAGAAGACATTGGTACTTGAACAGCAGCTTTAAGTCTGTTGTGTCAGGATGAGCAACAAAACCACGCACAAAAACTTGTATATTTTGAGGGTATACCGACAATTTATAATTTCACATAAGAGTCAAATTTTTAGATGTTATAGAACCAAAATTTGTTGTCACATTTAACAACAAATTTTAAAGACTTCAATAGAAATCTTTATGCAGCACAGCATTTTTGACAATACTATATACTGTTACCTATGGGATGGCCATTCCACTTAAAAGAACTTATGAGGTCATCTGCTGAAAAAAAGAAAAATCCCTGACTTTCCAGCAATAGACTGAATAAATGCTTTTCTGTGTCTTACAAACACATGCACAAGCAATAACAACTGATAGGAAGAGATTTTGTTTAAAATGGTGGTTGAGTACAATATGTGGCAATGATTTTATGTATTCTGAACACCACTTTCAGAATGGTTTAATTCATAAACATAGTTTGAATCTTCACAAATTACCAAACGGGTTGCATCATTCCACACACTGACAAGGAGCTGATAATATAATCCTACATCAAAATGTTTTTAACTGAAGTGTAAGTTATTTCCTATTTCATTCACCTAGAAGATACTGCATCCCAATCTTGACCGTCTCCTCTAGGACGCTGAACTGTCCGTCCAATTACAGAGGGCCGAGGGCTACTACTTCCAGGTGATGGATTCGGAGAACGAGGAGCACCTCTTGCTTCTTGACAGTAAGATATAGATGAATTCTGGGAAGCTGTGCCTTTATGTAACACAAAAAAATATATTTTCTCTTAGTAGAATCTATGATTCAGAAAGATACTACATAGTGAACAGTAAAAGTAACTAATGCGGGATATGGAAAACACCACGTAAATACCGATGACTTAGAACAACTTATCACTGGCAAGTAGCAGAGTTTGGAAACCCAATTCCAAGGCAAAAACCATTGAAGATTCCAGCTGACTCATAAATCTTGAGTTTTAAAAATAGAAACATAGTGTCTGGGTAAGGCTATTGGACTTACTGATGTTATAACAGAAATAGCAGCCTATATAATTTATTAAGACACCAAATATAATGGCAACCTTAGGAAGAGGATCAGACTATCAATTTACAGAAACAAAGCTGATTCAATTCAGATGATAAAATGGAAACAAGAAGACCATTATAACTAATCTACACCATTAAAGCTACAACATTTAAGCATTAAGAACATTGTGAAGCAGGCCTCATGACTGCAAAATTCAAAACAATGATTAAACTATTTTTAGCCATCAGCATAAAAAAAAAAGGAAGAAATTTCACATAGCTCATGAAATTAGTAACTACATTGTTAAGTACTAATAGCTTGAAAACTTTTCTGAAACTTTGCCCACTTTTATTTTACAGACCTAATTTAGTTTTAGTTAAAAATCCCTCCCCTGCTGACATACAAACAAGTGGATACTGCGAGAAGTTGACGAACAGAGAATCTCAGGAAACTAAAACTGAATAAGTACTTATATATAAGTAAACAATATATACTTATTAAACTTATAAAGTTATATATAAGTAAACAATACAAGTACTCGATGGTTTTTAATTAACTTTAATACTACTGAACACCATCCCTTTAGCAAAACAATTCCACAAGATTACATTTGCTATAAGGTTCTGGTTTTGGTTTTTTTCTGTCATCATTTTAGACAATCTTATCTGTAGTAAAAACAACAGTATCTCAAATACTTTAAAATAGCTACCTTGCTCTGAGGAAGAAAAGCTTGGATCTCTATGGAAGTTAAGCCTACTTCTCAAGAAAACGCAGAGCTGTTGCAAGCACGACACAGCCTGCAAAGCCAACTGGTGTCTTCCATCTCCTCCAAAAGCCAGGTTTAGCAGAGATAAAAGGCTCTGCAAAGACAAAAGCACCAATACCAAGACCCAGACATTAATCACCTTCATGAACAACCATGCCAGAAAGTCTTACACTAAATATGGTTCAAAAATGTTTCCAAGTGTTTTTCAGAAACACAGCAAAGAATAAATAGGCTCAATTACTGTTTTCTTACTGAATGCAAGACTATTAGGCCTAAGGAAGAAGCCAAGTTTCACATTAAATTTCCAAAGAAGTCACTGCTTTCATTATGGGAGTCCATTAGTAGGTGTGCCTCCAACCAGGACACAAATTTATCTTATCCAGAAGAAACAAAGTGTTACTTCAGAAAACACTTCATTACTGCTCAGCAATATACATTATTACACGGAAAAAACTTTAAAACCACAATATATAGCCAATGTCCCCTTTCCTACATACCTGGAGTTAGCATAAAGGTATTTTTGTTTAACTATTTTGTTTAGAAACAAATCGAATCATTTGCATCAATTCATCCTTGGCATAACTTATACCAATAAAAACTTTAAACTTTATGTGAATTCTTGCCTGTACAATCTTCGGCCTTTGAAGGAAGATCTCTGCAGGAAAATCTTGCATAATCACATCCTGAAGAAGCTCACATGTACTCCAAATTAAACTTTGGTTGTTACTTCTCAAAGAGCTACAAGTTCATATTTAAATATGTATTAAAATGAAAAGAAAACCAACCAGTAATTATTAGCCTGAACAAGTCTTTACAAGAAAGTTATAATCACAACACTGAAGAATCTAAAAAAAAAATCTCTGTAATTCTATTGTCATATTATTTTTTAAGTTGTATTATTCCTTAGTTACGTGAATCCTATACATAATAAAGAACAAACTCAATTCCCACATGTAAAATTAGGTTCCAAAAAAAGAATTAATTTTATTGATTCTGAATTTGAAATTGAAATAGGAACTACTGGAAATTCCCTGTGAAGCTAGTGATTATCTCAGTGGTATATAGCAAGTAATATAACTCATACCAGTAAGAAAGTTTCTTTCATTACTAAGTTTCATGTATAAGTCAAAAGTACTTTCATTACATATGTGGGAAATTCCACAAAGGGAGAAATTTATTAGCTATTCTCTAAGATAAATATTAGTAAATAATACGAATCTTTATTCTGCTAGTAGTCTGCTTCAGTTTTTTCAATTGTTTTAGAAACCACTGTTTCTGAAATCACTGTAAAAAATCAAATATGTCCAGTGTTACAAATCCGTGTTCTTTTTCTATACTCAGGCATAAAGGAAATGAAATATTAAACAGGTTCTCCAGCTTCAGAGATCTTTCAAGAGGAAAAAACAAACAAAAAAAAACTATGCTAGAAATCTATTGCAGCTCTGTGACAAATCATAAAGAATCCCAACTACAGAACTTTTCCTTGGGGCACTTCAAAAACTTTTTCTAAATTAAAGAAAAAAAAACGTCACCGCAGAAAGACAGCTGGAATGACCCAATGCCTGGATAAGGCCCTGTACCTAAACTTATTGGCCTAAACTTAGTTAAGCTACTACTGAAAGTAGGGATTTTCCTACCAACTGGTCATGGGGGTGAAGTAAATAATGATTTTATTCCAGCTTGTTCTATTATTAGCTGAATGAAATCTTTGATCTACTTAAGAAATTTAAAACACAGACGGAAGTGTCATGAACAAAAGACCCAAACACACTCTGATTTAAACACAAAAAATGGAGAGTGACACTGCCCAACTTCAGCCCAGTTTTTACCACCATTTATCAAAAATTAGCTCATTGGGTTACTTACAGGAACAGCCTCATGATACAGAAGGACAAAAATTTACAACCACTATTCCCAAAAAATAAAAACTACAAGGAAATTGTAATGTTTCTATTACTGCACCTTTCATTTGATGAAAGAACATGTCTATCTGTTGAAGTCAGAGCTAGCCAAGGAAATGTGGAAAATTTCAAGCATTTCACTGCAAAAAAACAGAGCGGATATTCTCAAATGTATTTCATAGAAATATTATATTTTATACATCCAAGGCAAAGTAAAAAACTTATAAACAATATACTATCTTATACAGAAGTATCTTTTAGTAAAGACAGACTTGCAGAAACTCAAATGCTTTTAATGAGAGTTTTCAGCAATACCAAAGCATCACTAAAGTCATGCCAAATCCAAATGAAATATGTTTATTGAAGAAAGCTTTAGCAAATAACGAACACAGCATTAGTGGAAGAATATTCAATCCGCCACATCATGCTCTCAGTCAAATTATAATTTTGATCTGCTACTAAAGAATATTTCCTCCACTAGCATGATCTCTAAAAATGGAAAATTGACCTCATGGTTTTACTCTTAAAGCAGTAGAAATTATTGTTCTTACAAAATCATGGCACATAATAACTTTGTAATGAAAATAACTTTAAAGTTATTGTTAACTTAAAAGTTTTTAGTAATTATTGTTCAATTCCTAAGACAGCTGATATGCTACTAAAAAACTCAACTGGTGATTTACCTACAGTAACTGCAAAGTCATATTTTAAAATCGAGATCTCAGCACGTATTTTAAATATGGCACTCTCCTGTGAACTGCTACTGGTACAGGCAAAGACTTGCCAAAATATTATTGATTTGTGCTTGTCAGTGAAATACTTCATATCATTTGACAAAAAAAATCAAAGCATAACACTGGTTTTCATGTAAATACAAAGCAAAGATTCCTCTACCACCTAAACCAGTTTTCTAAGAAGTAAAAAGGTACTTAAGACTCATTTTGTTGAAATAAAAGGTACTTAAACCTTTCAGCCACTTCTGATTATGAAACACAGATCATCCGGAAAACATTGGCAATTTAAATAATTTTTAAAATTGCAGCACTTTCTAATGTACTTTAGATCTTCCAAAGAGCTACATTATTTACTAGAAAAGGGAAATATCTATTAAGATGAATGTCATTTTTATAAAGATTTTTATTGTAGCTTCTGTGGTGCTAGATTTCACAGAATAACAATAGGAAAAAAGGCAATTTTGCTATCCACATTTGTAATGGAATTCCACCTAAACTACAACTCTAAGCTCTTTCTGTAATTAACATATTCTTTTATAACTACACATACCAACTGTTCTTTTGGGAGGTATTTCTAACTGTGGCAGATGACTTCTACTTTGACAAAAATATCCAGTGAATAATTCCTCTTGAGGCACAACTAAAATAAAAAAAAGGGGTAAGTTTAAAAAATGCACACACACAAAAAAGAAAACCTCAATTTATCTTCATGCTTTTCCTTAACTACCTCCCTTTTGCCCTTGAGTTTTAAATCAGTTTCCTTAATAGGTTAAAATAGTCTCAGATGATCGGAAAAATCGAGTAAAGAGACTGTGTCAATGTTTATTTTTTTATAATCATATTCTGCAACCGTAAAGGGCGTTTTTTTCTCCATTTTCTTACACTAGCTTGCATACCATATAAACAACAGCAAAAACAATTACACAAAATATACTGCCTGATGGAGAACTGGCAGTCAAATAAAAGGCTTTACTTTAATCTACCTATGTAGTAATAAAATTAACTTCTTAAATTAATTACTTAAAACCTTTTTCTACCAAAACTGCTGTCTTCTTAGGTCACCTGAAAAGTTGCCCTCTTGTATATAATATGTATATTGCTACACATCATTCATATGCAAACTGCATAAAAATATACACAAGAAATGTTAACACTAAAAGCAATCTCTCCAGACTGTAATATTTGGTTCAAAGGATCAAACTAGCTAATGCCAGGTTATCAGTTTACAATTTTTCTCAGTAACTGAAGTTGAAACAGAAAGAAAAATACAGCACTCCTGTTAGGAAGCATTAAGATTATTCCATCCATACATGCATAAAGTTTACAGCATAAATAATTTCAACTGAGTAGTTTCAGAAAGATATAATTTAAGAGTGCACATGTAAAAGATTATTCTTCCCCATACAGTAGAAACATTAAGTAAAAAATCTGCTCCTATGTGGGCATAGGAAGGAAAAAAAAATTTAAAAAAATCAATCACCAGGCACATAGCTCTAGCGAACTAAAACTCCAAGCATTAGAGAGGTGTCAGAAACCACCAAAAAATTACTTTTTTCTCTGTGACTGCACGGTACAAAACGACAGCAGTGTGGTCATTACTACTGCATGCACTGTGTAAAGGCAGTGTCTTTCCCACAATAAGCAGGAGGATGAAGTAAGGACCTCAATGACAGGTAATTTTCTCCTTCAAACTCTGTCCTAAAATTTTTAAGACAGAAGAGGAGAACCACATGGGGCAGACTAGACCTACGAGGAAATGTAAATCATTGTAACAGACAGATAATGAGCTAGGTAACAGATGCAAGCAATAGCACCTCACACATAAAGTGACACTTTAAAGAAAGTTTATGTTTTTCTATGACAAATGTTTATCCAATACTACGTAGATAGTGCCTACAACTACTGTAGTCTTAAAAATCATTCCACCAGGATCAACTACTGCTTTTTTCTTTCTTTTGTCTTGTAAGATTTGAATTGCTTTCCAAGCTAAAGCCAAAGAACAGCAGCAAAGCATACTGGCTAAATTACAGATTTATTCTAAGTTGCCACACTTGCTGCCATAAAGCTGTCCTTGGAAGTTGCGTCATGCTTTTTGTACATTATAGAAAACAGATATTATACACTGAGGAAATGGATAGGGAATTCCATTACAGGAATGCTACCAGGTGATTTAGCTAAGGTCACACTGTCTCTGGCAGAATCTGATTACCACACACTTCACTGATCTCTCAGAAATAATTCCCCTACCATGCCTGAAAACATCAGTTTCTCATAGCCTTTTCATTTACTTTATTTCAATTTAAAATAAATTACGGTTCAAAATATGTCATTTACCTGGTTGATCTACTGAAGGCTGAGCCTGAGCTTGATAACATACTGATAAAGAACTAGAAGGGAGCTCAGAAGGAAGAAAAAACAGTCCATCCACAATCCCATCAATTAGGGCTTGCAAGTTTGGATCCACATCGGAGCGAAGCTGAGAGAAGAATTCCACTGCACCAATTCCAATCATTTTCTGGGCAGCAGGTGGATGCTACATTAAGACAAATAACTGACAAAGTTAGTTTGAAGAGTCTTAAGGTCTCTGGATGGGTGTAGGGGATAGAGAGCAGCAAGGGTAAGAAGGAAAAGAATTGTAATTCTTAAGTTATATTTTGCCTTTATTGTTTAGACCACTGTGCTGAGGTAGAGTTAATTTTCTTCCTGCAGCAATCACGCATGGGCAATAACTCTGCACTCCTTCAGGTGCAAAGTCAAAGACAAAATCCCGTTTATTGCGCAGTCCCAATTCCCTAAATACCCCCACAGAACAGGATATAACATCATGTAAACAGGAAAGATGTTCACCACAGTGTCTCCCTATCACCTGGAGCAGTGCACAGACATTGCCTATTATGGTAACAGGTAAACAATACCCTATAAGGTCACAAACTACAATCTTCACTTCTCACAGGTCCAGCTTTGTCCACAAGCCACAAACCTCTCTCCGCCCATCCCCGGTGACCTGGATACAGTCCCAGGGTCACCTCCGGGCCCAGGAAAGAGGCTGTCTCTCCGGCCTTCCGGGCTTATCTCTCTGCCACCACATAGTGTAACCCAACATCTTCCCAGTGGCTGGCACGGGGCTGTGTTTTGCATTTGTGCTGAACACATGGTTGATAATATAGGGATATTTTTGTTACTGCTAAGCAGGGCTTACACAGAACGAAAGGCTTTTCCGTTTTCCTGGCAACGGATCTGGGAGTGCATGGGAGGCTGGGAGGAGACACAGCCAGGACAGGTGACCCAAACTGACCAGAGATATATTCCATATTATAGAATCACAAAAAGGCCTGAGTTGGAAGGGACCTTAAAGGTCACCTAGTTCCAAAGGCATGCTGAGTCTATAAGGAGGGTGAAATGGGGAGAAAGGGGGAGACGTTTGGAGCGATGGCATTCGTCTTCTCAAGTCACCGTGGGTGACTGAACACCTGCCTGTCTGTGGGAAGTAGTGAATTAATCCCTTGTTTTGCTTTGCTTGTGCACACAGCTTTTGCTTTTCCTATGAAGCTGCCTTTGTCTCAACCCATGAGTCTCCTCCCTTTTACCATTCCGATTCTCTCCCCAGTCCCACTGGTGGGGAAGTGAGCAAGTGGCTGTGTGGAGCCTGGCTGCTGACTGGGGTTAAACCATGACATCCATCCATCAGTATCAAGGATGGGTTGTTTTTTAACTCTGCATAGTTGCAGTTTAGTGATTAAAACATGAAAATTTAAAAATCTGAGATATCTGAAGTTTCTGTAACATTTTCTCAAATTAGCTACACCAATGTTCAAATCTTTACTCTCCACGAACAGTGCAAATGCTTAGCTGCAAATCATGCTCCAAGTTAAAAATGAAGCACTAAATGCGAAACTGAAGAAGCAGAGAAACTAAAGCAGAAACTCAGAAAAAAAAAAAACTTTCTCAGCTCTCTGACCCATTTGAAGTGGCTGAAATTGTTTTAATTTTGGTCTCCACACAGTGGCTTTATTATTCCTGTCTTTGTAAAACACTTTAAAAATCTTGTTATACGGAGCTATAAAGTCAAGTAATACCCAGCTTTATTTAGCTTCGGCATTCTAACAACATATAGTTTAAAAATAAAAGAATGTTAGTATGTCATACCTTGATCAAACTGTTCACAAAATTTAATACTTCCTCTTTTACTGGTACGACTGGGAAATTGAACCACTCCAAAAGGTTACGAAAAAGCGCTTTTTCGTGGACCAGATCAGCATAGGAAATCAAGTTGTGCTCTAATTTAAACAGAATAGTCTTCAGAGATCGCTCTCTTATCTCTGTCAGTTCATGACCTGCCCCAAAAAAAAGGAGATTAAGAAACCCATAAAATTATTTGACATAACTTTTTTTCTTATTTGGAACAACAGAACACTGCCAAAGAGCTGTGAAAAAAAGCCGGCTTGTATGCTCGCAGTACTGGGAGGACAAATATCATTACACTCACCAGCTACAACCTAACCAAATGTGCTTGCATGATTATAAAGCGGTGAGACATTATAAGATACACTGATATAAGCCGGTGCCAAATGCACCTGTACTGATACAACCTGGTGCCAGAACCTCTACCAGAGTACGTTGTGGGTACGGAAAGCTGCCTCGGACTCACCAACCGGACAAAAAACTACCCAAGCCCACTAAATCGAAAGGCACCGTGTCTGAAGGGGAAGCCTTTGGCATTTCCTTAGGGAAGCATTTCCCGCCACAGGAGCGCCGCCGCCCCCTCCACGTCTGCAGCAGGGAGCGGAGTGGAAGAGCAGCAGGCAGAAGAGCGGCGAGGGGCGGCGGAGGCCGGGCAGGGACGGCCGGGCTCCCCCAGAGCCCCGCCGGGCCGCACGGTGCCCCCGCACACAGCCCCGCAGGCGGAGGGGCCGGGAGGGAGAGGAGCCATTACCCAGCTTCCTGACGAGCGACGACAGCTCCATCGCGCCGCTCTGCCCGCGCGCATTCAACCGCCGCGCGGCCCCGCCG
Organism: Eulacestoma nigropectus; assembly: GCA_013397775.1. Taxonomy (NCBI): domain Eukaryota; kingdom Metazoa; phylum Chordata; class Aves; order Passeriformes; genus Eulacestoma; species Eulacestoma nigropectus. The sequence continues at coordinate 569,301 of VZTE01005386.1, read as the reverse complement.
CCCGCCCGCCTGGGGGCGGCCGCGGAGCACCTCGGGAAATGTAGTCCGCCCGCTTCCGCCCCGGGCCCGACGCCCGGCGCTGCGCGCGAAGCACGCCGGAAGCTCTCATCGCCCCGCCGCGCGCCGGCGGGAGCACAGAGAACTACAGTTCCCATAAGGCCCCGCGCCGGGCGCTCCCGCCCCGCTGCGGGAGCCGGGGCCGCGGGCCGGGATGGCAGCGGAGCGGCGGCTGTGCCGCGTAAAGCTCCGCGTGTCGGCAGCCGCCTGAAGGGGCCGCCTCTCCTCTCAGGCAAATAACTAGGGACAGGATGAGAAGACATAGCCTTAAGCTACGCCAGGAAATGATTTATTCATTCCATTACGGAAGGGAGACTACAAGAAAGATGGGGAGGGACTTTTTACGAGGGCGTGTAGTGACCGGACAAGGGCTGAAGCCGGAATGGCTTCAAACTGAAAGATGGTGGGTTTAGATTAAATGTTAGGAAAAAATATTTACTGTGGGGGTGGTGAGGCACTGGAACATGTTGCCCAGATAAGCTGTGGATGTACCATCCCTGACAGTGTTCAAGGCCAGGTTGGATGGGGCTTTGAGCAGCCTGGTCTAGTGGAGCACCATGGCAGTGGGGTTGAAACTAGTTTCTATTTAAGGTCCCTTCCAACACAAACCGTTGTAAAATTCTACAATTTACATTTATAGTAATAACGGAGTATTCGCTGATGTCACTTTGATGTGTCTGACAGCACTCTGGGAATAGCTCTTGCCGACTTGTGTAAAGCAAAGCGATGAGGGGGTGAAGGAGGAGGTGAATCAGTAGAGGGTTTGGGTTTTCTTTTTTATGTAACCTAGACTCTAGGACTACTTTGCTTTGTCTATAATGCAAGGCAATTTCACAAAGGTATTTCTTAAACATGTAGGAAAGAACGCGTAGTACGTTGTTGGTCTGATCAGTGGGCTGATCTTACTTTTGAAAATTTGTGCTTGCCATCATAATTGGAAAAAATAAACTGATGATAGGTGGACAAATGAGAAGATCGCCTTGTAATACTCAGGGTGGGGGGTGGTGCTGTTACACCATGTCTTGCGTGAGAAACTACATTTTTACTAACACCCAGCAGAAATGTGGAGGTGTAGTTCAGCACGTGCAAATGCTTTCCAAAGGACGTATGTCACTGCCCTCTCAGTTTATGGCTAATTGTTTCTCCATGTGGTCGCCATCACTACTTTTTCACAGTAAACTCACATTAATGTCTTCCATCTGCTCTATCAAGATTGTACTAAATTCTCTATTGCAACTCAAAACCGTCTGTCATTTTGCAGGACAGTATTTCTATCTGCAGAACAATATAAAAAAGGGACTTTATTAAGCTAATTGTAAATGTACTGTGACTGCTGCAAGGAGGGATTGTTTTGCACAGAAGGCTGAACTCGTGGCTCTATCAGTGATTTTTGAGAGCGGTTACAAGAGAAGCATCACTGACTGAGTGAAAATTCCTTTTAGCTGTGCTGCTCGTGCAATGAAATATGAAGAGCTCTAACCAGATGCACACAGGGCTATTCACATTTCCCCAAATAGGACTGGTGGGAACTTTATGTGACCCCATGTGATACTTGCAATAGTAATAAAATGGATTCGTATCTCATTTCTGCAGCAAGAAAAAGGAATTGCCGGAGCAGACATTTCCCAAAATAAAAACATTTCTTCAGGAGGAAGAGCTACATCATTCACATCTATAGGAGTGTTCAATCCAGGTCCTTCTCACCTTTTTAAGTACGGTCAATCTACCTTGAGCAAAAGTTTTCTTACACTGTCTCCAGTGTCAGAGTTCCATTCATAGAGGAGACACACTCTCCATTGCCAATATATTCCTGCACTGTAATTGTGGCCATTTTAGTTAGATTTTCTTAAATTAAGTCCTAATTAGGTTAAACTTTAAGAAGTATTCCTAACCTTGAAAAGCAGCTTCAGTTTTGCTGCTCTTGTTTTAGACTAGAAAAGAGACGATTGTTTACCCAAAACTGATCCAGAGGCATGCTGTATCAGCTGGTGCAATACATTTTATGCTTTCATGGCTCAAGACTGGTATTCAATTTAAAAATTTTTATTGTTACAAATAGAAGAGTGATATATTAAAGGGAAAAGTGTATATCTCCATAAAATAATGACTAAAAACACACACACACACAGAGAAGAGTTTACTGGATATTAAAAATGAAAAGAAGTGGTGGATGGGCTCAATAATTATTGCTGGCATTATAAGACAACCTAAATAGGGGAAGATTAGTCTCTCATTACTGGGAGCACTGACTCCCTCTGTGGCTGCATATCCCGTTTTGGACTCGCACTAGGAGCTCTGCTTTCCCTCTTACCTGCTTGTTCCCTTTAGCTTGTATATTCCCATGACTGCTTCTGAAGCCAGTTTGACTTTTTCCTTTCCACTGGCATTAACATGGGTATCTCTTCTACCAAGTATATTCTTACTAATCTGCAGTTAAAATGTGTAGGAGTTCCACCACTGGGAAAATTAGTCACTGATCTCATTTACATTGTCCCTTGTTCCTTCCTTACTGCACTCTACATAAGATGAACTTTAAAATAGAGCTGCCTGCTCCTGACTCCTCACAAGCTTGGTTTCTATAATTCAAATAACTTCTTTTTTTTTTTTTTTTTTAATATCTTCTGTATCAGATAGTTTCTATCCCAATAAACTGATGAAAGGTGGACAAGCAGTGGATATTGCTGTGCATCTATGTGCATGACATTTTAGCATGTAACTAAATTAAGCAGGTGCACAAATGAAGATGGTTTTGTAATTCTCACAATTTTGTAAAAGTTTTTTGACAAAAGCCATCTTTTAGCACTTTCAGTATAGGATGTGCTGTAACTTTAAATTTCCCTTCTGTTAAGTGTTGTAGAGAGATAAGCTTGAAAAAATGTCTTCTGAGTTTTTTTTAAGGAGTTTTCAGTCTTCTTTTATTTTTATTTATTATTTCTGTGAGTCATTCATTACAGGATGAAGTCTTATTATCTCTGCATCCTTTTTTCAAAGCTGTCTATTCATAACATTTTTTCCTTCTTTACAGCTCTGACTTCTGTCCTTTTACATTCCGAAAGTTCTCTGAAGATCAACATAGCAAAGACTCTATCTGACAGGGACTTGATACCATTAGTGATAATATCTTTATTGTACTTCTGAGCTTAACTGTTGTGACTTCCAATTCTCTGGGAATTTCCTGCTGTCTGGCTTTTCACTTACCTCAAGGAGCAGCAACCTAACAAAGAAACATCAGGGCATGTCAGATGCAAAAAACCATAAATCCCCGGTAACCAAACATCGCTGACTGCTATAGTTAAAATGAACCTTGTGACATGCCAGCTGAAAGAAGACTGCCAAAAGGAAGGACAGAAAGCGAAGAAGTCAGAGTACTGGGGATGAAAAGGGGGCAGAAATGGACAAGAGAGCTGAGAGCTTCTCCACATGAGAAAATTATCCTTATATGTTAATCTATTCCCCAATCTGCCTCTCAATTTGTTTCAGAGTCCATTTAAAAGTATTGTTTCTGGCTCTGAAGGCCTTCCTTGCTTGCTCTCACCTGAAGCTTTCTTGTCCTTTTCTGTTCATTAGCTACTATTGGTAAAAAAATACACCAGTATCTGAAATTTTAAAACAAAACAAAACAAAAACCAAGAAACCCAACTATTGGTTACCTATATATATGCAGTCTGTAGTGGACCTATTGCACATGCACAGTAAAGATAACCTGGACATATGCAGTAGCTGTGTGTTTATTGCTTTAGCTGACTACCAAGTTCCTGAAATTCTAAATTCTAAATCAGTAGGATGATAGCAGTTCTGTAAGGGTTTTCTTTTAATGCCAGTGAAGCTGCATGTATAAACCCTCTTCTTTTTTTTGTGCTTTCTGCAGCCAGGAATAGCTTGTCATTATTGCATTACCTTAAAGCTTGTGAAATGATCTCAACAGGTACTTTAATGTAAATTCCTGAATTTTACTGCTTCTAAATAGGTACAAAATACCCAACCTAAATACGAGTTACAAATGTTTGTATTTGCAGCAGAGCGGATGCAAATTTGGAAGCTCATTTATGATATTATTAATTTATTGTTTATATTTTCTCCCCTAGTGAGACTTTCTAATTTCTCTGTTTTCCTATTTAATTTTCCATTTAACTGGATCTATCTTCTATGCTAAATTGCATATGCAGATATGCAATTGACTTATTGAGTGGTGCAGAAAAAACAGTTGTATCTAAATAATAGCTAGACAATTTAATTTCATACAGATTATTGTATTTGGTGGGTCTGTCAATATCAGTATAAATGTCTACCACAAACTGCAAAACAAAAGGCCTTTAAAAAACCTAAGTGAGAAAATCTTTCTCCCATTATGTTTGTTTAAAACATATAAAACCACATTTTTACAGGTAATGAACTCGCAGAATTTGTTGGCACAGGAGGTTGTCGATGCAGACAATACCAGTAAACGCCCCAAAAAAAGATTAGGCAAATTAATGGAGAACAGGCCCATAGACACTGGAAGGACAGGCAAGGATGTGCCACTGACCTACCAAGGCAGTGGTTGTGGTCTCTGGGCAGGACAAGGCACTCAGACTGGGGACAGCAGCTCTCCCCCAGCAGTAGCTGTGTTCATCACTTGGGGGCAGCTGGATCAGTGTCCCCTGGGAAAGCATTTCTTACGCTCATCTGATTTTTTAATTACTTTTTCACAGGTACTAAGCAACTTCTTCCCTCGGAAATATAAAGCCAAATTAAACCGAACATTGGCATGTGTAGGGTTTGTTCGTTTTTTTTTTCCAGAATGGAAAGGCTGGATTAAACTGCCATGAATTGTATCTGCATCCACTTCACAGAAAGAGCTGGCAATGCAGTGCCTAATGTACATAACTGCTTTTTTTCACTTGAGGGCACAGTGCATTACACATGAGTTTTGGCTCATGGCGCATAATTGCCACATATATTTTCCTTTTTATGAACAAGTTCTATGGTTATGTCATTTAAAATTAATAAACCACTGATAAAATCTTTGATGTTATTAAAGCATCTAGCAATTTAGCTTGTATCAGGGCACTTCTGTACTACTTTTATATAATTTACCACATGGCTTAGTGCACTTGCTTCATAAAGACATTTTATTCTAAAGGGAGCTGCTTCTGTAGTTTATTGCTTGGATAATATTAAACATCTGAAAATGCTCTACAATTTTGGAAAACAATATATTCTTGAGAACTATAAAATTTTCATAGAAGTTACTCTTTTCTACTAATACTAATGCTCTAAATCATTGCACAGGATAAAAACATTAAAGTAGTAAGTTTTTCAATTTGGAAAATATTCCTATTTTAGCCCACGTTTTGACATTTTGTTTTTATTCTGATGTAACTGTAATTAAATTACCAAGTCTAAGTCACAACAGGAAATAATTTCTTAAAATACTGATGGAGTAGTCATTTTGTATCATTAATTTATGGACTTGTAAGAACTTTGGGTGACATTAATAAAGTTGAGTATAATTTTGAATATTATCACTGTTAATGAGTAATAATAGTATCCACAAGCAATGTAATACTTCTTATTTACTTCAGAAAGTGAGTTTTCCAAACTCATGTCATTACCCATACACATCACAGCCACCTAGTCATTTTCACAAGCTTGGCCATTATTTAACTTCAGAAGAAAAGAGAAGCCAGTGTTGAGTGCCTCCCATTTATTGCTTTTCTCCAATGTTATTCTTCCTTCAGAATTAATAAATAACCAAAATGGTGCCAAAGAAAGAGGAAATGAAATTCTGTTTCCAACCAAGATTCTTGTCTTTTCAAGAATCCACCGCATTTCTCAAAATTATGGTTCTCATCACACATAAGAGAGGTGGCCTGCTCTTCACGCACGGGGTTTGCATCCTTCAAACACTGTAGATTCACATTAGGCAGAAATAAAAAGAGGGAGAAAATTACTGAAGCAGCTATTGTAGTGTAAATTGTGTCCTGGCTTGAGTAGGACACAGTTTCTCAAAAGAAATACTCATACAGCAGTGATTTGACAGGAGATGCAGTTGGAATTATATACTTCATGTTCTCAACTTTTCTAGCTCTTGAAAAATGTTGAAAACACAATAGTCGTATGTTGAAATATTTGACAATGGAGTTAGATGTTCTCTATCTTATGATCAATTCAAAAGAAATATACTGGGAATGTTTTCTGTTATCAAGATCGTCAAAATTATAAAAATATTTGTATTTCTGTCTTGAACACAGTTTTGAAGTGGTATATGAATGAATTGCAGATTTAGACTTATTTTTAGTAACTTTTTATAGGCTTATAAATATTATCCCTAACACAGATTTGATTTCTAGATTTCTCACGTGTTACTCTGGCCGCTGGCCGCCCGGCGGCCTGGCAGGCGACAAGGTCTGGTGCCCCGGAAGCGAGGCAAACAGGGGCTTGTCTGGCAGCTGGAGGCTCTCAGCAGAGCTGCCTGCAAGTGGCTCACAGAGGAGCTGGCTGCAGCGAAGTTGTCGCTTAGCAACAGGCGGGGGCAAGAAATGAAAGAGGGACCCTTCTGTTGTCTATAATCCCAGCTTTATTGCTGCCCCAGAGGGACAGAGAAGAACGAGCCCAAAGGGGAGATAACAGGAGAAGGGCCGCGCATGTCTGGTACATGCCTTTTGAAACGGGCGGAGAAGGGGAGGAACAGAAGGACAAACCAATAGGGGAATGACGAGGAGTGACAGGGAGCAAATCACAAAGGGTTAGGGGAGGAACACATTTAAACTCGCCAATGGGACATCAAGCAGGACAGAACTTTCCAGAATATAATGCATAAACAATGAAGTACATGAATAAACATAAAGATCCGAGCCAATGAATCTTGCGGGAACAAAGAGGTTTCTAGAAAAGGAGGAGGAGATGCTACGAGAGTGACACCCAGTGGGAGGTAACCTCAAACCTCGGCCTTGCCCTCGGATCCACCCTCAGGGTCGGAGTCCTGGGCGGGGAAATCCACCCACTTTATGTCACTCAGCCCCAAGGTGGGCTGGGTCATTGCAACACACATGACTTTCCTAGGCTTTGAAACTGGATTTTGGACTCCGGGTATATTGCAATACCGTTCTTTGTCTTCTAAGTATTGCTGTTGCTGTTACTTTTGTTACTGCAAGTTTTTGTATAGGCACGGTTAACTTTTAGAGACTAATACTGCGCATTGATTAGTTGATGTTTGTGGAGGCAGCAGAAAATCACACGGCTTGTCTTTGCCCACAAATCTGACATCATGACATCTGCAAGAGCTGTAATTGCCTGAACATTCTTGGACAGTAGCATGAACAATGTGAGACTTCTCAATTTTTGACAAGCTTTCAGAACTTGTTAAGACAATTAAACAGTTTTGGAAAAATATGTAGATTTTTTAATGACTATAGATCTTAAATTATAAGATTTGTTGCTGATAATTTCATCTGTAAATTGATCTAAATTGTTTTATATAATTGTCATTTAGTTGTATTCCCTACATGTTTTCCTACTCAGCCTTGTTTCTCCCTTTGAATTGCTAAAAATTGAGGACTGTCTGCTGTCGTGTTTTGAATGGCAGCTCTTAGATTTTTTTTTTTGATACTCTAAGCACTTTTTCAAAAGCATCATACTCGAGTTCACCTGTAGCACTTGTAATAGATGCAGTGTATGCGGAAAACCTATTTTCTGTACTAAACTTCAGTTCTGTCTTTAAAACAGGCATTTTTCCAAATATCCTCAGAACATTTTTCAGAAGTCAATTTGAAAATGTAACCATATGTATGCCTTCACCTAGTGATATTTTCTTAGTAAACTGACAAAAATAAGTTTTAGCTAAATGTCCCACTGCTAAGTCAGAGTAGCTGCCAAGCAGTGAGCTGGATGGATTGTATTCTGCCTCCAGAATTAACCACAGGGTTGATTATTAGCAAGATCAAGTCTCTGCGGTCTTCAGTGGCAGTAGGCACTGAATGACAGAGAGCAGAGGGGAAATGGGCTCATTTGCAGGTAGCTGAATGCTCTCTGTTAATGTACTGGCATGTGTAGCCTGAGAGAATGTGAGACATCGACAGAGACACCCAGCAGAGCTGCCAACCTGTCATTTTTACTATTTTTTTTTCTGATCATAATTTCACCAGGTTAACGTGGTAAATATAAACCACAGAAACTTCAGTTGCACTCAGTGAAGAAGAGGTCATATGTTAGAACACTGAAGCTTTGTTATCAACGCTACTTAAAAAGGCAAAACAAACCCAGCACCTATGTTTCACCGGCACTACGGGTTTATATTTACATTTATTTTAATTTTATTATTATATGTGTATACACATCTGTAAAAGTAACACAAGGAAAAGACTTCCACTAAGCCTCTCCTCACCTGTCTCTGATTTCCACCTCCTTTTAACTCTAATTTTTCCAGGGCTGCCTGAAGGAGTCAATTTTCTGATGGCATGCATTACCCAAGAATTTATTTTCAAATATAGGCACTTGTAAGGGATGTTAATAATCTAAAGTATTCATGAGCAGGAAAATATGGAAAGCTTTCTACTATTAACAATGAATTGGTTTTCAGAGTGTAAATGACAAAAAATTTGATTTTTTCAATCCTTGCCAATGCCTTTTTCTTGTTTCATATAGGAACACTTTATTAATAGCATCCTAAAGATACGAAATATATGACACATGCTGGGCTAAAAATATTTTTATTCAGTACTGAATTCTTTACCATCTTAGTTCACACATTCATCTACAGCTAGTATCAAATTTCATGCAAAACATGCATATTTGGATGAAACAGTCATAAAATTATACAATGTTTTTATTTTAATTTTTTCATAGAAAAGTCATTCTGTTTACAGGTAGTATTTAAATGTTCCAAACCTCTATATTTAGTGAAGAAATATACACTGACTTTTTAATGAAAAATGTAGTGGTGGCCTCTAGGAGAGCTAGCACTGTTTTTGTTGGACAATGTTTCTCTTCTTCACTTCATGGAACAAAAATCTGTGTTTCCTTACATGATAATATTTTTGAAAGTTTTTTGTCTGGTTGTTTTTTAGTTTTGATTTAGTTTCTTTTTCTTTTTTTTTTTCTTGGTTATGGTTTTTTAGTGATTTAATTCCTGTGTATTGAATGTAGGCTGTAGCAAAGGGGCCACCTAGCTATATATACCTTCCCATTGCTAATGTCAGGAGCAGAGGAAAGAGTATCCCAGTATCTGTCTATCGCTTTGTTCACTGCCTGAAAGAAGCAGATGTATACTTACGTCTAAGAGAGACATTTGTCATGAAAACATGCCTTGAAATTGTCTCTTAGTTTGCACTAGCCAAATATTCTCCACAGATACTGGAAGACACCTGGATGAGACAGGTGTAGAGAGGTTTAGCCAGCCCAAAGTAGTTCAACAGCTCTTTTAATAAGAAGGCTGTATTGGATGAATGTGACTGCTGTTTCCAGTGCCAACAGGTCTCTCTTTACAATTTAATTAGCTCTACAATTAGAAAATAAATAATTTCACTAAGAATCCATTTGAGCTGTGTGACCCTTTCAGGAAGCAGCATGTAGATTCTCTGGGACTAGTGCTAGATAGTTGTTTGTCCAATATGAGCCACAAATCATTTTCTTAGATCCCAATCTTGTAATTCTCTCAAGTCAGGGGTCTATTACTGGCTCTTGCTTTAGTAGAAGGATGGCTGTGGCTTCATATCACCTCACTATTTATGGATTAAACAGCATTTAGGTGGTGATGTTCCAAAGTGAGAGGTTTGGTCCCAGATTGTTCTTCCCAGATTTCTCTTTTAGCTCTAAGCCACTCGTTTAACCGTCTTAAAGCTGTATCACTACGTGTCTATGTCTCAGTGAAATGACAAGCTGTTGCCAGCATTTCTCCATAAATGTATGCAGAGGAATGAAGAAGAAGAATAGCATATTTTTCTGTTTCCTTATTTTGCTCTGTTTGGAACTTCATCTGCTTCATCAGGACCTGACAAAAGTGATGACAGAAACTTGATTAATGGCAGGCAGCAGCCTTGACACGGTTCAGGCGATGATGCTGTTTGTACCCAGATGTCAGCAGAGATGGGCTGGTGTGGGAGAGGGTGTGCACAGCTCTCCGTGAGGGCAGCAGCAGCTGCTGTTTGTGCACTCCCAGCACAACAGGGAGCAGTGCTGGGAACTATTATTAGCATACAGCTCATCTTCCTCACTGCTAGCATGAGGTCAAAACTGCAATCCAGCCCCAAATTACTGTTTGATAGGTTGCACACTCCAAAATGACATGATCCTGCTCTGCTTTAGCAGCAGCATATTTCTGTCTGAAGACCAGCTGCAGCCTCACTGCTGTGTGTTTATGCATACCCACTAGCTGACATGTGGTTTTCAGTGCATGCCAACTAATGAAAAAGGGCTTTAATTAAAAATATTTATTTGTTTTGTTTTGTTGATTACGTTTTTAAAGGTAATGTTCTAAAAAGGGAAAGATGTAATGCACCCCTTTGGGCAACTGGAGCCACTACTCAAAGGACTGTCAATGCAGGACAAGACTGCTTTTCTTTGCCCTGAGGACTGAAGTACAGCAGAAGCACAACTTGTGAAAATGGGAGACTCAGATGTGCAAAAGATAGAAGCATGATTTAGCAGTCACACCAGAAGGTACTCAGAAACAGAGGAATTGTTATCAACCTCCATTTGGTCGCCAGGTATGTTACCACAACTGACACTCTTCAGTGGGGAGGGGAAAATAAACAACAAAGAAACCCCTAGAAGCTGGTCATTATCCCTTAAAAATATTTTTCTCATCTTTTAAGCCAACAGTTATCTTTAGTTCATCCTGCAGTGTTTAAAAATACCTGATGCATCCCTCCTGCTTTTTCTTCTACACCCAGCCACCACTAATGCAAGTAGCAAAACCTGGGACACCTGGTAAAGAGCAATGTAGAATTTACTCCCAGTCCATAGTGAGAAGGAAAACTGATTTCCTGCATGTCCTCTTGAGGAATATTAAGAGAAAATTTAATGAAGTAAATTACTTCACTGGTATAGTAACTTTCTTAAGACAAAGTACTAAAGAAAGCAATGCATGACCTGTAACACTAGCAAAAGAGAGAATAGAAACATCCTTTAGCTCCTCAAAGGCTGTAGACTTTTTACAAAGCATCTTTTTAAACACAAAATGATGGATTAGGGGTCAGAGTTTTCATAAGAAGCTAACAGAGCTAGATATTCCAGTCCTGTTAACAATAAGGAACTGGACACTCAGTTGCTAGGCAGTTGTGCAACATCCACATCTAGAAATTACAAATGAATCAAAGTCTAGATAAAGTCTTCCAGCTCATTTTTGCATTAAAGAGAAAAATGTACTGTCTAGTATTTATGAAGGTTTTATTCTGAACTCTTTTTTTTTTACTTTATATATTTTACTAAAGATAAATCTTTTTCTCCGCATTCCATTTTGCATGCTTACATTTTCATTCCTGACAGACAACAGACTCTGATTCTAACACCCTCTATATATTTATCATTGGGTAGCATGTTGTTTGTCTCAAACCTTCTTCTCCTGTGCAATTTCTATATGTATTCATTTTTATTCATTTTCTTAAAACATTGGTTTCTACAAGCTTTTCTGTCTTTAAAGAAATCCAGGATTAATCAATATGATTTTCAATCTGCAGTACATAAAAATGCAAGGCAACATCACTGCATATTGCACACCAGCCTAAGGTGTATATTGGTTGTTTTTCAAAAAGAACCTAGTTCTTTATTCTTAAGATCTTAGTTTTCCTCTTTAACATTTTGCTGGCCTTTCAGAAAAATAGAACTGTCAAATCTTGATATCAAAATGCTAGGACTCAGAACAGAGGGAGAAAAATATCCCTCAGTATGTCTCAGTCCCAAAATATTTTTAGTTTATATTTTATTCTGATCAAGTCAGAAATAATTTAAGCAGTATTTTACAACTCATTTTAAAAATGTTTTCCAGATCTGAGGCCTTATATGATAAACATTCATGCTGTAATTGTTTGACAATTACCAGCTTCAAAAAGTGGAGCTAAGTAGGGTGACACTGAGATAACCCCAGCTGTTCTGCTACTTCTAAGATAAAATGATATATTACAATAAAATATACAGCTACATTTACAATTCTTTCTGAGAAAATGAGCAGTAATTCAGTACTGAAGAAATTCCACTGACTTTATAATGTGTGCAGGCTTGTGTGCTCTCTGAAAGCATGCCACTAGAAATCCAAAAAGATCCTGTTACTTAAATATTTCATCACAAGTTATTTGTTATGGATGTGACAGTTTCCACAGTTAGCACAGCAAGCTATCTCATCCAGCAGCACTAAAACATCCCTTTCTAGAAGAGACCCTGTCCTCAAGTGTGAAAGATATTTAAGTAAAACTTGCAGGAGTGAGGGCGCAGACACACATAGTCACAGGTGCTTTTTGTAGCAACACTGCTTATCCTCCAGCCTTAAGTCTCGCTTTTCATTGGAAGCCTCCTGTCTCTAGTTTTCACTTTTTAATGCAATTATCTTCGTAGTTCCAATTGGTTTAAGTTGGTTGAGAAGAGTCGAATACATCTGTTGGCTGTGACATGTATTTGACGGGAAGCAAGTACAGGAGGGGATGCCAGGGAGCCACATCCTGGCTGTGGTCTCAGGCAGAGTCCTGAGCTTTAAGGAAGCCTCAGGGCTCAGCTTAGTATTTGGTCAATTTAGGAAACATTTGCATCTCCTAAGCTTTCAACAGCATTACACAATTATCTTGGAATTTGAGAGAGTAGAGAGACTTCCTCTTTAGATGAAGCATACCACATTGGGCAAAGCTTTAAATAGATTCCCAGGTTTAGATAGGATGTTAACGCAGATGTGGATCAGGTATAATAAATCCTGTCCTTGTATCTTTCCATGACACAAATACAGCTAGTGGTTTTTTTCTCTCTGTTACTCTTTGTTTAAACTGAGATGTTAACATTGCAAATTTTTGACTTTGAAAGATTCTAAACAGTTTTGAAGTTTCAGGCTGCAGTTGTAAAATAGAGTTTTCTAAAGCTGACGCTCATTCTTTTGATAACAGATGAGTCAGAGAAGAACGTAGACATGGGCTTCTTGCCTGTAAACTTATATTAATAGAACTTCCTTGTTTGAGAAAATCGTTCATAACTTCAAAAAAAGATACTCGCCCAGATGAAGTAAACACTCTTAAGTGCCCGGATATGACTAGTTTTGGAAATAAAAGGTATTGATATTAGAGATAGTTTAGCTCAGCAGTGTATCAGAACAGCTACAATGAACAGTGCAGCATTTCGGGATGCATTTTAGTGCTTATTCCTGGCAAATGGCATGGAAAAATTTCTTGTAAAATGTAGAAAGATACAACAAGGTACTGTGGACTTTCAGATATACTATATTGTATAGTAATATGTTACACAACTATAACTTGTAGTTTGACTATAACAAACATTATGACAAATAAAGAAAAAATAAGATATCCTTATAATAATAAGATATTAGGAATTATGAGCTATCTAATTACAACTAAAAGAGATAAAAAATGCCTATGCCTAAATTGCTATTTATTTACATACATAGGAGCAGATAAAATTTTCAAAGAAGGTCAAATTTTTAAAGAAAGTCTGACCCTTGGCTGGGATAGAGGCCCTCAATGAAGGTGAAAAATACAGTACTTCTATAGATTTATATTATGCCAGAGCACTGAGGTAGATTTATAATTGTATGGATGGGTTTATCCCCATACATCACTGAAATTGCTGGGACTGTGACTTGAAACACTGGAAGGGTTGGCCATTAAACATAAGAAAGAGGAAAAGGAGATAAATATATGGTCAATCATATTAATAATAATACACTTCCTTATATTATTAGTTGTATATTATATATTTAAAAAATCTAACATCCCAGTATTTGTTCTTCCTTTTCCTATTTTTTAAATAGAAATGAATACTCTAAAATTCCTGTGATTTTATGATTCGTAAAATCTCTGTTGGAAGTCCTAAACATATGGGAAGGTCCTAAATAGTAAATCCTAATGGCTATACTGACCTACATTTATATAACTGAAACAGGAAAAAGTTCCCATTGATTTTGACCTTAAACTTTTCCAGCGAAAGAGAAGGGGACATAAGAACACTGGTAGTAAGGAAACTGGTTATAAGCCTTTCAGTGGAGATATACTCTACTACATATTACATGTAATAATTCCCATACACAAGTAGTGAAAAGACATTAAAACTTGGGGACAGGAAGAGCCACAAAACAGGAGTGCGGTTATCTTCATTTGTTACCTTACAGATTATATAACTCATTCGTTGTGCAAAAGTGCTGCGTGTCCCACACACATACATCAATGTGCCATCAAATTTTGGAATTTTTTCCTTTATGATTAACAACATAAAATAGATTAGCTTTTCTTTTGCATGGAAATGTCCATAAGTTGAAGTCAAACTTGAAGGGATAAATGCTACAAAGATGCTTGGCTCAGAATGCATGAAGTTTTTATATAATGAAAGCTATTTTATAAACAACTGCTGAGTCACAGAAAATTATGTAAATTATATACAGAATGAATTTATAAGATCAAACAGCCCATCTCTTGGCTGTTATATGACTGTTCTTTACACTTTCTAGTACAGTCCAGTTTGTTATCATCAAAAAGAGGAGTTAATGTAGTCTGACTCTCCCTACTACAGATTTTCCATTTAAGTGCACATAACAATCACGCTTAAAATTTAGCTATTTGAGGTTAACTCCAAAACAACTAGTGTCCTCCTACCTGCTTCCCCCAATTTAATATAGTTGAAATGTGCATCTTCATGGCATAGCACATACTGTTTCTGAAGATCCTGGGATTTGACAGCATTTGCACCAAAAATACTCTGAATAAAATGCTACACCAAAATCAATCAATGCTGTTATTTTAGTCATATTTAATTGTCTTTAAAATTGTCTTATGAAAAAAAACCCATAAATAAGCATCTAAGAAGATTCATGAATTGAAATATACCTGCTTCTCAATGTAAACTTTCTTTTTTTCTTTTCTTTCCTCCCCCACTTGGGGCTTTAACAGCTCTGAACCCCCTGATAAACTGAATCCACACCTTTTTCCTCCTTTTTCTCTGCAGGCTTCTCTCTGTTTTTTCTTGGGGGCAAGACCCTCATTCCTCCACCAAGGACCGACTCATTTATTTTTAGGTGCTTCTGCTATTAATGCCAACAGGTATGGAGAGCTGGGAAAATCGATGCTAACTTCTTTTTTCTTTCTTTGTATCTCAGTCTATTGGTCATTGGCATAGATCGTGGTGTAGTTGGGCTACAACAAGAACTGTCCTAAATGGCACATTGCAGCAGATTTGCATGAATAACAATAACAAGCAGTGAAGGCTCACAAATGGCTTTGTTTGCTAATTTGTAATGTGGAGGTCAGATATAATGGAATCTGACCTCCAAGGGTAAGAGGAATTGCCCATATGCTGTTCCCAGATCCAGAAACAAAAGCTCTACACATGAAGTGAAACTATTGTTAGACCGCTGTTACATGGAGAACACTTGATTCTTTATTTCTTTGTTTGTTCTGTAAGCCATTTTCTCAAAACTTGGTTACATTGGTGCAAATTGCAACCAAGATCTACTCTAACTTGGAACCTCTGTCTCGGCCAGGAGTTTAAAAAAAAACAAAAAACAAAAAAAGGGGCAAAATTGTTAGAGGAATTTCTACAGACCAGCTTTGGGAATATACTTTTTAGTTTGAATTGATATTAACTGAAACACTAATACTCAAAGCATTTAGTAGTTGCAGTTTGTAGAATTGTTTATAGAATTTGAACATCAGAGAACATAGTCAGTGACATAATTATCAAAGTGTATCAATACTGAGGAAAAGAAATTTTTTTTCAAGTTTTACAAAGCTAACTAAGCTACTTAACACCAAAGTTGACTGAGAGTAACTTAAAATTCAGAACAAATCTAAAAATTAATTGGATTTTCAAATATTTTTGAATTTGTTGGCAAAGTACACTGAATTTATAGTTCTTGCTTTGCTGTTAGAAGAAAAAAGGTTGTTTCATTTTCATACATTGCCTTTAAGGTATCTTGAAATAGGTGACTTTTTTAAAAAAAAATTAATTATTTCAGTTACAGACACCTAAAGATTTTACAGACCATTATTCTAATTTTTAGGTAAAAATCACTGGTTATAAAAAAATGATGTTTGAATATCAAGGCTTGTAAAAATGCATATTTTAACTTGGTTGATTTAGTCCTTATTTCTTCTGTGTTAGTGAAATAGAATACCATTTTGCTTATCATCTGTATTATTATATAGATTAGATCTTTGATCTATTATAACAAATTCAGATGTCTCTGTTTCAAATGGATAGTGCTGGACTTTACTTTGTACATTACTAGTACAAAGATTTTCCCATGGTCTTTGACTTATCTTTTTCTATTATGTGTGTTAGGGTATATGGACATTCCTTTCCTGTCCTATTTTCTTACCAAGAACATAGATTGGACAAAAAGAGAGAGAGAAGACTTGTCAAGTCTGTTCAGCATTTAAATCCCTCAATATGAAAGCTGCTTCTTCCGAGAAGCTTTTAAGTTTACTTTGAATTTATGGATAAAACCTTTGGATTTAAGGATAGCAACAGGGAAGCTTACCTTAGTTTAATATGCTAAATATGACTGGGCAAATTTTGACTATTAGCAGCCTATTTGATACTGACATTAAATAAATCAGTGTTTGATAATGGAAATGGTACCGGGATCACAGGCACTGATTCCCTTGGCGAGGTTTCCCGGCAGATACTCAAGCACTTGTGTCATGGTGAGGGGCATGGCACGCAGGACCAATTTTCTGCCCTTTCTAATGAAGTTGCACCACGGTGCTGAGAGACAATGAGAGACATGAGTTATTTCATACATGCATAATAAAAAACAAGCTGGTTAAAGGCAAAAGGCTGGCTCTTGCTCTAGCTTGGACTGAATGGGCCTCTGGCTGCTTCTCTGCCACCCCAAACAGGCCTACAGGAACCGTGGAGGTGTTATGACTTGAGCCTTTTCCTGTTGCTGTTTTGCACCTCTTCCAAGGCAGCATTTTTATAAGTACCTTCAAATGAGAGTGAGTCTGAGTGATTGTCCTGACTTTCCCCGTGTCTGAATTTCAGGTGTTGAACATCTGCGCGTCCTTCCCCTTGTCTTCACCTGAGGTTGGAGATGCTCAGGGATGCCTCAAAATCTGGTTGCAAGTACTATCCAAATTCAAAGATGGTCATGCCCAAACTGAGGGGTCCCTTATTGAGTACTGTGCATTCATTACTCATGTGAGATCTGTAGAGCTGACACCAGCAATGGCTGTGCCTTTCAGGTTTTAGTTGTATCGCTGACCTGTTCTCTCGTGTGCCACTGACCCCCTTGTGCATCAGGCCCCAGCTTGTGCTTAGTTTCAGCTGAGGGAGCACTGAGGCAGCATGTTGGGTGTAGGTGCCCAGGTTTTGGCAGCTGGGCAGCTGCACAGGTGGCCTCTGTGAGAACAGGGACTGCCCCACACCACACACAGACAGTTCCAGCTGGCTGCAGCCCACCCACCTCAGGGCACGGCTCAGCCCCACAGCCAGGATAGTGGCTCCTCTGGGAAAGAGTATTTAGGAAAAGTTAAAGATGCTGTACAGCAGCTGTGAGAGAGAGAAGAGACAGCCTTACAAACACTCAGGCCAGAAAAGGAGGGGGAAGAGGTGCCCCAGGTGCCAGGTCAGAGATTCCCTGCAGTCCCAAGAAGACCATGGTGATGCAGATTGTCCTCCTGCAGCCCATGGATGACGTCCCCCTTCAGAAGACAGCCATGCCCTGAAGGATGCTGAGAGAGCCCGCAGAGGAGCAGGCTCCTAGCAGAAACTGCAGCCTGGGGTGGGGGACCCATGCTGGAGCAATATCTTCCTGAAGATTGTACTCCATGGAGAGGACCCATGCTTCAGCAGTTCGTGAAGGACTATGTCACATGGGAGGGACCCCATGCTGGAAAAGGGAAAGAGTGGGAGGGAGGAGGAGTGGTAGAGGAGCTGTTATGGGCTGACCTCCGCTCTGGCAACAGGGGAGGACACAGAGGAATGAGGACTCAAGGAGCTGAGCCTGGGAAGAAAGGGAAAGGGATAGGGGGTGATCCTTTTCATTTTGCCTTTGTTTTTCACAATTCTTACATATTCTTATAAGGCAATAAAATAAATTAATAATGACCAAGTTGTGCCTGTTTTGCTCATGGCAATAATTGGTGAACGATCTCCCCATGTTTACCTCAGCCCATTAACTTTTCCATCTAATTTTCTCTTCCTGTCCTCTCCAGGAGAGGGAGTAAGAAAGGAGCTGGGTGGGCACCTAGCAACCTGCCAAGGTCAAGCCACCACAGGCAGTCAGAGAAGTCTGTATCCACAGTAACTCATCTGATTAACTTCCTTTTAAGAACTATTTCTTGCAGGAGTGCTGGATATTACTTTGCCATTGTAGTTTTCCTTTGGAGTACCACAGTGCTAGAGTTTTCCTGTGTATCTTGTACAATCGTTCCATAGATCCAGGAATGGCTTAGAGTTTCTAGATATAAAGTAACTTCTTTGCCAGATACATATCTTCTGAGGAAATATCCAGTTTCCGGGTATACGTATTTCTGATTTTTTTTTCACATTACCTGAAAGTGGTGTTTTCAAAGTATGTTTTCAAAATATGAACATTATTTCAGTAACTTGCATCTTTCGTAATGTGTAGAGCTTCTTAACCCAGTCCTATGATTACAGCTAAAGTAACATGCCGAGCTTAAATGGGCTTTTAGATACCCAAAAATGCAGAAAGCTTTTTGGTAGCTTCCAAATATTAATGTCATTACCAAAAGGATGCTTGGATGAAACTGTTGGTTTTCTGAATACAGAGAATTGCAAATTCTGTTAAAGACCTATCTTCCCTGTATATGTGATCCTAAGAAACAAAGAGAATTGCTTTATTTGTTTCAGTGTTTATTCTCACCCAATTTATATAAAGAAAAGCACAACTTAAGGACACTGAAAATAACAGCTTGTGGCAGCAATTTTTAATAAAATGGGTGATGATGTGAGTAGAAGGATTAAACATTTATATAATATCTTTGATAAAGGGCAAACATAGATACATAAGGTCATTACTGATACCAATTTTCAGAAGAAAAAAGAGTGGTGTTGTATTCCCAAAACTGAAGGAAGTACAGAGGTACAGGATTTCTCCTGTCTGGCTGATGGTTCCTCTCTTGAAATTCTTCTGAAGCTCTATCCTTACTTTGTGTCTTAGGCACTTCATCAGTGGGGCAAACAAGAAATTAAGAAAGCTTCTTCAGCACAAGAACAATTTTCTCTGGCAATATGAAGAAGCCATGAGAAGTTTTGTTAAAAAGAAAAAACCCTGTGAAATGGCCAGCTGATGAACAGAGAAAGCAAATGGCCTCTGGGTAACTGGAGATTACCAACTCAGACAAGACTTCTTTCCTGTTTTGCGGTACCACTGATCTCATACTCATGTTTAATGCTAATGTTCCTCCTAACTTTCTTTTTTACACTGATGGGCTTTCTCCAGATGCCACGTCTCAGAGTGCTTAATGCAACATGATTGTCTCTGAAATGAAAAACTGCTCTGCAGTGATTATTGCCATGCAATGAGAAAATACTGTGACAAACTCCTCAGAGACTGAACAAAGAAACTCACTCTGGAACAGCATCATTTAACAGAAAGTGACCTCTGCCAGAAAGCAGACTGAGTATGTTGGTTTATCTTCTTTTCTTTACTATCGTGACAGCAGGTGGAAAAGAGAATATTTGTGATTATAACTACAAATATGATTTTGAACATGGTCAGATAAAAATGCACTTAAATTGTTAATATTGCCACTTTAGTAACAGAAATAGCATTCTTTCCAAATAGATAGGAAATATGCTCAACTTTGCAAAGTTTCCTGTCTACAAAATTTTGCGGTAACACTTTACAATTTTGCAGAATCAACTCTCTTTTGCAATATATTTCTTTAAGATGGATGATATAAATTAATTTGGAATATAAAGTAGACTTCCTGTAAAGTTTTAAGAACTGCTCTGCTGTTCTCCAAAAGCTGCCAACCACTAGTTTCTTTACCTGCAAGACCTAACTGCAACTCTTGAAAGAATCTGTTGGGAGGAAAGCAGGTATAGCTATTTAGAAATGAAAAAGCTGAGTAGCTTGTATCTATATTTGATTTTGTGCTTCTAGACAGTTAAAAAAAATTCAAACCTGATGCCTACACTGTGAAACTTTTCCCACAGTTTTGTAAGAACTGACAAGGTCACAGCCTGAGGTAATATGGTTGCCAGATGTCACACCATTAGTTACAATCTTAGACAGAATAGGTGTAAGTAGGGAGAAGCAAGACTTAAAATAACTCTTCATGTAATGTTTTTTCTGCCAATGCTCTTCTAACAATGTAAGTGCTTTTTCTTATTTCAAAGTGTTAGGTGTGTCTCAATAGCTTTATTTGACAGAAATTAAGTATTTAACTCAATTTATAGTTGAGAAAAACTGTAGCCTATTTATCCCATACAAACTGTGTTTTTAATTATCAAGCTTTTCACAAGAAAAAAGGCTTTGACCACATCAGATCCTACCAGTGACCTATGATTTCTTTGAACTGAATATTTGTGCAATCACTTTCAGATATATTTGTTACCCATTTCACTTTAATATATTGGTTTCAATAGAAATTACTTTTTTTTTTTTCCAAGCAGGGGCAATAATTTTTTCAGAACACTTCTCTTTCCTTTGAAAGTCACTTTTGATACTGGGATGCACATTAATCATTGCCTCACTTCATTGGCTTTTGATGCACGTATTCTACAGGCCATTCTTCACTAAATGAATGCTATATATCTTTAGTAGTGGCTAGTTGTTCTGAAACTTTCAGAGAAACTGGAAAATTGCAAGTCATTTTCTATAGTTATTTTTGTTCAGCCTGTCTTTCCTGGACTGTGTATTCTTATTTCTCAAGTAAGGTTTAATGTCGGGAAATACTTCATCTGCTAAAAGCTTTCCAAAAGTTACTCTTCATTATAAAACAAAGATACACTTACTAAAACGAGTAGATCAGGTGTTCTTCTATAAGAAAATTAGCAATGCAGTAAGAAAATAACTTGTACAGAGAAATTAATATATGTGGGAAATATATATGTCTGTACCTCTATTGTGTTTGCAAAGAAATGCAATGTTCTTTAGAGTGCTGTATTCAACTCATTATGTGCATCTGCATACACTGGTGAAGGGATAAAAACCCCATCTAACAGTATCCTAGCATACAGCTACTCTTTCCCTCTGTTTGGCAGCAGAACTGTGGAGGCCAAGGTCCGACACATTTCACAATGTGGCTGGTGCTGTTATGTCAGTAGACTCAGGAAAATATACAAACTGCATGGTATGGAACCGATGGAGGAGAAAATGCTGGGCTGGAAAGCAAGTCTGTAAATCGTTATATCCGATCACCAAAACCACATCTAGCCATCAATGTTTAATACAGGAAAGCCTATAAAAACATCCATTCCTCTTCCAACATGCTCTCCAAATCATCCTTAACCAGACAAATGAGAAACTTCTAGCACCAGGAACAATAAAAGTTGTGGTGTTATTGAACAGTAAATCTGAACTTTGAAATAAGGAAATGGGCAAGACTGACTCCATAACATTTAAAACTATTAAATATTATTGCTCTTTGATGTGTTCAAGTCTGGTAAACTATACATAATAGTATCATTCACCCTTACACAGAACACCATGATTAAAAATTCAGGTCAAAATAATAAACAAATTGCTGCATTGCAAAAAATAATAGGGAAAAAGAGAATAGTCTTGTAAATAGACTGACCAGTGTCACAATGAGGAAAGCAGACCATGTAAGAGACCCTAGCAGACCACTACATGTAAGTAAATAGTTATTCTATGCCTGTTTTCATATGGTGTTCATTAGAAAAACAAAAGAAGTGCCTCCAGCAGTTTTTTCCTTAGAAGCAGACAATACAGCTTTTGTCTTTTGAATCTGCGTAAGAGAGTTACAGACTGGAGAAAACATCCAAGTTTCCCCTTCAAATTAATGATATCTAAAAATAACAAGAATGAAATATGTTTTGATTATGAGATGAAAGTTTAAGTGTAAGTCATGCTCTATTAAATTTCTTAGAGAAAAATGACTCTTTTCAGATGCTTTGCCTATTTGCTTAGGGCAATCGTGCTGAGAGACCTAACAGTGAATTATCATATACAAATTAAACTTTGATATGAAGAGGATCTTTAGAGAGCTGGTGAGAACTCTCTGCATATAAATCGTCACAATATGGTATGGAAGAATCTAGTTACTTATAGGGTAGTGATATGTAAAGCAGTATGACTTGATACAGAGAAATAAAGTCACCATAGTGATTATCTTATGTGCCAGTAACATGAAAGTTTTCATGGCAAGGTATACTTTCACTTTCTATTGCACCAGTGACCAATTAGTAAATGATTGGCTAGAAACAGAGTTTCTGGTAGTATAAATTTCTGTAATTTCCCTGAAATTTTCCATTTTCGTCAAAGATCGGCCACTTTGCATACCTCCACAAGCTGGAAAATCTGAAATCACTGAGCATTTCCTGAAGAGTCTTCCTCTGGCATAAAGTGAGCTAGAGTAATTAATTTGATGTTTACGAATGAGGTTCCTTCTAGAACCTTTATAGGATTTTTCTTGTAAATGTTTTAGAGCTCTTAACTGAAGATAAATTCAAGAACCAGATTAGCAGTCAGCTGAAAAAATACTCTGAAAAGCTGTCTACATTGTAGTATCAGTAAATCAGGGATTTCATGCACTAAGGATGTGGTTTCAGCTCACACTTACCTGGTGTGACTGTGGGCTGTTGGTGCGTGGTGATCCTGCACTTTCCTTTTCCCTTCCAACCTTGTATTGGATCTAGCAAACAAATCATTATGAGCTGGATCAGCTTGTTGAACAGTTGGGAAACTATCCCACCTCCTTCCCTGGCAGACCCTGAATATGGATAAGGGATTGAGCTGATTCTCCCCTGCAGCAGCATAATCTCTAGGTTTAGCTCAAGGGAAGCATCAGGGACACACTACCTGGAGTAGAGGATAAAGAGACTTTTGTAGATTTGACCAGCTGAAATATATTTGACACATCAAATCACACCCAGCATTGTTACTAGTTTCAAAATCACAGCCCTGCTTATGGGTCTTGGATTTGCACTACATGAAGCATGGATTGGGCAGGAAGTTATATTAACCACATCTCCTGGAGAGTGCCCTCCTCCCAGCCTGACAGGTGCAAGCTCAAGAAAGAGCTGCAGACTCCACATCAGAGACACCATACAGGCACAGTTACAGTAGTGTCTTTGTCAAGCATAAAAAAATTAGATTTCATTTCACTTCAACAGATAATCCTAAAATTCTGCCTTCAGCACTAACTATAGTCTGAAAAGTTTCCTTTCCCAGCCTGCCATACATGTTGAGTATTATCAGTCACAGAGCTTTTCTCACTATTCAGTAAGACTGGAAATAATTGCAGAAAATTACTAGCCTGGGTTTTGGTAATGAAGACTGAAAAGAGAGAAATTTAATCAGTTGCCAAACATCTTAATGACACATGGTAGTCATCAAACTAACTGAACTTTTTTTGAGTCTCAAGTTTGCCTGCTAAGTGAAATAGTATGTAATAGTACTGATCTTAAAAAGTCCTTGATTAAGATTTAATACACTTAAAAGAAAATGTGGCAATAATGAGTATATTAAATCTCATTGAAATTATATATTTAAGGGCAGTTTTTCACTTACAGTGCTGAACCTAAATGCTGTGGACAAAAAAGCAGAATTGTACAATTCATATTTGTTGATACCAGTTCAACCAAGAATGAGCAACAGCCAGCAATAATTTGATGTAATGATCAATAATAGTAAAACAGTTCTCAAAAATTTAAAGTATTAAATAGAGCATTTTTACAAGAGCAATTTTGAGCAATTTCCTCTTCTGATACAACAAAAATTATCACTTCTGTTTATATTCATTTGTTTTTGATGTTCCATTTAGCTAATTTTTATGTTTTTAATACTATAAAAAAAGAAGTAGTTTGACTTTCTCTGAATCTGACGCTGGAAAGTTTTGAAATGAAATCTCACTAATTTTGTCTTTACATTGCTACAGGAATGATTTAGCATTCAGTAGTATACATAATACTGCCATTCTAGTTAGCATTTAAACAGGAGTGAGGAAGCCACAGTCATCCTGAAGTGGACAACAATTTTGCTAAGGATTCACATAGAATTAAGACTTGGTTTCAAATTTTCACCTATAAAAAAAATTAAATGCTGATTGATATGTTAGCATCAAACTTTAGTTATCTACATATGAAAATTGCTCCTACTAGGGATACACTTACATATTACCAGTATTTAAGCATTTCCTTGTTTTTATGAAAAATGGGTATCATTATGAAAAAAGTAGTATTCTACATTTGTCAATGTGTTCTATAACTTCTCAATATTAGTGCTGAATAATATGTTTTTAAATATCTTTGTTTCACTGTCTTTTTTTTTTTTTTCCAGATGAGAAAAATAGAAATTTTATTATTTTTCCTGTATGATAAAATGGCCTTTCTGGTGTGAAAATAGTGAGATTGCGTAGAGCTTTTTGTAGCCATTGAATACTAATTAAATCAACATTTCTCAATTCATGCACTTCCCTTTTGCTAAGTATCCTTCAGATTTACAATGATTAATGTTTTCCATGCTGCTTGTCAACGTATTTATAAAACCAAGAATATGTTTTATTTACAGCAAAGACATGATAGAGATGAGTCATAAAAGAAGAGAAAATCTGCATTAAGAAAATCTTAACAGAGTAAGAGGGGATGCTTTTTTCAAAGGCATGAAGATCCATGAGGCACCTAACTGATGTATCTAAGTGCCCTTCATGTCTTTGAAAATCTGCCCTGAATGCATGCTACTTAGTAGAATGCCATTACTTCCATCAAAGCATTTTCTTTTCTGCAGCAAAATTTGATATCCAGGTAAAATCTGATTTTTCCTCACAAAAGAGACTGTGTTTGTGTATTCACTATGTGTGCAAATTTAGCAAACTTATTAACCTCCTATTTTTCCTAAAAGAATAGCCTTATTTTTCAGTTTCAGCTGAAATACTTCAATCATGGAGTTCAGGATTATATCGTTCTTAGTGTTGCCTTTACCGATGTTGATTTCAGTCGTGTATTAAGATGCACATTCAAGTACACTACACATGCAGTGGAATGAAGATGCTGCTGTGTTAATCACCTCAGTAATAATTTCCAGTTTTGGAAGAACATGCTGCATATTCAGTGCTGCTCTTTTCTTTTATAAAATTCCTGCGTGAAAGGAATGAGAGCTGTGATATGATCTTCAGCATGTCCAGGTTGTAGTCACTGAGTCTTTCTTTCAAGTGTTTTCCAAAAGATGCCTCCAGTTACATGAACCTAGAACAGAATAGTATGGCTGAAAAGAGTTTTGCTACGCTATAATCAACAGTGACAAAATGTACTGCTTCATAAATAAATAGCAGTGAAATGCTTAGGGGATCTGAAAAACTTAGTGGAAGAAGAAGGATTATACAAAAGATCATTCACTTACTACTGCAACTTTGCCTTTGGTCACCAAGTAGCAGACAGTTCAGCTGACAGAGTATTTCCTGGCTGTTTTACATACTGAAAACAACCTACACACCCTATCATCATATGAGGATTTTTCACCTTTTCTGAATCTTGTTCTCATATTTTTCAAATGTTCAAGGTGCTTTATGTCATGAATTTGACAAACTTACTTCTGGAGAACAACTCAAATTTAATGAACTGGCTCAAAGTGGTCTACACTTGCATCACTAAATCTTCATAAAGTTCTCGGGATATTTTTGAAAATGATATGTAGAGGCACAGTAGGCTTTCCCTCATGCACACAACACCATTTCAGGATCTTACAGTGATCTGCAAGGTCTATTGAAAATGCCTAGTGTGGGCAAGGGGCTTTTCCACCCTGCCTTGCCAATCGGCTTCACCTCTACTGAGACATCAGCACATATGTAAAGAACTGTACTTGAAAGCTCTGTCTTCATTGAGAAAGTAGGTTTCAGGTACAACAGAGCTCTTAATGTCAGTATTTTATTACTTATTGCAATTACAAAAGTAATAAGAGTATTGGGCCAAATTGTAGAGGTTGGTACTGTTGACTTCTTTCTGAGAGATAAGATTATTCGTTTTTGAGAACAAACATCTTTAAACGGGCCTGTTTAGAGTGCATTTAGAAACAAGTGCACCAATTATGTCTTCTGAGCCATCCACTTCAGAAAGCAACTCATTCCATATTGGCTATGTAACAGCTGTCAGTTATTGATAGTTTTAATTTGCAGCTAATGAAGACCATGTTTGAACTTGTGACCTAAATGTGAGAAGTTCCATATGTACATCTGCAAGCCATCTAGATTTAAACATTGTTTCTTCAACAATAGTAAATTTTATTCCAGAAGGCTGCAAATTTTATTGCTTGACTGATACAGCCCAAAGTCGTCTTCTTTTTTAATTTATTTTTCTTGCCCTTTATAAATATAAAAAAAATGGGTTAAAATTATTTACAAACTACGTTAGATTAAAACTAGAAGCTGCAGATCCACCCTGTAATGATAAGATCTTGAGAAACAAGAATATCAGGGCAGTTCTTGATCTAGCTAAGAGTGTAAGCCTAAGCACCTGAGAAGTGAGAATACTGGAGCACCATGGATCTAGGTGAAGTCAGAGGGAGTTCAGAAATCAAGAGAAATTGCTCATGGCATCACAGGCAGAGCGTTACAGTGTTGCAGTAAATGTGGATCTTTTCTGTGAACTGGAAGGAAAGGACAATCAAGGTTTGACAAGAACTGCTCAGCTGGTATTGTGAAATGACTTCCTGCAATCGTATCTCCATTTTAGGGGTAGGCTTGTTTGTTTGTTGGTTTTTAATATGCTTCTGCCCATGAACTGAGTATTTATTGTGCTTTTATGCATGTTTTTAAAAGGATATTCTTAAGAAGAGGACGGAAAAGAACCCATTTGACCTTCTTTTTCATAACTAAGGAAATGGTTGCAACACTTAAAGCCAAAAGGAACAATTAGTTGTTACACTGCAAGTAGAACATTAATTTCAAGGCACACCTGCTACTACTGTTTTTGGGCATTTTTAAATGTAATATAATCCTTTGCAATGAACATTATCGCCCGGCATCTACACTTTGTGTCCTTTTATGTGCTCTAATGAAGTAAGTATGGTTCTTGATGTCAATGAACTTTTATATTTAGGTTTTTCAATAAAATTCTAGCTACAGCTGTATGCTTAGTCCTCATATAACTCTTAATAGGAGCTGGGTGAAGAAAAAATGCAAAAATAATATTACCTCATATGTTTTAAAATATATTTATGCCTGTAAAAGGAAAGAGTAAGTCATCTTCTAAATACTTTTCCATTTTTTATTCCTTCTTCTATTTCCCCTTAAAGATGACAAAATAAACTACAGCTTCTTCTCCTTTTAAGTAGTCCTGCTTAAGAACAATAAACTTCTGAAAAATAAAATTGTTTCTTTTTAAATTACCAGTTTTAGATTTGAAAATTTTGGGGCACACTTTTGTCATGAACTCTACTCTGAAAAAGCAGTTCAAGCACAATATTTTTTGGACCAGTTTCACTCCCTCGGACAGAGAAACCAGAAAACAGAGCAACACACACCCTTGTCACAATCTCAGTCAAATCACACAAATCTCATTTGGTCCTCCAGACCTATAGCAAAACCATGATCCAAAGCTCACAATGTTTAAGTATGGTAAAGCGACATTTGAATTTGTTTTGGTTAGTTTTCAGCACTTGCTTTCCAAAATTACTGTCTCTTTGGTGAACTCCTTGGGCCAGTTGTGAATACTGAAGTAAGGGCTAAAAAGCCAAGCTCATGAGCTGCCTTGTAAAGAACAATTAAGATACTGAATATAATAAATCTGGCTACAGGGGAGAATATAATGTTTTAAATAGAATTCTTTTTTCTTTAAAAAAAAAAAAAGGTGCGACACCAGTGGCCATAAAAATTCTTACTGGATACATACTTTACATTTTAACAGAAGAAACACCACAGGTTGAAGAAGGAAATCTCTGTGAAGTTTCTGTTTTGCTGTTACATGAAATATACATGACCGTAGCTTTCTGTATATATTATTTTGATGAACTAGTATGGGAAAACAGATGAAACAAGCTAGATACGCACCGGTGCATTGGCTTTGAAAGTACAGGCTTCATATATATTGTCTTTGTTAGCTATGTCCTGCTGCAGTTCAAAGTCCTCTGTGCCAAGAAGTTCAGACTGTTTGTGTCAACACTGATTACAAAGATGAGGTCTGAGCTGGGACAAGTTCTGCACCTTGCCTATCTTCCTGAATCTCCGAATCTACATGACTCAATGCAGACCTGAACCAGATTACAGGCGAGTGTACAGGCAATATAGGCAATCAGTGAATAAGATATATAGGCTAACCTCACTTTATAAAGCTATTTGCAGGCAACTAGAGTTCTGATTTACTATGCATCTTTGTCGACAAGAAAGGTGGTATTTTATTTCTCTGACTTTAACAGGAATCAATTTGTGAGACCCAATTTACCCTGAATATTCAGTTTTTGGTACATAAACAATTAAAATTATTCCCTTTCTCAATTACCCAACAGATTAGAAGTTAGTCCCCTTGTGCTGTTATTAGCGATGTCATTTTGATTTATGCTGTTTTCTACTGTAATATAATGGTTAGAAAACTTTGATATAAGTAAATATTGAGCTGTGCTCTTGCTAAAAAAATGAACAACCTCTACCATCAGCAGAAAACTTTGTAATGAATGTAAGAATCTTGATTTCAGAAGGGCTCATCAATAATTTTTAAGTATATTTCCTCTTGAAATGACATTAAATGAAAGAGGTGAGAGTGGCACTCAAAAATAGCTGTATTTTAGAAAAACACCCAAGTAAATAAGGACTGTTTTTTTATCCATAATCGTGAGAGATATAGCATATCACGACATAACCACAGCATGAAGCAGAAGCAATAGCAGTACTCTGATTAAAATGTAGCACATTGTTTTTATGTATGACAGTTCTTTAGTAGCTGTAAGAGGTCTTAATGCCATCTGTACATTAATCTAATTTCAGCAGTGTCAGTAAATAATGCCAATTTAACTCCAATCTGAGACAAAAGGTTTGTCTGTGTGAAAGAACTTCCTGTATACTTCACCTCATTTTGGTGGGGTTTTTTTGTAACAATACTATTAAACTGGGTGGAGGGGGAAGTCCCTCCAAAAAAAAGGAAAAAAAAAAAAAACACTTCGAAAATATTTACATAAATTAACTTTTATAATAGAAATGGAATTTATCAACAGAAATGTGCAAGAATCTATAAAGGAAATGAAGTGGAACAAGCAACCTACAGTGTCTGAAAACTATATGTGATGATGTGATATATAAGGATTTCTTATATGGCTTTCCCTAAAAGCATATGTTTTTTCAAGGCAATTTGAACACTTACCATCTAAAAGATCAAGTTCCTGTAAAAGCACTACAATAATTTGAACATTTTAGTAAAATGACAACAAATTCCCTTTCTGAACTATACTTCACAGAATGGGAAAGGAAGGCATTTGGGTCTTCAAAATACAATCACAGTTATATGCCTGCAAGAACCATAAGACAAAGGCACTAACCTCCCACCACAATTCAGGCCAAAGAACCAGGGCCAGGGAAGCTGTTACAAGATGATGATAACCTCTGCCAGGCAGGTAGGTAGTAATAAGAAAAAAAATAGATATAGTGGACATAACACTGGCTTTGTTGTCAATGAATACTCATAATTTAGGTTTCTGACCTGTCCCTCTGAACTACAGATTTGTATATGCACATTCTAATCTCAAAAATAATGAAATAATTTTTAATCACACTTTTGAGTATAATGAGAAAAAAGACATAAGCATATCAAAATAGAGAACTCATCAACATGCAACCCCCAAAATAATTAAAACTGAGTGTA
Organism: Eulacestoma nigropectus; assembly: GCA_013397775.1. Classification (NCBI taxonomy): domain Eukaryota; kingdom Metazoa; phylum Chordata; class Aves; order Passeriformes; genus Eulacestoma; species Eulacestoma nigropectus. The sequence goes on along the minus strand of VZTE01005386.1, from coordinate 539,121 downwards.
GAGTTCCTGATTTTAGAAGCTTACAAATAAAAGGAAATCAGATATGAAAGATTTGAATTTTCTATTATTAAAACCAAATTTCTAGTTCTCATCATTTTAAACAAAAGCTAGCAACTGTTAGGCAAGTCTAATAAGTGATACATACAGAGAGCATTAAAACAAGATGCCTTAATGTATGAACAGTCCGGTTTAGTTCAATATGTGTTTTAAGCCAAGAAAAATTAATCTGAGTGATGGTGCTTACATTCTCCTTGTCTGCCATCCAAGAGGCAACATCAGTAGCACCCTTATGTGAGTTCAGGCTGGGTGATAAACTGTTGCTCTCACTGGGATACGGCTGTTTGCTGCCACATTTCAATGGGAAAAAGTCTATCCCAAACTTGAAGCTATAATGTTAAGGCTGAGACAAGCTACGAGCACGCTGGCAGCCTACGGAGAAGAATGCGATGCGAGAAACAAGGCATCGATTCTTCTTTATGTCATGATTTATTGTTAGGAAAATGAACCTCGAGAGATTTTGCCACCTGAGCCAGCTTAGAGAAGACCAATGAGGCCTGGAGTCACCATGAAAAAAGTGAAGGGTGTGCATGGGCAGGAGGGGGAAGGATATGGAGAGAAAATGAAGAAGGTGAGTACTTGGACTAGTGATGCTAATTTAAGCCACATTTAACATCATCCCTAGTGAGCAGAAACTTAAGGTATGGAAGACATAGGGGAAAAAGCTACCAAATGTTTTGCATTAATTTCTTCAACCTTCCTGTTGTTTATCAGTCCCATTTCTGCATAAAGCTAAGTCCTAGGATTCGTAAGACTGACAAGGGGTCAGTTTCAGACACATGGAAACCTTTGGTCAACACATGGGCTGGAAAACCATCATCCAGACTCAACTGTTTTTTAATAGTGTGGGAGACTGTAGAATAAGATTTCTAAGACCATTTAAAAAATTTGTCTCACTTGCAATATAGACTACTGCAAAAGTTGCCTATGGTAAAAGCTCCCTGAAAGCAAAATGAAGGACAAACATTTTTAGCCCAGTTGGCTTCTTCGCATATGGCTGCTATTGTCCCACAGCTACTGCTGAAAACACGGCTTAAGCTAATACTACATATATGTGTCAAGCATGAATGCCAGCAGGATCCTGAAAATAATTACTTGTTCAAACGCTTGTATCCAAAGGAAAAGGAGGCCCAAGAAGAAGGTAAGAATACACACACACACACAAAGAAAAAGTCCTTGTTTGAGGAAATGACGGAACTGCATAAAAATTAAACCGAAACTTTCCCAATCAGAGCCTTTCTTGCTCTCTCTTATTCTCTTTTTTAACTAGGTTGCTAAACTTACAACAGTTCATCTAGGGAAAAAAAGGAACCCTCTATGTTGAAAAAAAAAAAGTTAGCATTTTGTTACTTATTTAATTTTCTTTCTTTAAACACCACTGCCAACCTAGAAAGTCATTTGTATTTTTCATATCAACAATATTGGTTTTACAAACAAAAGTTAAAATCCATAAGGTTTCATGTGATCCACTTGAAGCAATTCTTAGCTTTGTTTTACCACTGATAACATGTAATCACAATTGTAAAACAAACAGTTTTAATCTAAAACACTTAAGAAAAACGTAAGTCATTCTATATATAAATGGAAAAGCCAAACTTTATATTTGAAAAAAAAAAAATTCTTTCTGCAACTCTGATTAGAGTCATCATCTCCTGAAAATGGTCCTGGCCTGCCAGAAACTGAGGTTGATCAGACACATAAAGAAGCATACAACCCTTGGATGAGACTCAAGGAAGGTCTTTAACTCTCTATAAATGCCTGTGATATAAAAATGTAAATGCAATCAGGGCACACTCTGACCTCAAATAACCTTGGCAATTAAACAAATCACTGACCTCAACTCACAAACACCTCTGATCTCATAGAAGAATTCAAGCAGAATGTGCATGAATATTCTCACAATCTTGAGTTTCAAGGGATTCTTTTTAACCTTGAAATCAGTAGTTTCATAATGAGTCATACATATAATCTTACTGTCATGCGACTACATAGGTAAGCAAATTATGCTTATCTGTGCAAATCGGGTTGTTGATTTGCGTCAGTTATATACACCACAAGCAGAAAATAAAGGTACTATTTTGCTAGCTCCACATCAGTCAGCAAACACGACTTGCGACAACTTTTAAGAGCCATATTGTCCATAGATTTTAATTCTTCGCCCCCTGCTAGTCGCTTCCATCAGTCTCGCACATCCTAAATTAAGAATTGTTTTCCTGCTCTCGAGTTAGCATTTTATTTTTAAAAGAGACCGGAGAACAAGCAATCAAAGCAGTCTGCTAGGCTGAAGTTGCTGCAGCACAGCTGATATGCCTGAAGTTTAGTGTCACTTTCTCGTGGAGATCTGTGAAGCAGAGTTAAGCACAAAAGTAATGCCTGTTCTGGCGCGTCGCTTTCACGCCAGGGGAGGTGTGAGGGAAGGTGAAGCGGGGGAGAAACCACCTCCCTTCCTCGCTCTCCCGCTCCCTCTCCAGCGCAGCGCTGGCCTCCGGGGGAACGTCCATGGCCGGCGGCTCGCGGCGGGGCAGCGGGGGGCGGCTGAGGGGACCCCTCCGGCCGGGCGCTATCAGCGAGGGGCTGCCCCCCGCCTAGAACGAAGAGGGGAATTCGCTCCCTGTGAACTCCATTGATGAGCTCCTGTAGCCCAGCGGGGCGGTCACACACCGGAGCGGGTGGGGGAGCGAGGAAAGGGCCGGGGCTAACAAAGCCCGACCGCCTCCTTGCCTCCATTCCAGTGCGGCTCCCGGCCGCCCCCCGCGGGTGTCCCCCGGCCGTCAAGCGGGAACGAGCACGGGGCAAGGCGCCCAGACCCGAGTAAGGGAAGAAGCTCGGCTTCTGCGGGGCAGGCGGGCTGCGGAGGGCTGGTGGAGTCCGCCGGGCGGCGGGGGAGGCCCAGCAGGCGGAGGGACGGAGCGGGGATGCCCGCGGCCCTCCTGCCTCCGCCGGGCTGTGCGCGGGCGCCGCAGCCGTAGCTGTGCCTGCGGCACGCGGCGGCCATCGCAGGCTCGCCGCCCCCGTGCGCCCCTCCGAGGACGGAGGGGTGGGGGCAGAGGAGGCGGAGGAAGCGGCGGCGGCGGCGCCAGGAACAGGGAGGCGGCGGCACGGCGAGGGAGGGAGCCAGAGCCGAAGCCGGGCCGGGCCCCGCGAAAGCAACAGCAGAGCCAGCTCCTCCTTCTCCTCCTCCTCGGTGAGTGCCGCTCTGCCACCCCCAGAGGCTGCTCCCTGCCGAGCCCGGGTGCCGGCCCAAGCCGGGCCGCGCCGCCGAGGTGCCCGGGAAGAGGCCCGCGCCGCGAGCGGGACGCCGCGGCCTCCGCTGGGTGAGCGTCCCCGGGGCAACGGGCGCACCGCAGCCCGGCTCCCCTCTCCCTTCACCGCTGGCCGCGGGGAGCTGGTGCGGTGGAGGGGAAGCCGGCGGATGGGGCCGGTGCGGTTCGCCGCTTGCCCACCGCCCTCTTCCCGAGCCGCGGCCCCGGCCTCCGCTCCCTTTGTTTGCTGGGCTCCCGGAGCCCGCGGCGGTGCCAGGCCCTGCGGAGGCACTGGGGCCGCGGCGCGGCCTGCGAGGCGGGCGGGCGGGAAGCAGCGCCGGGCCCGGGCTGGCGAGGCGCTGCCCAGCCCCCGCCGTGACAAGAGGGGGCCCAGGCCGGCCTCTCGCCCCCACCAGTCACAGCAGCGGCGCCCGCCGGGCTCCCCCGCTCCTGCCCTGAGCCGCTGCCCGAATGCACCCGGCGCCTACTGGTGCCATTATGGGGGGCGGGGGAATTGGGCTGATTTCCCTTCACCCCGCCGTGAAACCCGCCTTCAGGTGAGGCTTGGATGTCTCCGGCGGGGCGGGTGTCCGGAGGTGGCGATTTGGGCAGCCTGTGCCGGGGTTTGTGCGGTGGAGGAGCCCCGGGTTGTTGCGAGGTGAGGGTGCGCCGAGGGCTCCCGAAGGGGCGAGCCGAGAGAGGCTTCTTTCTGTGACAGGCAGCACTTAAGAACTTGACTTTAACAAAAAGAATTACCAAATCCGCAAACTTTACTCGCTTTCATTGTTCTTCGAGCTGCTTTTTATACCCTCTTTCCCTAACGATGCCACTTCTCTTGGAAAACAACTAGCCCATTGCCAACCCGTTTGCTTAAGAAAAAAGCCTTTTCAAAACAACAGGGTTTTGAGAGGTGCAAGAGGTGCGATGCTTCTGTGACCTGAGGTACTTTGGCTATGTCTTTCTGTCCTCTTTTTATTTTTGTCTTCCTATATTTTTAAAATCATTTTAGTTCGGAACACAATTTTTTTTTCTTGTGGAGTAGGCTACTGCATTAAAGAAGTTGGTCGCAGAATATGCTTTAGTCAGGGAAACTGACTTCCCCTTAAATTCTTGTGCCCTTTCACTGTAGAGTCCCAACCCCTCTTTCCTGGCATATTTATGCCATGTCCATCTTCTTAATACACCTGTAGTTAAAAAATTCCTGCTGCAGGCCTCCTGTCTTGGAGAATTGCTGTCTGCACAAGTACTCGAGGAATAATGCATCTGCGTTTCTGCTCTGGGTGGAAAAAGTAGAACTGGTTCTGTTTCTAGTTTTTGTTTGTGCTAATAGATACATCTTTGGATTGTAGAAAGTATGGAGGCTTTGGTGCAATTATGGAATAAATTACTTAGCTTGGCTGAAAGACTTTAAACCACTGGAGAATGTGTAGGTATTTTTTGAGTCTTCTGCAATAAGACAGTAGTTGTAACTCACAGTTTTATGTGTAGCTTAGGAAAGACAATTTCAGCTTTTTCAAAATGCTTGGTTTTTTGAAGTGTTAAACAGTACTTGAATGGAGTCTTTACTTCCTATTCGATATTCCTTGGGTTTGTGGCATTTCAGTGTGTTTGGAACTGAGCTTTTACTTGAAACAGGTTCACCTGTTGTATGCTTAATCAGGGATGTATTCCATATATCTCAAGTTTTGAGATTTAAGTAGATTTTTTTAAAAGTTAAAATTTAGGAAATTAAGCCTTAATACTTAAAAGTATGAGTGATAACAGTGTAGCATTATACAGACATACCTGCATTAGCTAGCTCCCTGGAAAGCTGCAAGGATATGGAGTAGTTAGGGAGAAGCACTGTGTTGTTTCCAGGGGTTTCATGAGCATTGCTTTATTGCGCTGCATGTATGCAGTATCAGAGTGTTTGCTTGGATTCAGGAGATGTGATGGATAATAAGCTTCATAAAAACTTAACATACTGAAATAAAAAAAAAAAGATATGTATTAATTTATACTATGCTATTAACTTCTTTGATCCTAGATTGTGAAGTTGGTCAGTAACCTTGGGTTACTCTTGGAGCGGGATGGTTTGGAGAAATGGTGACTGATCCTTATTGTTCTGTGAGTAGATTACAACTTCTGACTCTCCTTAGCACAGTGAATTGGTGGAGTGAGAGAGTGAACTCTTAACTGAAAGTTGTTCTTATGAAGCAAGTTAATTATTTCTGCTCTTTCTTATGAATTTTTTTATAGTCTTACAGTAATTTGAACATAAATATTTGCAAGACTTCATTTAGTAGCGTTGCCCTGAGTTCACTATGTATTTGCTATGCTATTGTTGGTAAAACTGAGGCCATAGTCCAGGGTAATCCCTCACTCAAGTGCCTTATTTTCTCTTGCTTTACTGCCCTCTTGGGCCTGCACAACACTACTTTGGTAGTGTTTGAGTAGTACCATGCAATATCATAAAATAGATAGGAAGGAGACTTCTGCTGGTGTGTGCCTCAGTGTTTAGTTGATAGGGCTTTAGTGTGTGTTAGCAACAATTTAGAGAGGGTTGCTCAAGCAGTTCTGGTGCTCCAAGGAAGAAAATAAAATACAAGTAGTATAAAAGGGACTGTAATGCAAATGCTGAAATATCTTGAGTATAAATTGGATAGGATTTTGATTAAAAAACAGAATAGAGATATCTTATGCCATGTAACTGTATATTTTGTACTGTAAAGTGTTAAACTGAGAGGAAATACAGAACTTCAAGTTTATTCTTTTTTATGTTTTTTATTTTTCAGAAGAGAAATAATAATGTCTGTAATGTTCCTTGTCCTTATGTTTATTCCAAAATTTGTTTTCTTTCTGTTTTGTTGAATGCTTAGTTTTCTGGACATAAATATCAGTCTTCAGAAGACAATAGCTATACTTGATACAAAGGTCCCAAGTTCTTACCACCTCTGTCCTGGTGCCTCCCAGTAAATTTATAGTAGTAGAGAAGGAAATATCCTTTAAAAAAACCGTTCCTAAAAATTGTTCCTGACAGTTTCAGACCGCAAATTACATGTGTTTTTGTAGAAAAGAAGATGGTTGTGCTTGTAAAGGGATATTTGTTGTATAGGTTTAAAAAGCAGCTTCATACCACTCCATACTACCAAAATATATTTTTGATACAGCAGAATATAAAGATTCATGGTACACAGTACATTCCTTCTTTTATTGTTGTTTTTGCGTTTTCTTCTTGAAATAATTGATTTCTGAATTAAAACACTGTACTGTGCAAGTTGAATAAATTTCTGTGTTAAAAATAGTTACGTTACTTTTGAAAGAAACATCTAGAAAGTCATATCTTTGGGGTTTTTTGTTGCAGATGGTTTTTTCCCACTGTAGCTGAATGATCTTAAGCTATTGAAACAAAAACCTGTCGTCTACTTCAGCCTCTCCTGGTGAATAAAACCAAACCCAAAACAAACTGGCCTTTAATTATTGCCCTGTATGAAAATGGAAAGCTGACTGTATGTAGTGTTGATTGATACATCAAAGTTATGGAAAAGGGTACACAAACTTTGCTAGAGTCTACACAGACTGAATTTGAAAAGGCAATGTGAAGCAAACTCTGGTTTAGTCTACTTATTGTGAGAATTAAGTTTTTCAGATCAAAGCATTAGAAATTTAGCTCTTCAAGTCCTTAAGCTCACTTAAATGAAAGTTGCTCCGGATACTTTCTTTTGCCAGTTTTCATGGTCTTCTGACTCCTGCTTTTGTCATGTACAGGCATGCAAACAATAAGCATCTGGAACTCCAGACAATTTCAGAAGGCTTTGAGGTGTATGGCTTTGCAAATCTAACTGCTATTCATTAGTCTGTATGTAGTGTGGATTTAAGAACCTATCTTTACATGTTTTTAATTTTTAAAAGAATAATTAAACTATTATCTGTCATGAAATTTTCTTCTGGAAGATATTAAGATAAAATACTCTGGAAACTATTGGTCCTTTTTTGTCTCCTTAACCATTCACATAACACTTTGAACTCTGAAGAACTCAGTTGGCCTTGTTTATGACAAGGATGTAAGCCACATGTTACCTAAAAAATTCTTTCTTGGTTGCTGCAGCACTGAGAAAACTATGCAAGTTAAATGTAGGTATTTGTTTAGCATGGATATGGATACATTGGCTGACCTGTTCTGCCTCTGACTTTAAATTCCATTGAAGGAATATGAAACAAATCTTTCTTGCAGGTAAAGCCAGGCAAAGAAGGCTGTATATAGACATTTCTGTCCAGGTGCTGCTCCCCTAATGTTGCTTCATTTTGTGTATATATATAGGGCACATAGCCTTTCATGCTCTGTCTTCTGTGAAACATTCTTTTTGTAATCTGCCGAGTGCAATAGTTTGGCAGTTTTAAAAAATCTTAGGTTTGTAAAGTGTGTGGGTTTTTGTTATGAACACCCAATAATCTTGCTGTAAACTGCTGTAAAATAGTTTTGGATGCGAGCCATTTTCTTTGGCAGTGAAGGTATAAATAGTAGATGTTAGTAATTTTTTTCAGAGTTTAAGTGGTCTGTAGTCAAAAATTTAAACCATGAAAATGAACCTATGCATATTGATATATAAATCACACAGATATATGGCATTTTTCTTTTCTTCTTAGTGCAATGTATAATCAGCAGCTGTATTTGTGTCATTTAACTTGGATGAATATGATATTGGCCTGTAAGAGGAGTTGTGTAAGTTTTTGATGGTCTTGAGTTCATGTGGTGAATGCAGATAGCAGATAAAGTGATTAATTTTAGCATTTGAGATTACCAAAGTTATTAAATCTGCATTTTTCCTCGAGGATATTCTGTATTGCTTAAAACAGTACATAGAACGCTACTCTTGAAAACATTGTTGGAAATGAGATTCCAGTCAGACTTGGTTTTACAGTGTGTGATCTCTTGTTTTTTCTTGAGTAGTTTTATTCTTAATTAATCTTGACGTTTTCTGGTAAATGTGCTAAAACAGTAGTTTGTAGGAGTCTTGTGTAGGTGATTGTTTTTCCTTCTCCAAAGCAGTCTGCATTCCTCAAATAGGTTGAGAACATAGTAGGCTACTCCAAATGTTTCAGAAGCATGTTTGGTCCCAAGATGTCTCCAATGTAGTGGTCAAGCTTGCCTTCTTTTTTTGTTCCTTCTGATTTAAGGAATTCTGTCTCTCCTGGCTTTCCCTCAATAAGTGCTGCAGGACTGGGCAGTTACCAGCTGTAATGTTGACTGGTTTTGGCATCAAGTAATGGGTTTTAATACCCTTGGAATCCCCTTGGGTTGGTAATCAGGTATCAGATTAGGAGTTTTAATAAAATAGCGAAGCAGAGACAAGTGTCAGCAGGGCAAAAGTTTTTGATTACAGAAGGTGTGCCTTCTAGGATGAGCGATGTGGAAGCTGTACTCCAAAAACAGGGAAGGCAGCTTTTCAGATGGATGTTCTTTCAGGAGCTGGTGGGAACTGGGAGAGTAAGGAATTCTCGCCGGATTCACTGAACAGAAGCTGTTTGTGCAGGGGTACTGGTTTAGGTGAAACCTGTTCTGGGGAAATTTTCCAAGCTGGAATTTTGGTCAGCCCGAGGAGACTGACTCTAGAATAGCTGGTTTGTGCATTCAGAGGTACGAGTCACTAAGTTATGTGTAAGAGCTTAAGTCTGGGTCTGTGTAGGGTAGGTGCCTGGTGGCTTTTTTTCTTCCTTCCCCTCCCTTTTCTCTCTTCAGTGGAAAACAGAGACAAAACCAGTGCTGATCAATGCACTCTGAAACATAGGCTTTCTTCCTCTTTTTGGCTTTTGAAAGGAAAAGAGCCGCTGGTTAGTAGTAAGTAATGCTGAGAAGTAGTAAAATATTAGCCATAGGCCTTTGGCATTATTTTGTGAAAAAATCTAGTTACTTGTGAAAATACTTACTGTAAACGTAAATATTCTGTGGTCCCTTACTGCAGGGATAAAAGAAGAGTCTGTGTTCACCACCAGCACTGGTCTGAGTTGTTGTCTAATCCAGTGATGATCAGAAGACATTGAATGGAAGTTGTTATATCAGTACTGATTCAGGTGTTGTGTGTATTACAAAAATAAGTGCTTTTGGAATCTGCAACGTTTTAAATGTTATTTGACAGGGAAAAAAGGGAGCTGAAATTCTGTGTATCAGCACTGAAAAGTATGTATCTTCTCTTGTCTTTTTTTTTTAGTTTTGAATTGGGCTAATACCTTTCTTTTTTTTTTCATTTTATTTCTAGGGTGTCTTTAAACTTATGTCAGAACAGAAGAAAAAAAGTCGGTGTGCATGTACATGACTTTTTTTTCGTGGTTGAACTTTGAAGCTTAGCTAGCTTTTGCAGCCAGGCTTCTATACTCCTGGCTCTGCAGAAATTTGACCTTGCTCTGGAGCTGTCTTAAGGGCTTTGACTTTGTGTAAATGTGATAGAGCACATTACTTCATAAAGACAGTGAAAATTTTATCTTAGATCCTGCATGTGAGAATTTATACACTGATGGGCAGTGTAAGGCCCAGTTTTTTCATGTGCAACCTGAATACAATGTACAGTGAGGAGTCTCATTGAGTTAAATGTCTGCTCACAGTTAATTAATCTTTGTTGGGTTAGGACAGAATATTAGCAAAATCAGATAGTTTCGGGCTAAGTGGAAGATGATTTTCTGTTACTGGCAACATTATTTTTAAAAAAACACCACAACCCCAACCAAATGTCTTCCAGTGTGCATCAGGACAAAACAGTTCCTGCCTAAAAACTGCAATTAAAATATTCTCCATCAGATTTGCTGGTTGAGGTAGTGAGCCGTTTCTGTCTGCAGGTGATTAGAGCGTAGGTGTAGGAGAAAAAAAGAACTTCCCAATTTAATCATGAATAATTAAGAGTCTCTCTCATTTTGACCCAAAATGAGAAAATTTTCATGTAGAGTAAGCTTTGTCAGAACTGGTGTAGTCGTGTAAAAATGTTTTACTGTGACGAGTCAGGACTTTATTGAAAAGATGGCTAAGCAGCTTTGCCTGTATAGTCAAAATTCTGTTCCTGTTCTGGTCAGCGTGCAAGTTGTGCAGCATTTTGGTATGTGCCTTCTTAAAAGCACCCTTGGACTTAAAAGGACTGTGAATTTAGAAATTTTTTTAGTGTTTCACCTTCTGTTTTAGTGTAAACAAAACGTTAAAGTAATTTTGTGAGATTAGCTGGAGATCATATTCTCTGGACAGGTGTGTTTACCCTGTATTTGACAGTACTTTGAGTACAGCCATGTCTCCTGTTTCCCATGTGTGGATAGACTCTAAACCGTAAAGAAGATAATTCATTTACTCTGTTCTTATTGGGCCTCCTGCCAGGGAAAATGGGAAAGAAAATACTTAAAATAAGATGTGTTTTGCATTCTCACTTTCTGAAATGCAGAGCTTGGGTTACTCTCTGCAGTGGGTCCTAAGACCTTGGAGGGGCAGCCAGGCCACATGGGGATCAGTGGGCACATAGTGCTTAGTGCTTGACTGATCTAGGTTCTGCTACTAGAGTGTGTTCCAGGAGACTGCTTAATTAGAGGTACTCAGAAAGATTTCCCCTTGGGCACCACCTGACTCAAAATCCCCCAATCTTTAAACAAGGAGAAGGAAGTTCTGTTCCTGCCCCTCCACCCCTTGCCTTCTGGTTTGTCTGGCTTGTCTGTAGAATAAATCTTACTTTCTATTTCACTGATTGGATCTCTTTTCCTGGCTATGAAAGACTATCTTTCTGTAGCTGATGCTGTTTGACAATCTCAGTTGAATTGTAACTCGTTAAGTAGTATGGGTGCTACCAAATAGGAGTGAGATGCAACTATGTAAGAGTGGTTTCCTTATACTTGCTGTATTAAATGCTCTTTTGCCATTAAAATGGATTCCCGAGTGTGTGTGAGTGAAGTAGATTGTTGTCACTGTTATTTATTTAGGGCCATAGATAATAGGTGGACATTTGGCCCAGCATCCATGTGATGGACAGAATGTATCTGCAGTGAAATATGACATTAAATACAAAAGTGTGTAGCTAAAAATTCCCTTGTCATTTGCATGTACAGGTTTCACAGACTGCAAGCAGTACAAGCTGCATTTCCCAGTGATGAAAAAATATAGGATATAACAGCTTGTTAGGTAGAGCCCTCATTCAGAACGTAAGATAGCCACAGTAATTTTCCACTTCTGTCCTTTCTGTATGAGGACTAACCTGAACACCAGCCTTTTGGCTGCTCTGTAGTGTGAAAAGATTTCTATTCCTTCTTCTAAAGCTGTTCTGCAGAAGATTAACAGATCTGAAAATGAATGGTCTAGACAAAGATAGTGTGCTTTTTCTCATCCCAGTGGAGTGAGCAACTGCTTTGAAGGGGGAAAACCTGAATCTGACTTTCGTCCCAATTCATCCTGCATCTGAAACTGTTGCTGCACAGTAGGGTATCTTAAGATAAGTGGGAATCTCCTTTCATGGTGTCTAGGACCACTGTCCACGTAATTAGACTTTGTAGTTTGATTTCCATTTGTACAAGCTCCTTATGTGATCCAGAGGGACACTATGATCATGCTTTCACTTCTCATGATGTCCATAAAATTTGTGGTTTCCACTGAATTTTGTGTGGCATGATTCTGTGTGATGTTGGGCAGTTTTAGAGGTGCAGGTAAAGGTGTTAACCATGAGGCAGCCACTGATACTGTTCTTTTAACAGTAAGTGCTTCTGCTCCTATATAGAAAAGATAAGGCTAAAGGCTACTGAGGAGCTTTTAATTAAAAGAAAAAAAGTCTCTCTGAAATTCTGGTACTTCCTATATTAAGCTGCTCCCTATGTGTGTAGGGAGAAGGATTTTCATGAACAACAAAGGTCCTCATGTTTGTGAAAGTTTTGGGGAACCTTACTGTTGTAGTATGCCTAAAGTACTTGCAGCTCCTGTAGATTTTTAGAAAGATTACTTATGCTTAGACACTGGAAAAAAAAAAAAATATTGGCTTCATTAAGGACATAATCTTGACTTGGACAAAAGTCAGATTTCTTATCTCTATTTTAGGTAAGAGTAGTTGCAGTTCTGACCTTTGTGGTTTGTCAAAATGTACTTTGCTTTCAATTGTATTTTTGGAAAGGAGGCCATCAACCTCAATCAGATCTGTTGTGTTACAAGTAGAATGTGGTAGGGGTTGTGAGAATGATTTGTGCCATGCTAGTGACACCAGTTTAGCCAACTCAGAGCTCGTGTCATATAAAGCTTGAACTCTGGACCTTGGCCTATTTGTTAGTCTGAATTTGATTTCATTGGGGGTTGCACTTTAATTAATGGTTTAGAACTAACCTTGAAAGGTGTTTGCTGCTTTTTTTTATTTATTTATTTTATTTGTGGGGAAAAAGGGATTTTTTTTTGTTTGTTTGTTTGTTTTTGTTACCCTCCTCCATAACTTTGGTGGTTTGCTTTTATTTTTTTCTGCATCTTTTTAACATCTTTAGCTACATACCCACTGACAGATCTTCTGCTCCTCATCCTACCTGATACATCTTGATACTGTAACATGGGTTATTCATTTGCTTACTGCTTTGATAAACAAAACAACCAGGCTACAGGGACTTTGTAAAATATCTGCTGAATTGTGAAGTTTTAAAGGAAGACAGGAAGTTGAATCATGACTAGAGGACAGTGATAGAAAGTTACTGAAAGGTTTGGTATATCTCAAAAGAATGATGAAACCCAGCCTCGTGTGTTTGACTTCCTCGTCCATTGTCAGCAAACCCCTGAAAGGGACCACAAGCTTTAACTGATCTCTTGCAGCACACGACAATTTGTTGTTGCAGTCAAGTCCTGGAGCTGCACTCGTTTTGTTCTGCTGCCATTTTAGAGAGGTGGGGGAGATTTCAGATTTAGGTAGGTTGGTGTTTTCTCAAAACCCCAACAGGTCTCACCCCTTTCCCCCATAACTCCACATTATGTGAATTCAAAATTTAGGTTTCCAAATTAAATTACCTTAGTTTTGCCTGATGGTGCATATTATTCAGCTTATGAATCCTTCTAAAAAAAGTGGAAATTAAGCTATGTTCTGACTCATGAAGTTTTGAATAGAGCATCAAGTGCCTGTGCTCTAACGTTTAAGTATTGGACATAGAGACAGCAAAAATTTCCTTAATGAAGCCAATAATTTTGTCTGGAATTTTGAGCTTAATTGGTGTACTGTAAGTAAATGGTAGGACTATACATTTTAAAGGATGTTGGAGAGCAGCATTAATGTAAACATTTTTGTCCCACATGTGAGAGAAGAAAGAGAATTGGTCAGGAAACTCTTCTGGCTTATTTCAACTTCTGAGGTCTTGGACTTTGAGCCTCAATGAAATTGTCTACTGAGTTTCCTATATAAATGGTTCAGATAAAGGATATAAAATGACTTTTCTTACTATGCTGTTCAAGAGGGAAAACACAAAGCATTTTACTTGCTGAGAGAAGTTGTCTGTGATTATTTTAGTGATAATGTTTTAAATTTTCAAGAAAGTAAACTTAGTGGAACTTAGAGATCATTTTAGAAATAAAGACTCCCAAATTTTGAATCAGTATGATACATAGGAAATGTTAAGGTTTAATATTTTGTGCTACTGGTTTCTTACCATAGTGATGTAAAAAGTATCTCCTAAGCCTTTCTCTTTTTAACTGTTAACCAGAATTGAAAAACAGGTCACAGTAACAAACCACTTTTGCTTCTAGTGAATGTGGGTGGTATCTTTAAGGTCAAAGGTAAACATTTTTATGTTACAAGGAAACAGTTTTTGTGAACAACGTTACTCTGAGAAATGGAGTTGTTTCATGCCACTTTTCTCCTTGGTTTTCAAAATACTTTTGAGTTCCAGAGAAAGCTTTTCCTATATTTAGAAATGCCCTTGGATTTTTGTATATGTAAGAATATATGAATTTTTGCCATGACTGCTCTCTCATTTGGGACACTGCCTATCTGCTTATTGGATAAAACTTGGTTGGGCGGCCCTTGAAGGGCTGCAGGGCATACGCAGAAGCCTTGCATTGTTGAGTTTTCTTTCTACAGGAAGTAATGCTAAAACAAACAATAGTCTCTGAATGTGAGTTTAATTCTGAACTTTTGAGAACTGACTAGGGAACTTGGTTTCTTGAATAGTAGCTTCTTACTTTATATGAGACACTCTATTGCAGTATTTTACGTACCTGTTGTTATTTCAGGGATTAGAATGACCTTGATTGGCTAAATGTAATTATTGCTTAAATGTAGCCAATGCCTTTTCATCCCAAATCGTTCATAGTTCCCTGAATATCTATTTCTCTATTCAATGAATTTTACTGAAAGGACGCATACACTTTCAAATTATATGTATGTTATGTATGCATTGTAGTAACATAATTGGTTACTGCTTTGGAAAAATGTTGCTGTCTTTAGTTAAAAAAAAAGAATGAATGAAATCTATGATAATTTCACAAAATTGCTTTTCTTTCACAATGCACATGTAAATAATATCAGTTGTTGGTGTTTGTATTCTGTTAGAATTTTCCACTGTTAATACTTCAAGATACGAGCTGATTTGATGTGTATAAAAAAGGAAAGCCATAGAGGTAGGAGCCTGCAGTTTGAAAACTTCCTAAATCTTTGAGTTGTATGGCAACCAAATGCCTTGATGCAAGGCGAGTATTATGTAGTATTGACAGTAAACATTTCTGTATGGTGTGGAAGGGAATAGTGGACCTTTGTGACATCTGTGTAGCAAATACATTGTATTTCTCTCTGATAATTTAGTGAAGAATGCCCCAAAACAGAGGTCAGTCCCTTCTTGTCCGTAATTCTGGAGATTGTCCTTATTAGCTACTTCTTCCTCCTCAGCATGCATGGAGATTTCTCTGCATGTGTGAACTCTGTACAGACATTGTGGGAGATCTTTCCACTTTTATTTCTCTTTAATCAAGACACTGTGTTCTTTCCCCTCAGACCATAAATGGGTTCATTTAATCCTTCCATTTATGTAGAGGGTTAACTGTCTCATAAAGAATTGCTGCAACTTAGCTTGAATTTAAGGGATAGAATGTTATCTTCTAAGGAAAGAAAGCTTTTTTTTCTTATTGAAAATGGCCTGGTGGAAGCAGGTAGGGGTGATAGCTGTAAAAACACTGGAGATTCTACCTGGTCATACAAGTTCAAAGGGTCATTCAGCCTCAGTGAAAAACTGTACCAGGGAGGTTAATTTGGAGTCAGCTTCAGTCATGAGATGGTGTAAGGCTGCTGTGTATTGCTGTTTGTTCTGACCTCCTGGATAAGCTGAAAAATAGGAAAATGAATCTTCCAGGTTCTCCAGTTGCAGAACATGACTGTGATGCATATGACAGAAAAGTGGAATCCTCTTTTTCTGTATAATGAATTTTCAAACCAGTCTCTATCTATCTTGAAAAATTGTTTCAGGTGCTTTTGTTTCAGCTCATGTGTTTGGTAAACAAATCTCTATCGAATATATTTATCTTTTAGAGTTTAATAGTGTTTCTTTTGTTACTACTGGAATATATTAGAAAATTAAATTCTTCAAGCAATAATTCAAATGTAGTTACTAAGTTTTTGGGGTATTTTTTAAAAAGTTTGGTTTTTTTTTTTTTCCATCTGGGTATTTTGAAAGTAATCGTATTACCTGGAGCTAATTTGTGCAGATTTTGGGTTTTTTTCCTGGTTTTTTATATCTTTGATGCCAGGTGGATGTTATTTGTAGGAATAAAGGCCAATTATGTATGTGTCTGGTTGTCTGTCAGATAAGCATAAATGACATAAATATAAGTGGGAAGGTGAGCGGTTTACCACTTGCTGGTGAAGATACTTGTTTTACAAACATGGGCTATGAAGCCACCTGTTGGCTAGATAGTGAGGCTAGTGAGGTGTTTAGAATAAAAGTTAGGTTTAGCTATGTTTTGGGTTTGTTGTGTTTTGGGGTTTGTTTGGTTTGGTTTTGGTTTTGATTTTTTCCTTGTGAATGTGACTTCATAGCTCTCCTGATATGCTGTTTTCTCATTTTTGCTCCTCAAGAAGATATATTGCATCTTAAAGAAAGCAAAATTGTCAGTCATGCTTGCTTGGTGCTATAGTATGTTAAAACTACTTCCTCTGTCTTCATTTTCACATCAGGTGACCAGGACAGGCAGGAGCGAAAAAGATGAATATAACAAATTAACAACTTGTAATTTAGGGAGAATGGCAATATTTAAAAATTTGCAGTATAGTGACATATGTAGTGATGCTGTGTAAACCCTTATAATTTTCAGCAGAAATATGATTCATAGAATATTCTGAGTTGGAAGGGACTCATGAGGATCATCAAATTCCAGCTCCTGGCCCTGTGCAGGACAGACCCAGAGTCACACCATGTACCTGAGTGTGTTGTCTTGAACTGCAAGGCTTGGTGCTGTGACCACTGCCCTGGGGAGCCTGTTCCAATGCCCAACCCTGTGGGTGAAAAACCTTTTCCTAATATCCCACCTAAACGTCCCCTGACAATCTTCTTTCCATTCCCTTGGGTCCTGTCACTGGTCACCACAGAGAAGAGATCAGTGCCTGCCCTTCTTTTTCCTCTCATGAGGAAGCTGTAGACTGCAATGAGGTCTGTCCTCAGTCTCCTCTTCTCCAGGCTGAACAGACCGAGTGACCTCAGCCACTCCCCGTATGGCTTTCTCTCAAGGCCCTTCACCATCCTCGTGGTCCTCCTTTCGATGCTCTATAATAGCTTAATATCTTTCCTATATTGTGGCACCCAAACTTGCACACAGCACTTGAGGTGAGGCCGCCCCAGTGCAGAGCAGAGCAGAGCGGGACAATCCCCTCCCTTGCCCGGCTGGCCATGCTGTGCCTGATGCCCCACAGGACAGGGTTGGCCCTCCTGGTTGCCAGGGCACTGCTGACTCAGATTTAGTTTGCTATCCACCAGGACCCCCAAGCTCCTTTCCATGGCACTGCTTTCCAGCCTCTCATTCCCCAGTCTGTCCGTACATCCAGGGTTGCCTCATCCCGGGTGCAGAATCAGGCACTTGCCCTCGTTAAACTTCTATGGTTGGTGATTGCCCAGCCCTCTAATTTGTCAAGGTCTCTCTGCAGGACCTCTCTGCTCCTCCCAATTTTGTGTCATCTGCAAACTTGCTCAGTATCCCTTCCAGTTCTGTGTCCAAGTCATTTATAAAGATGTTGAAAGAAGGACAGGGCTGAGGACTGAGCCCTGCAGAGCCCCACTAGTGAGAGGTCGCCAGTGTGATGTCACCCCATTCACTATAACCCTTTGTGCTCGACCCATGAGCCAGTTGCTCACCCATCTCATGCTGTGTTTATCCAGCTGTGTGCTGGACATTTTGTCCTGAAGGATCCTGTGACAGACAGTACCAAAAGCTTTACTGAAATCCAAAAAGATCATATCACTTTGTTTCCTTTGATCACCTAGGTGAGTTACCTTATCATAAAGGGAAATTAGATCTGACAAGCAGGACTTTCCTCTCATGACACTGTGCTGGCTGTGACCAATGACTGAGTTGTCCTCCAGGTGTTTTTCAATACCTCCCAGAATAATTGTTTCTGTAATGGTACCATATGGTATGAAGCTTCTTTTTCTATTACTTTTCCTGTATTTTCCTCTTTCTCCTCATAGTATCATCTCTTTTTTTTCCTAGTGGTTTTTTTTTTTTTTTTTCCATGGAAACAGGAAACAAACACGTAATGCAGCATTGCATGTCAACTGAGTGGTGTCTTTCTGTATTGCCCATTTGGTACGTGCCCCTTGTGCCGTGGGGTTCGTTGGTTTGGCCTGATAAGTTGAACGTCTGTTCTGATAGCACAGTCGGAAAAGATCATTCATGATACCTGTTCTATGTTTCCTCATCAAAATATTTGTTTGCAGCAGGCCCTTTTCAGCTGTCTTGGTTGGTGTTTTGGAAGTGGTACACAGTAACAGTGTTTCTCTGCTTGCTGTAGAAACACCGGCCCGAACTTTGAAAGCGAAACCAAAATCAATATAAGTCAATGTGAAGTGGTAATATTTAGCTGTTGCATGTCTGCTGAGTGTTTTCTTTCCTTTTTTGGGAAGGGCTGAAAAAGTGTTTCTCACAATTACATTATTTTGTCACTAACATTAAGAGTGGTCAGATTATTGCTGACCACAAAAAATCACTTTGAGAGAATGGTCTACTTTATTATTTCTGTCTTTCTGGTATATGCTTTGAACGGATGGACAGCATTTCTAAAATTACATTTAGAAATGCATCAGGATCCTGAAACCAAACTGCATTCAGATTTGGGTTTTAGTACCTCCATCCATGCAATTACGTAGATTATGTTCTTTTCAACACACGTTCCAGCATTTAGACATTTGTGCATACTTCTCAATGAAAAGAAGCACAGAAATGGCATTCTTTTTGTTTATACTGTGTTTTTCCCATTCTTCCTTTCATTTTCACGATACTGATTTCAAATGCTTATGTAGTTCTCGAATACATAGGCACAGAATCTGTTCCTTGCCATCTTAGAGTAAAAATGTTTCAAAATTTAGTCCTTCTACAGAATGTGATGTCAGTTCATGTTGTTAAATGAAACGCTGGTTTGTAGAGCATTATTGTTTTACAACTTTCCAGACTCCTAACATAACTACGTTATGGTTTAAGAGGATTGCATAAATATCTTGGATAAGCATAAATCCTCCTTGTTACCGTGCTGAGGCTACCCCATACCTTACAATGGAGGGGAAACATTTTGGTGTATTTATCTTCTGCCAGAATGGAGTGGGGGATGGACCCTTAGTTGGAAAGGAATTCTCATGCATTATCTCCCAGGAAGTCTAACCTTTACTTAGGAAACGAAACTTAATTTTTGCTGACAGACAGTCTGCTGCAAGGCTGGCTGCTGCATTCTTGAAAAATAGTAAGAAATGAAAACAGAGCCTGACTGAGCATTATTCTCATTCTTCGTCTACTTTTGCACAGCTGTGTGAAAACTAAAAGCAAAGGTTTATTTGCACTCAATGGATGTGATTTCCTACATTGAAACACATGAACATAGTAGGTTTCTTTAGTGACTTCTCCCATTTGATTCATCAAAAATGTTCCACGTTTTTCTTTTTCAGTGCCTTGGCATAAATAGAACCACTGGGTTATTTTTGTTTGCTCGTTTTTCCCTCGCTGTTAGTCAGGGTCTTAGAGCCAAATTGTGGCTTCATTTTCCTAATATTTTTTCCCCATGTTAGAAACAATTTGTTAGCAGTGTGCTTTATTATCATATGTTTGCTTAAAAGAAAGTGATGAAAGGTGGTACTTGTGTCTGTCTTTTAGTAAATGTACGAAAAGTACAGTCAGCTTGTTTCCTTGTTAGGGTGTTGATTCTCAGTTTGTGAGAGATCTAGCAGGAATGGCTGAAGTGGTTACTGGCCGTCATCCACCCAGCTTCCCTGGAGTTTCCTCCTCCAACAGCAGCTCTGGTATCATGATGGTGTGTGTGTTCTTGAGCTGACACCAACTGGTGCTGACTTCAGTTTAACACCCCCACGTTAATGTGCCTATGGTAGCTTGGGAGCAGACATGGATCCCAGCCAGCCATCCTTGAGTAACAGAGTGTAACCTTGGCTGAGGACTGTTAATATTAGTAACTGGGTTTGGCTATTGTAGTGATGAAATTATTGTAGTTACAAGACTGTATATACACATATGAACTGTAATAGAGATGCCATTTAACACCCTGAAGTTACTCCCCAGAAGAAAACCACCAATCAGATAGAAATATTCCATTCTGCAACCAAATATGGGAAAGAACAAGACTTATTGCAAGCACTCATGGATTAAGTAGTGTTCAAAAAAAAAAAATAGAAAAAAACCAATCAGGGAAATCTAAATGTTAAAAGAGCCTTTTTTTTCAACAGCAGGCCTGGGACAAACAGTCAAGGTATTTGGACTTTTCCAGTGGCTGTGTTCCTGGTTTTGCATACATTTAATTCATAGTCAGAAGTGACAAAGAAAATTCCTTTGTGTCAAGTTTTCATTATTAATTTACCCCACTTTTCTACATAATACTAAAGGTGTACCTTGGTTATTCTCTGCTAAAGGTTGCTAGTGATTAGGGTTACTCTATACTGTGTTAGAACAGTAGTGCCCATGGACTGTTTTCTCTTTAAGCTTTGTAAAAAGAGGGAAAAAAATTGGAGAGATGATACGACTAAATGGCATGACTTACTGTTGATTGGTTGGTTTGTTTTAAATTGTAATCTATATAAAACCTGTTCAATTATATTGGCCTGTAGAGAGGTTGACCATACTTTTCTCAGCTGCTCAAATCTTAGAGGATAGAAATTTAAATTTGTGGTGAATAACTCAGTGTTCAGGTCTTTGATTAGTTAGCTTAAAAATAGGAGGCTTTAAGTACTCTTGAATTGTTGCAAGTGTAATGTACTCTCAGATGAGCTTTTAATCTGTTTTTCCCTTGTTCCAATTCTATGTAAAGTTGTACATTTGAGCCTTGCGCTCAGTAGAAAAGCCGGTATGCGGGTCAGAAGGGCTTTTATAAAATTTGCAATCATATTAGAACAGTGTTCATCTGTTAGCAAGCAAGCTACTACTAAAACTATTTACTTTTTTTGTTGTTTTCAAGGTATAAGAGTATGCAATGGAATTTAGATTACTTCATTTAAGGACTCTTCTTACTAAAAAGCTGTACAATGTAGGAATTTACTTGAAGTGCGCGAAAGGGAAAAACCTCACCATCTTCAGTTTGCTTATGGCATGCATAGCAAAAAAGCCAAAAGTTGCCATGTAGTGTGTATGTTCTTTTAGAAACTGATGGTGTTTGAAGTAGATACTGAATCTCTCTTTACTTAATGAGTATTTTTTGTGGAGTTTCTGTACTCATATAGCTTGAAATTCTAAGTGCATAGCAGGAAATACCTCGAGTCAGTGTTTTGTATACTGGTTTGAAGAAAAGCTTCCAGTGATACAGGCTTCAGTACTGAAGTAAAGTTGATGGGAATGGGTATGGCGAGCAACTCCTTAATAATTCACATTAATAGTTTTAGTAACTTTGGAGAAAAATTAGACACTTAGGAATTTCTAAAATATAGCACTTGAAATCTGCATTACCTTAAGATGCTGTTTTTGATATGCTCTTCTAAAGAATGCATGAATATATTTCAGTGAGAATTTGGGAACAGCAGGGGAATGACACCTTATACTTTTGCAGATTAGAATAGGCTTCATTATCTGACTGTAATGAGAACCTAGTGCTTGTCGTGCCCCGGAATGCAGAAACTTTTCAACTTTGAGGTATTTTTAGTTATTTTCTTAATATAAATAATTATGTTAAAATACATTAAATTGAAATGGTAAATGATGTAAGTCTTACCATGATCTTTAATATAAGAATAAATATTATGTATTTCTAAGTGAAAGACAGACTTTTCAGGAATGATGCAGGATGATGTGGGTTAAAAAAAATCAAGTTCAGTGCTCAACTGTTTCACTTTATGAAAATAAGCAGATAAACATTTTTTTTAGAAAAGGTATCTGAAGTAGCACTGACTAATAATATCTGACTAATAGCACTGAATTTGAAGTCATTTTTGTGATGATATTTCTCTTAAATTTAAGGACAATTCTTTGTTCAAACATGAGTTGTATTTTGCTGTATGTTTCCAGTATGATGTTTTCTGTCCTAACTCCTTAAAGTTAATCCTGGTTTATTTCTATTGTCCTGCATTTTGGCAGCATTGTTTATAGTATTTGTCTCAGGAAATAAGTATGCCTAACATAAAAGTGTGAAAAAGATAATAAATTAATAAAGACAGCATAAATATAATCAAACTTTTTTGTTGGTACACTATTGCAAACACTGCTTCGAGATAGATACATGATTCCAATCTACTGAAAGCATTTTGTAGCATCAAACTGAAACTGCTCTGAAATGTCGGAATATTCAAACTAGTTTTGCAGAAACTGATAGATATTTAAAACTTTTGTAATTTTTCATACATCAGTGCTGGCCACCATAATAATTAATGTACGATTGCATGGCCTGCTCTTCAGGTTTCCAAGAAGCAGCCTGTAAAGTGAACTTTTAGCCCTAATTATCTTCACTAATAATTTCACATTTGTATGTGATTGATAAATGTTGCTCTTCCTCCAGGTGAGGTGTGCAAATTTAGTTTTCATTATTTTTGTGTGCATAAGGGGGGGCATGGTGTTTGTTGGGTAGTAACCTGGTAATTTTTGTCCAGAGGTCTGGCCTGTATTTTGTTAACCTGCATAAAATTAAAGATTCTGAGATGCAGAATTTGTGATGAAAGGTCGTAAGTTTGAATTTCATTCTACCGCATTATTGTGTGCATTAAGATCTCGTTCTCTTTCTGGATTTGATTAATCTCTCGTTTTCGGTCTGTGTGTTCCAGGTGTTTCTGCACACTTAGCCACTAGGCTTTGGGAATACATTGGTAGAGTTCAAGTCTGTTTACAGTTGCAAATATCTGCCAGAAGAATTTCTGGAGGTGTCTCTTTAGGCTGTCTAATTGACTGTACAGCAGATGGCACTGGAAGAGCACAACGGTGGGAGACTTCAGTCATGCTGTAATTCGTGCAAAACACTAGCGAAGCTGTTGCAGTGCTGAGGGTTGTGAAGAAGTTGCATAATTCATTTTAATGTATTCCAGGAAGGGGTGTATGCCTGAGCTCTTCTGCTTGAGCTCTATTAGATGCAGACTGCAAAGAATTCTGTACTTGCAAGCGTGTGAGTGTATCATATATTGAGGGCTGTTTATATAGCGTTTTTAAACACATTGATGTGCAATGCAGAATTAGCTGGTGCTTTTTAAGTATGTGCAAAGAAAGAGGAGTATCGGGATCAATTAGGGTATTTGACTTCAGGGTGTATTTATTTTCTTCTGTCTTGGATAAAATATGTGTAGGAGGTATCATAGAAAGGGTCTCGTATGGAAGACTTGTTGAGAGACTTGCTCTCATGGCCTGAGTGTGTTCAGTTTACTTTGCAGAGCTTCAACCTGGACCGTCACTAGATTTTTTATCATCTTCTCATGCATGTATGAACTGGGCTTCTGGATAGATGCATGTTGTTTATGTGCTTTACAGCTGATTATCAAACCTTTCTTATATCTTGACATGAATTTTTACAAGGATACAACTAATGAGACATGCATTTTATAGAATCTAGATTATACTGAGTTGGAAGGGACTCATCAGGGTAATTTAAGTCCAGCTCCTGGGTCTGTGCAGGACACCCCAATAATCACACCATGTCCCTGAGAGTGTTGTCCAAACACTTTTTGAACTCTGTCAGGCTTTGTGCTCTGACCACTTCCCTGGAGAACCTGTTCCAGTAGCCAACCACCCTCAGGGTGAAAAACCTTTTCCTGGTATCTAACCTAAATCTCGCCTGACTCAACTTCATGCTGTTTCCTTGAGTCCTGTCACTGATCATAAGAGTGGAGACATCGGTATCTGCAGACAGTACCTTCCACAAGGAGGGGGGAACATTTCTGGAAAAGTGGAAATAGTATCAGCTTGTGAATGTCAGAAGCAGTTGGAAAACACTGTGGATTTCACAGGTGGAACTAATGTGACAGTTCCCAGGCTTCTGGTATTACATACACAAAAGCACAGTTAAATTTATCAATGAATCAATGCTCTGACTTTGTTAGTTTAAGAGAAGCATGGAATCGTGAAGGTGTAATTTTCACTCATTTTGTAGGTTCATTTAGTTACATATGACAAAAAGAATTCTACAAATTGGAAAGGTGGCAAAATCCAAATGGTTTAGGAATAGAAGGTCAATGACATTTTGAGTCTCCTTTTAACTGACATGTAAGTCTCCCTTTATCTGCACTTGTAGGAAAGTAAACAGTGTTTTAACCTTTGAAAATTCATACCCCTAACTCAGGATTGTGTTCAAATTGTGTAACTGGAGTGTGGTGTTTTAAGGTTTCATGACTTCTGATATGACAGGTATCATGTTAAAAGTGGAAAATAACTACTGAACATAACAAAATACTGGTTCTGTTTTTTTAAGGTCTTAATATTCATTTATAGGAAGTAATTGATTCTTAGTCTTTTGTCTAGGAAGAAAGTGTTTTGGTCATGTTTGTTCTTTGCTGGTAGAAAGTGAATCAGTTTACAGGCAAGAGAAAACTTGTAGTTTCTCCCCATTGAAAGAAAGTTTTAGTTTAGTAATTAAGAAAATGAAATGGAAAGATATGAATGTGCTCTAAAGATGGACTTGGGAAATACTGGAGGTTATGACAAGGACGCAGAACCAGTCTCTGAAATAGGTTGATGCAGATAGGACTGGGGTACAATCCAAATAAATCAATCTTTACTGCTTCTGCTTTTTATGGAGCAGTGTCCATACCTCCAGCAGCAGAGCTTTACTTAAAATTTTTCAAGGTGTTTTGAAGTTTAGAATCCACAGATGCTTCACATTGCCTTTTAGTTTGCTTTGGATATGATCCTTTAGCCTTTGTGTACTTGAGGACCACAAAAGTTGGGCAGGGCAACGGTAATAGGCAATGGACTGCCTTTTGGTTGTAGCAATCATTGTTCTTCTATGCTTTTATGCAGTTTTTGAATGCTTATTTAAGAAAACCATATTGTTTAGTTGATAAAACCTATTTCAGTCCACTGCACTGTTTTTCTTGGTTTGCTTATATTGTGATACTGTGGGAGAAAAGTGGGAAGTGCATATATAAGGGGTGTTTTACTTTCCCCTCAGTCCACCAAGGTTGGAAGATTTCTTGAAAGATTCTTAGACTCCTTCAGCTTGCCATGCTTAGCCTGGAGCCAGGCTTGCTCCTGCAGGTTGTGCTGCTAACATCGCATGTATTTGGAGGTACGTGGAATAAAAGCTACTACTAATTGTAGTACCTACTTCTGTGCGAGTAGCAATTTCCTCCTCTTCTCTTTCCCATATGTTATCCTTCTCTCTGCAGAGCTGTTTACTTTGGAAGGTCTAGCTAAAATTAAAACAAAACAAACCAAGCACCCCCAAACCCCCCCCCCCCCGCCAAAACACAGTCAAACCTTAATCGAGACCAAAAAAAAACAATCCAAAAGATCAAATTTGTGGGTACCTGATTCTGCAAGATGCCAGGTGGGAGCAGTTGACTGGAACTCAAGCATCTGTGTCCACTAGGTCTTGGCAGAAGTACCGGAGGAAGAAAAGTTCTAATAATTAAGTCAATAAGAGCCTGTGACTTGGTTCTTCCATGCCTTAAACTGTTTGGAAATCTTTTCTTTCACGGAAGTTCAGGAGGGAACTTGCTGCAAATGTATGTTACTTTGCTGTTAATGTCACTCTATTTTTTCCCTACAGTTAGTTTTCCTATAAATATGTAACCTTTTAAATATTACTCAACTTTCTTGTGTAGAGAAAGTATAACCTTCTAAGACCATGTTTTTAGGACCAATCACAGTTTAACCTGCATGTAGGAATTCTGTTGAATACAATAATTTCTGTAGTTTTATCTTCTGTAGTTACTTATGTGGGGATTTTTTAGGAGCCTTCTGAAAGAGAAGACTGTTTATGTTTTTGAAAATTATATATAAATGCATTAATTATATATGCCTCTGTGTGTGATATAAGGGATGTGTACATTTCAAAAAATATGCTGAAAGCAGAATAAAGTTGTAGAAATCTCCAAGGCAGATATAGGAGTTTCATTTTTTGAGACTGATTGATTGTTTCGAAGTCAGCTCCCTATTTTTACTTATATTTGATGCCCATTGTTACAGTACTGCAATTTCTGTTTTGCTTGGAGAGGGGGAAAACCCTTATAGATAATTTTTGAAATAGTTCTTTTGTGAATTTAATTGTTTTTTATTTGTTTCCAGGAAATGGCTCTTGAAGTTAAATGAGGCTGGATAAAACACATAAATGAAGCAGAAGCTGCTCTTCATGTGTTAGGGCTATATCACCGCAAGCACTGCTGATCAGCCAGATTTGGTGACTTGTCATAATGAAGAAAATTAGTCTCAAAACAATTCGCAAGTCCTTTAACTTAAATAAAAGTAAAGATGAAAGTGACTTTGTAGTGGTTCAGCAGCCATCATTAAGTGAATTTGGAAAAGATGACTCCTTGTTTGGCAGCTGCTATGGTAAAGATTTGGCTAGCTGTGAAGTCAATAGTGAAGATGAAAAAGGAGGCAAAAATAGATCAAAAAGTGAAAGTTTAATGGGTACGTTAAAAAGGAGGCTTTCAGCAAAACAAAAACAGAAAGGCAAAGGCAGCACACCATCTGTAAGCTCTGCAGATGATGACACATTTTCTTCCTCATCTGCTCCGATAACCTTCAAAGATGTGCGAGCTCAAAGACCTCTGAGATCCACTTCCCTCCGTAATCACCATTACAGCCCAACTCCGTGGCCCCTTCGACCTACAAATTCAGAAGAGACTTGCATCAAAATGGAAGTGAAAGTCAAGGCCTTGGTCCATTCCTCTAATCCAAGCCCAGCACTGAATGGTGTTCGAAAGGACTTCCATGACTTGCAGTCAGAAAACGTGTTCCAGGAACAAAACAATGCATTAAAAAATACGGAATCTCAGAACGGGGACTTGCATCTTCATATTGATGAACATGTGCCTGTAGTTATTGGATTAATGCCTCAGGACTACATTCAGTATACTGTGCCTTTAGATGAGGGAATGTATCCTTTGGAAGGATCACGTAGTTACTGTCTGGATAGTTCCTCACCCATGGAAGTTTCGACTGTTTCTTCTCAAGTGGGGGGAAATGCTTTCCATGAAGATGAGAGCCAAGTGGATCAGGACGTAGTCGTTGCACCGGATATCTTTGTGGACCAGACGGTGAATGGTTTGTTGATTGGTACCACAGGAGTCATGTTGCAAAGCCCAAGAGTTAATCATAGCGATGTCCCTCCACTCTCACCTTTGCTACCTCCAATGCAGAATAATCAAATCCAAAGGAACTTCAATGGATTAAATGGCACAGATGCCCATGTGGCTGAAAGTATGCGCTGCCATTTGAATTTTGATCCTAACACTGCCCCAGGAGTTGGAAGAGTTTATGACTCTGTACAGAACAGTGGTCCTATGGTTGTGACAAGTCTCACAGAAGAACTGAAAAAACTTGCAAAACAAGGATGGTATTGGGGCCCCATTACACGCTGGGAGGCAGAGGGAAAATTAGCTAATGTGCCTGATGGCTCGTTTCTTGTTCGAGATAGTTCTGATGATCGTTATCTTTTAAGTTTGAGTTTTCGTTCCCATGGAAAAACTCTTCACACTAGAATTGAACACTCAAATGGTAGGTTTAGTTTTTATGAACAGCCAGATGTGGAGGGACATACATCTATAGTTGACTTAATTGAACATTCAATCAGGGACTCTGAAAATGGAGCTTTCTGCTATTCGAGATCCCGGCTGCCTGGATCTGCAACTTACCCAGTGAGACTGACAAATCCAGTATCCCGGTTTATGCAGGTGCGCTCTTTACAGTACCTGTGTCGTTTTGTAATACGTCAGTACACCAGAATAGACCTGATTCAAAAACTGCCTTTGCCAAACAAAATGAAGGATTATTTACAGGAAAAGCACTACTGAAAGCTTACGGGAATCTTGCATCTTGCACTTTGGGAACAACAACAACAAAAAGAGATTGAATTACAGTTTACAGACTTTCATTATTATCAAAATCTTTTGCTGCCATAAAACTATTTCATTTTTGTGTGTAAAAGAAAAGTAATGCATTTGGATTTATGTTTGTTTTGGGGGGTTTTGTGTATTTTGGGAGGCTTTTTTTTCTTGTTTTGTTTTGTTGGAAAGAATGATCTCAAGTTTATTTTTAGAAGTGTGAAATAGCTATCTTTCATCAATGTGCAGATTAATCACAATGTGAATGATCAAATTCTCCTTAATTTCCCCCAAGTCCTTTGCTGCTATCCACTGTGATTTTTATGCATTGAAAGCACATTTCATGTGTATTCAACGATAAGTAAAAGTCAAATGCAACTTGTTGAATGGATTTTTATTTTTCCTTTAAAACAATCTCTGGAAAAAAGTGATCATGGATAAAGAACATATTGGTATTCTAAATTACTGATTTTGCATCTAAGTTAAAAACTCTTTCCTAGTGTCATAATTAGACATTTCTATAGAGATATGCCCCAATATATGGACAGAGCTGTGTGATAAGAACATGGTTATGCAGCATATCTTTGGGAAAAAAAAAAAGCCTTCCTCCTAAGCCTTGTACTGTCTGTACACTCTTGTTTTTGAGGTTGGTTCAGCCTTCTTCTTGTCTCAGTGTTTTGTCCTCTAAAAATGGCCTTTAAAAAAAAGTCTATGAAAGTCAATGTATAGTACCTAGAAGGAAATTGTGGTATTGGGGTCTTGTAAAATATTACCTTTTATAATCATGCCATCAGTTAAATAAATGAACACCTACCAGGTCTCCTCTTTCTCTCCTTTTCCTTCCCGCTTCCTCTTGCAGAGTAAGAGGGAGGGAAGTTTCCTGAATTTGTAGGAAGACTTTAGGAATTATTATTATGAGAACATAAATTTATAAGCCATTTTGGGGATGGGGTAAAACTTCTAATAGGATGATTTCTACCATATTTATATTCAAGCTACTTGAAATTTTATCATTTCCATTTTTCTACATTTTTTTTATTCACTTCAGAAAGTCCAGTAATACATTAATGTCCTTTGGATCATTTTCCCCTTTTTTGTATATCCTTTGCGGAGGAAGGAGCAGGACTGATAACATTTTATATGGAAGATGTTTAAAATGCATCTCTAAAGCGCTATTCTCCTAGCCTTTCAAATTATTCGGAAGAGATGTTTGGATATACAGTGATCGCAGAAAATGTTTCAGTTCACTGTCATGAAATATGTTTTGACATATGAAATATTGAATCAGTTAAGTAAGTGTTTATGATATCTGTCAAAGATTCTGGCATTTGAAAAGCTTACAGTTATTCTAACCTTCTGTAGGGAAAAAAAGACTTTTAGTGGGGAGTACAGGTTCTACACGGTAACATTTTCATCATGCAATGTTAATCCGTGGCATTTTCCTCTTGTGTTTTAGTTTGATTTTCTTTTCTCCCATGTTTCTATCACTTTTATTAATTACTTGTTAAAGGGGTCGTAGCTGGCTTGGGAGGGAGGCCTGCTTCTGTGTTGTTGAGACGCCTTGCTGTGCCTGCCTCTGCCCCCCTGGTCTGTATTTTAGAATGTCATATTCCCCATCTCTGGTAGAAGTGGCTAATGAGTAAAGATCACCTTAGGAAAAAAGTCCATCTTTGATACATCTTTCTTGTTTGGGTCATTTTCTTCTCCTTATTTAATCTAGCATTTCTGTCCCCTAAAATGAGTCTTTAGAAGTGAATACAGTATTGCTGCAAGGTGGTGCAGTAGCACTACATCTTGGGTTGCCTGAATTGATAGACAAAATTTATATTTTTTTAATTTATTTTTTTGACCATAATGTTTAACTAAAAAATAAAGAAAATCAAAGGTAGATAAAGACTGCCTTTGCTTTTAAGGGAGGGAGAATAAGGATTTCCTCTTTAGTCTGATAAAGTTTTAAACTTAAAAAATAAAATAATCTAGAGCAGTCTATACATGTAATTTGTTGGCTCTGCCATGGAGATATATGTATGAAAGGGTGAATTCTGTTTTCTTTTTTCTCCTCTGCTGACTTCTCCCCCTACCCAGTCATGTCCCGTCCCCCGACCCCTGAATCAGGATCACTAACTTTATTCAGAAAGGCACAATAACCTATTGTATGGTACAGTGTTCTGATTCTGTCTGTGGGGAGGAAAAAGAAAATTATTTTTATGGATTTCAGATGCATACTTTTGAAAGGAAACCTCTGGCATTTTCTTCACTTTAAAAATTCTTTCCCCATACTAGAGGGCCTATGCATTCTACAGAATCTTTGAAAGATTATAGTATATTAAATATTTTCTTTGCCATTTAATACCACTATTGAATACATTAAACATATGTTTTTACTATGCCACATGCATTAATTTAGCAGTCATTGCATTGAAACCTAAATATTTGAAGCTATAATATCCTGGTCTTATTGCTAAATTGAAAAACGTGCAAGAACACACTTGCTAAAATTCTTGCCTATGCCTTTATAAATTTCAGTTGTTCACTCATAAATGATGCTTTTAAAAAAAAAACTGTTTCAGCTATCCGGTTTTTGAATTGCCTTCCTTGCTGTGTCCTTCATCTGTGAACTTAATCAGGTCAAGTTAACTTTGTCATTTCCCCACCCCCCCATAAAGCTACCACAAAAGGAACACTTAAAAGTGGTTGAGGTCTAGATGTAAGAACCGTAGAGCACTTTGCTTCCAAATAAAAAATGGTGGTGATATATCTACTAAGCTCAAAATACTTTAAATCAGTAGTAAGTAGACACAAATACTTCTTTTTACAGGTTTCTTTAATCAGAACCTCACAGTATTTTTTCATACTGAGGTAACTGGCCAGCCAGAAGGAACCCAGAAAAAATACTTTGAAAACATTAAAGATACTTACAATTTCTTATTATGAAGATTAATATAAAAGAAACACAGTAACATTTAGTTATGAGTCAATTTAGAAGTACTCAGAATA
This sequence comes from Eulacestoma nigropectus, assembly GCA_013397775.1. Lineage (NCBI taxonomy): Eukaryota > Metazoa > Chordata > Aves > Passeriformes > Eulacestoma > Eulacestoma nigropectus. Next base: position 508,225 of record VZTE01005386.1, on the reverse strand, counting down.
ACCACAAAAATTGTGTTGACTTCTGCTTCATGAAAATTAGAGGAACAAAGTGTCCTTGACAAACAAAAGTAAGATGATGGAGGATATTTTGGGGACCTTTGGAAGTAGATACACTAGGAATAAAAGCTAACAGACTATGATCCTTATAGAGTAGAAATATGGCTATTTATTCAGCACAACAGTTTAAGGGTTCAAAAGGTATGCTTTTTATGCAATTGAATTGAGGAAAAATGTTTTTGAAAATGAAACTTTAAAATAAAACTCCTCTTTTGAGTATCTGAAATGATTGACATCATTGATAACATTGCTTTACCAATTAAAAGAGTAAAACAACACCTTGTATTTGGAAATAATATATTTGCACAATTTCCTCTGTGGTTTTTTTGTTTTGATTTGTTTGTAAGCCAGTGTTATAAACAACTGAAAGTGATGTGTATTCTTTGATCTGTTTGAAGGATATAGCACTTATCCTGCTGTTGACATAGTGAATGCCATCTTTTTATCTAAATTTAATTCTGTCAGAAGGATCAGAAATGCAATTATTAATTAAACTCTTTGTTCTCAGATGAGCTGACTTTGCATTTTGTTAAAGCCAATTTCTTTCTGTGAATATTGACTGCTGGGCTAAGTAAAATCTGTGCAGTTTTTGTTTTGATGCATTTCATCTGTGTGAATACTGGAATTATAAATTTAAAACAGGATACCAGCAATATATGGGCTATTATGAGAAGTATTTCTCTATTACTGAACTTTCAAATTCTGAGCTAAGCTATAGATGAATTAATAATTGCCAATTTAATTTCTTAAATTATTTCTATGACTGCAAAGAATAAAAATTACAGGCATTCTTTATAAATAAAAAATTGCCTAGATGGTAGTTCATAATGTGAAAAATATGGCATTGTTGTATCTGGAAAGTGTTCTAAATTCTACACAGATAATGAAAAATTTGAAAGGAATTTTTTATGAATACCTGTTGGGTTAAAGAATTTTTATAGTGATGATGGAGTGCCATGAAGTTAATACTTGCAATCCAGATTGCTGTAGTTTACACTTCTCTGTTTCAAACCTGGTGTGCACTATTTGTACTAAGCACGCCACAGAGTGAATTATCCAAAGTTCCATTGATTTTAATGTGTTTTGGTTTGTAAACAAAATTATAGTAATTTCTTGCACATTTTTGAAAAATAATTGTATAAGGAGTTATGTATCTGCTTCTGGATACAGTGTGTAAATAAAAATTTCATTCACAAAAAGATTTGTGGAGTCTTCTATACGTTAAAGACGTTCTAAAACAGAAGAAAATCGTGTGAGACCTTGTAAAATTTGAGTATCTGACTTAAACATTTAAATTTGAATGGTTACCATTTAAACTGTTCTGTAGTTTTTAACCCTTGCTGGTTGACCTTCAAAATATTTCTGTATACCAGTTATTTTAAATTCTAATTTTCAAAACAAAACAAAAAAAAAATTGCCAGGATATAACTAGAATATGATTTTTGAAAGGTCTGCATAAATACTGTATTAGGCTAACTTTTTTCCATTAAAAATTTACAGGATTTGTAACAAAAGTCTCCGTTTCATCCAGATGTACCTCAAAAGTAATATTTTGTCGCTTGCCTTTCAAGCAGCCAAATAGTTATGTAGCTCTAAAATAAAAATTTAGGTATTGTGTTGATCATCATATATTCACTTGATGCTGTCCTAGATTCCCTTTAAAAAGAGAGTGAAATTTTAAAGCCTGGGAAGTCACACAAATAGAACAGAAGATCAAAGATAAACAGTGTCTATGTTACAAAAGATATGCACAACTGTTCATGTGTTTTCATGTAGCTTGCACTTGGATTCACTACTCAAATTCAAGTGAATACCAGCAGCTGCCTAGGTCTTGGTTATAACCAGGTAAGCAAACAAGCTAAAAGCCCAGCCTTGGTAGCAAGTAATTAGTGTTCATATTGTCCCCAGTGATATGTACTTCTCTGTTTATTCTGTAGCTTAAGTCCTCAAACAGTAACCAGGAAGAATTCGTAGCTGTTGCTGTTTAAGAGAAAAGCACATTCTCCTATTTCCTGCTGCTGGGGCTGGTATTGCTTTACGCTTAGTACGTTGTGTGGTTGTTCTCTTGGTATGTCGGGGATCTTGCAGGGGTTTTGTTACTAGGTCTGCATGATGTTCTTCTCTGTTCTATTCACTCCAGAAATTTGGTGAAAAATAAACCTACCCTCAAATGTTTCCATGGTAAGTGGTGAAAGGTAAGTAAGAAGTAATTTTTCAGCCACCTGTAAAATTGCATGATGCGGACAGAGCTGGATTTTTTATGTAATTAAGATACCTACAGTACTATTTCTACTCCGCATTCAATCTTCATAGTTGTGGTAGAAGAGAAAGAATGAGACACTGCCTGATGCAAAAATCTTGCTGAATGTCTAATAACGCAACCGTGGGACCAAAGCAAGGCTTGGCAGCCGGGGGCTGAATTAAATCACCCTTTGCAATTAAGACCTCAAAACTTACAAAGCTGCAAGATCTAAAGGAAGTCCTTGCTACTTAGGAAACAATATTCTGTTACTTTCCCCCAGCACATGCAATTTGCTTGCAGTCCGTCCTTTTTTTTATTTTTTTTTTTTAAAGGCTAAGGTTCAGCCAATTTTGGCATCTTTTGCACCGTTATGGTGCGCTTTGATTTTTTTCTGGTAAGGTAATACTTATTCCTTTCTGTCAATGCCATGTGAAGTAGGAATAGGATATTGTAGGGAGTGGAGACCAATGGCTATTTATTAGGCTTTGAGGAATGACTTAGAAATAGGAGTTGTTTCGCCTCAGGGCAGATTCTTATTTCAACTTCACAAAATGGCTTGGAGTTGGAAGGGACTTAAAAGATTATCTAGTTCAACCCCCTTGCCATGGGCAGGGACACCTTCCACTAGACCAGTTTGCTCAGAGCTCCTTCCAATGTGGCCTTGAACACACTCAGGGATGGGACATCTACAACTTCTCTGGACAGCCTGTTCCAGTGCCTTGCCACCCTCAAAGGAAAAAAATTCTTCCTAATGACTAATCTAAGCCTACTTTTCTTCAGTTTAAAGCCATTCCTCTTCATCCTGTCACTACGCCCTGGTAAAAAGTCTCCCACCTTTCTCTTAGGCTCCCTTCTGGTACTAGAAGGCTGAAATTAGGTCAGCTTTCTCTTCTCAGGCTGACCAATCCCAATTCTCTTATTCTTTCCTTATAGGAGAGATGCTCCAGCCCTTCATAAAATAGGTAGGGCGTCTATTATCATGTGATCATCATTGTATCTATGGCTTAATTCACATGGCTTTTCAGTTAAACACCTTTTAACTAGGAAAGAAAGGAAAACACCGCTTGAATTTCTTAAACTGTCACTGGATGCTTCTGTCTTTGACCACACCGTATCAACCAAGGGGCTATCTGTGCTGAAGAGACTTTTGGCAGTGTTGCTTTCCAACAAAATACCTCCCTTTTTCTTCTGTCCCAGCTCTCTGCCTCCATTAGCAGAGAGCAGCTGTATTGTTCAGTTTCTGGTTGGAGTTTTTGTTTGTCAAAAGGTTTTCTGTGTCCAGTACTACAAACTCATGTTTCCCCTGAAAAGCATACTTTACTTTCTTGCAGAGCACCTTTCTTCCCTGGTTGTCTGCCCTGTATCACTCCAAGAAGAAAATAAATCTGTGAATGTTCTAACCTTCCTCAAATCCGATCTTTTCTGAAGAAAAACTCCTTCAGGTTTAAACAGTCCTATTTTGAGCTAATGGAAAAGTTACCTGAACTATTTTAGTCAAGCAGTATTTTCTGTCAGTCTTATGATGCTGAAATCTCTAAAAGTCTCAGGTTCAAGACTTCATTGTGCAACAAATTCAAGATACTCTTTAGTTCTCGTGAGCATGAAGTTTGGAAATGCGGTGTTCTGAGAAGCTCCTGTGTTTCTTGGCTATAGTGAAGGTAGGAAATAACGAAGCACAGGTCCGTGGCAGACTTGTTCCTTTTTATCACTCATCTGTGACAATTGATAAATTTAAAGTTTTCTAACTTCACCGTATGTTTTCCTTCTCTTTGTATTTTTTCAGGGGATAAATCAAAATTAAAAAATTATAGAATGATGGCAATGGTTACAATTGCTGTATTTTCAGGGAGGACTTTTTTTTGTCTGGTTACAGGCTGTTACATAAAGTTCAATATTGACATCATTAACATCTTCCTACCAGTTAACTGTTAGGATGCATTCATCAAAGAATCATATGTGGGTTAACATAATACTGAAAGGAAGATAACCTCACCGTCATCTTTTGGTACTTAATTTACTGTATATCCAAGTTTCTTATAAAGATAATTTGTTGCTTAGAATGAAAGCCATAGCCTCTCATAATTAGATCATTACCTTTTTTCCGACAGTGGTATTTGAGAAAAAGAAATTTCCTTACATGTTAAA
>VZTE01005386.1:301077-503725 GCA_013397775.1 Eulacestoma nigropectus | reverse complement strand
AAAAAAAAAAAAAAAAAGACGCCGTCAAATCTTCAAATTAACATTGACCTCAATAAATTTCCAAGTTTAATTAATTTTAAATGGAATCCTAGAACAGTGTCCTTTGGATAGCCAAGAAGCAGAATGTTAGCCTGAAAACTTGTTTCAGAAACAGTAATTGCTCTTGTAATCTTTAAAGATTGTCTCCAAATCCAGTAATGTATGAATTTATTACATTATTATAATATAATAAAAGGTTTTCCAACTGTAATACATACGAGAAAGAACGAAATATTACTTTCACTGATGTTATCCTACTGAACTGCTGAGATGATCTGGTAACTTCCTGAGATCTGCTAACGTCACTGTTTAATGGCAAAAACGTCTGTCTGAAGAGAATGAAGCCATGCCAAAGTCCCAAATCCTTTATTTTATATGAGACAGCCATGCACAACTGTGAATGTAAAAGGATTGTGAAGGAACTACAACAAAATAATAAACTCTTGATATTTGTTCAAATATAGCTAATCTAGTTCAGTGGCATTTATTACTTACAAATAGATCAATGCTCAAGAGAAGTCCTAGGGTGTAGTTGTTTAATACACAAATGATGGTGTCATTTAAAAGAGATATATTCTGAAAATGGAAGCAATTTTAATGACCCTGAGAAAAGCATACAACATACATAAAAATTTGTTTCAAATTAACATTTCAGTTAATTAGTTATCCTTCCAAGATCCAGTTTCAATTTTAGTCGACTGACTTTAAGATGTCGTGCCTCCTAGGTAATACCCAAATTACTGGTGACTTTATATAAACTTACTTATATCAGAATTAAACTTGTGATGGGACCTAAGAGGGTTTTTTGTGGAGGTAGAGGTAGAATTTTTTCCAGTGTTGTCAGCTCTGCTGCTTCAGAAATGTTAAAGATACATTTTTCATAGATTGAGCTAGGCAACTGCTTAGTTTCAAAGAGACTAGCCTTTCTTAAAATTTAGATAATGTGTTCAGTCATTAGAAGGTTATCGTCCTTGTAAAACTATCAATATTTTATAGTATAGAATGTGTGGTGTACAATGCAATGCAAGGGAACAAAATGATTACAAAAATAATAGCTTTGAGATCCTAGAATAAAAATTTGAAGAAAAGATTTTACAGTTTGCTTTTAAAACAGCGATAGTACTGCTATATATTTTTGTTTTCTGTCATAAAAATACAGGTTTTAAGGAAATCTACTTGAAGATTAAAAATGTTTTCAAATTACAATTTTCTTTAAAATAGGGAAGAAGAATTATGCCTTATGATGCTGACACTTCTTCATATTTATACCTATCTACCTACCTACCTTAGGGCATACCACTGTGTAGAAACAGCAGTTTTCTTCAGCATTGTGACTCAGTTCTGTCATTTCTCCTCCCCACACTTTACCCAGCCTGATCATTTACAGCTCGATGTCTCCTGTAGCTTTAATCACTTGTTTTGGTGCCATTTCCCCCAGCTGCCCTTGCAGCATCTCTGAAGTGCTCGCTGTGTAGGATATTCCTATTCAAACCTTCAATGTGACTTAAAGAGAACCTCTATCCCTTCATATGGCAGAGAGGAGGAAGAACAACACCAACATCATACATTTGACTGGCGTTGTCCACGCTGTCAGCTGCTCCAGGGTTTGTGCAGCCCTGGGAAGGGGCTCCAGGCACGGCCGCTGGCTTAAATCCTTGTCTAGTTTCAGCAGCGTGGTAATGGTTGTTGCTTGACAACCTGAAGGAAGTTATCCTAAAGTTAGAACAGATAACTATCAGCTTCCAGAAGTCTCTGTAGAAATCTTCCACATGTATTAATGCTTAAGGCTTTTAGCAGTCTAAGACAGGCATTTTCAAGAGCTGTCATAACAAGAATAAGAATAATATATAAGAGAAATGAGCTTCCATTTAGCACTGATGCTGCTAATCACACTTTACCTGCCCTGAGTTATGACCTGCAGCTTCTCGGGGTCACCACAACCAGCCCACTGTGGATGCAATGCGCAGGTTGCTGGCCAAGGACAAAGGAATTATTTCAGGTGGCCAATGAACTGTGTGTGAACTGGGATCAATGATTCATTGTCTTTCCCAAAACAAGATCTAAGGGGGAAAAAAGGGAAGTAGGAGGAAGAGGTTCAAAAGAAAAAAGAGGAGTATTTGCTTCATACAGCCAGTCTTGAGGTGTGAAGCTTGTTTTCATGGGACTTTTTAGGTGCTGAGAATGTGTGTGGGCAAGAACATGGTAACTTCATGTGTTAGAAATACTTGTATAGTTCTGCTAAATGCAATGATAGCACAAGATGGCTAGGAGGGCATCTGAAGGGCAGATTGTTTATGCAAGGCAAGACTAAATCCCTGTAATGTAGTGTTAATCTTTACCCAAGATGTCTTCAACCCCTCTAGTAGTATTTCTTCTCTTTTTTTACTTGCTTTCTTTTACTTTTACTTCCTGTGCTGGTCATCTTTTCCAGAAGTGGGTTCTAACTGGACAAACATAATGCTGAGCTGTGAGGGCGTGTATTCTTGACTCTACACCTGTGCGTATGTTTTTACATTGAGTGAAAAAATTGTAAATCTTGAAATACTGTCTAAGAATTCTTGTTTCTATATTTTGGGGTTAGTAGGTATTTTAAGGATGAGTACCTTCTTGGTCACTGTTGAAAGTTTTTTTTTTAATTTTTTTTTTTTTTAAGGAAACATTAAACAGAACAGTAAATAATTTGGCCTTTGCAAGGCAAAGGATTGTCCCCAACTGTAGCATCTAACAGATTTTTCATGAACCTCTTCTGTACTTTTTTTAGTGCAAAGCCAGTGTTAAAATTAATTCAAGATCTGCTTCAGATTCATTTTAGCACTGAAAGCTTTGAAAAACATCATATCCGAGAGAGACACTTTATTTGAACCAACATAGAATCTGTGTAGTATAAATATTTCAGCACACAAGAACAAGAGCAAATCTGAAATTATGTTCTTTCTCCTGTGTTTGCCAAAGCAGTGCTTCATAAGCATATTTAACTGCACAGAAAATGATAGAAATCTCTGTGTATCAGTTAGTATCAGAAGAAAATATGACCTGCTTATCCTTAAGTTGATTTGAAACATAATGACATATTTATTTCATGTTATATTTTAATTCTTGCATTGGAGGCTGGTTTGTTTTAATTTGCTGATGTGATGAAATAGCTAGGGGGAAATGAAAAAAAAGAGTGGAGGGGAATGAGGAAAACATCTTTCATCCTTCTATTTTTATATGCAAGCAAAAAAGAGAAGAAATACTACTAGAGGGGTTGGAGATATCTTGGGTAAAGATTAACACTACGTTATAGGGATTTAGGCTTTTTTTTTTTTCAGTGTGTGTATGTGGCTGAGTCTGATCATGCTACCCCTGTGCATGGTGTCTAAGCTTCATAATTTGGAACCTGTATAGATTTCTTCTCTAAGGCATTTTGCAGCTTGCTTTCAGAGAGTTTCAGAGATTAGGTTTTCAAAGACCTATCAGAAAACAGCTTTGTGGTTTTGATTCTTACTTTTCTCTTAGAGATTATATTGCTGTAGAAGAAAAATAGTGAAGTCTAATATTTTTGTCCTGAATAGTCTTGGAAAAGATCAAATGCTCAGCTAATGAATGGATTAGTGCTTTTTCTCATTGCTTTATGACTCTCAGATATTTCCCAATGGAATATAGAAATAGATTTTGATAACGAACAAAGAGAAGACATATTTTATTCTGAAACTACTAATGCTGAAGGGCATGTCAAATACTGCAGGTTTTTTTTTCTCGAGGAGAGAAACTAAAAACCACCAAGGATTTTGACCAAAGATTTTTTTTTAAGTGGTGGGAAGTAATTAAAAGTAGTAAGCGCATAATGAGTGTTTCCAAATTCAAAAAGGGTATTAGAAAAATCTGAAGCACTGGGAGGTATAAGAAAGTCTGGAGCCTCATGCATACAGAACTATAAATGTCTATGCATCACCTATTCCATTTCAAGGTCAAGGAAACTGAAAATGTTCCATATTTGGAACTGAACTAGTCAATAGTACTGCAAGAAAAAAAAAATCAGTTATCGTTTATATAGTAAAAGAAGTCATTTTTATTACTTTTTTTTCCTAATCTCAAGTTCTAATTTGAGAGGGCAGATATTGTGAAAATGTGGCAATCAACTGAAATTCTTGCCTTTCTCTAGGAATCTGTTGGGACCAGATGCTTATGCTTTTGCTAGAAGGTGATAGTCAGTGTTTCATTTTAAACACAAATTATTTTGCAGAGCTGTGGAATTGCAAAAGAAATTGAGGATAAACACAAACTTTTTTCTCCTCAGAAGACCTTTTACAAGTTTCAAATCTTAGACTTACAAACACATATTAAATAATCATGATGCAGTTGGCATGCATCTTGGGAAGATGTCAAGAAGTAAAACCCTTCGTATAATATAGAAAGGTGATACATTATTAAAATCTCATCTATCCTTAGTAGTAAGATAGTGTAGTATTATATCTTCATATATTCTTAATAGTAATGCATGCTTTATTGTGGAACTATATCTGAACACCTTTTGAGCCAAACTGAAGCTTGTGCATGCCTCACACAGATCCTACTTGATTTTTTTTTTCAAATCTACTATTTCTTTTCTTAGGCACACAGTAATATTAATACAGAAAATGTTTTATTACCTCATAAAATCCAACTCACAATTCTCTTAAATGCTGTTGTTTACAGGCATAAAGCAGGAAAGTTTAAAAATCAGCACAGAAAAAGAGGCTAATTTTCTTCTTTAATGAACTACTGTACTGTTTTTCTCTCAGCTTCCAAGAAAGATTACAACAAATAGTGGGTCTCTGTTTTCTAGCAGAGGGTTTAATGTAGGTACCAACAGCTACTTATGTCTTTCGTTTTTTAAAAATTGGATACAGCATTGTTCATTTCTACAACTTGTCCCTCTGAGGTAGTACAAGAAGAGGAAAACTGTTCTGAACTTTGCTCTTTCTGTGCAAAAAGATGGTTGTATGACAATCAAGGATCTACCAGGAGAAAGGGGAGAAGAGAACCTCTTCTTGATAGGACCATAATTTGCCTAAGCTTATATGTAGAAAAAAAACCGAACCAAACACAACAACCCTCAAAGTGACGAGGTTCCACATTTTTCTCCCTATTTTGTATGCAGTTACATGTCTGTTTTTAAATCTCAATGCTAATTTTGGCTGAGCTGACACATATGTGACCCTGCACCAGTTGTTTAATTTCCCTGAGCCTCAGTAAGCTTGGCAGAACAACCAGACAAGCACCTAAGATTACTGGATAAAACAGATGGGAAAGGAAAATAAATTTTACACAGAGCACTATGTTTTGAGATGAGTTATTTGATGGGAGGATGTGAAGCAAACAGTGAGCTGGATGAGACTCCAAAGAGATCACCTGAACTATCCAGGTAAGTCAATCTACTCGAAGGAATAATCCCACTGAGTTTTTGATCTGAAATGCAATCTGTCCAGCCATTTTTGTGCATGTATGGTTGTGCACGTTCGTATCTGTGTGGGACAGGATGCTTGAGAAGTTCAGACAGGTCAAAGGAGCATTTAAGACCTTGTTATTACAACTGTGAACTACTCTCATGCCATCATAAGCAGCATGATAACATGCAGACAAATGTTTACTTTGCATGGACATTTCTGTAGTTACCTGTGTGTATGAATACTTGAAAGAAAAAAAACAGCTTAAAAGTGAAATATTGTACATTTCTGCATTGCATGTACCAATGGAAAGTTATGTGAATTTAAATAAAAAGACCTTGTGGGGTTGTGTTGTTTGTTCGTTTGTTTTCTAAGTTGCAAAGGATCTCTCACATGTTAAGTAGACTCGGGTAAGAAACTGCATCTGGAGAAGGAAGCCAAGTAGCTTACTACTAAGGTTAAAGTTCTGGCTAAATGATATGAAATGCGTATTGCTTAAAAGATGACTCCCAGAACTCTGGAAACTAGTAAACTTTTTCTGGTTTTCCTTGTAAACTAAATTATTGAATAAATATCTTCTGGGCCTGTGTTTCTTGTTATAACTTAAGAAAAAAAATTATTAATGAGTTAATGACTGGTGACTGAGGCATGCTCTTATTCTTTTGCATTCTTTAAACACAATTAAAACACATTTGAACCAAAAATATAGACAAGTAGTTCCACTTGATCTTTCTGGTTAGAAAATCAGGGTCAATTCATATAATGACAAATGTTCTTGTGAGAAACTACAAATTGCTTTAGCAAGCCAGTGTAAGCTGACAAACATTGATGGGGCACTGCTGAGTTCAAAGGCTGTTGTTAGTCAGGATTTTGGGGACAATTCCATTTCTGTGGGTGTCAATAGTAGCTCATCTGTATGTTCTATTCGAGGGAGAAATTTGTTCAGCCACAGGCATCAAACCCTAATGGAGATACTTCTAGGAAATTATTCAAGCCAAATGTTTGTGCCAACTTAAAAGAAGTGCTAATTTGTCAGACAGTATGAGAAACTACTTGTGTCTGTGTTGTGAGGGTTTTTAAAATAATATTCCAATGCCAATAGATATTGACTTGTTTTAGAGGACCTGAATTTGCTAAGAACTTTAGATATCGAATTACCCTTTTTCTTCATATTGCTAGGCTTACTTGTCTCTTAGGTTCTGTCAACTGTGATTTCTCTAAGTATGTTGATAATTATTTTAGTGACGTTGTGGAGGTGAAAAGAAAAGCAATAAACAATGCACTCAGTTATGTATTTTGAAGTATGAAATTTATGTCTATCATCTCAGCTTTTCCAGATTGCTGAACAGAAAAAATTATACGTGGTCAAATCCCAAAAAAGTAGGAGACTCTCTTGTCCCTAATTAGAGGTTTCAAACTTTCTGATGGTACAGTCACTAATGGAGAAATAGTTTAGAAATTTGTAGCCGAGTTCATTACTTCACAATGTTGTAAATTTTGTGTGTTCTTGGAAAGCAGCATGGAAAGAATTCATGTTCTGTTCTCATTGAAATCAAAAATGTGTTGCCTTCAGAGGTGTTAGAATATCACTGGGTATTTTTTCAATTTTCACAGCACAGTCTATTTTATTTTTTTATGTAATTTACCAGCTGGAATACGTCTGCAAAGAGGCAGTATCTATGTGCAGGTACTTGGAAAGATTGTCAGGTCACTATTGATCAGTAGATACATGGAATCACTCTTTCCATTCGAAGCTAAAGTATTCATACAAAATGCCCTCCAATGGATGTCAGTAATTTATGTGTCTGTGGAGTGCTCTATACAGCTTTTGTAGTGTACCAAGAGAAATCTCTGTTCAACAGCATGTCACTGCTTTATTTATATATCTAGATGTTTATTTTATTAAAGAAACACAATCAAAAATTACAGCTCTGTCTTCTGGTTCTTTGAGGGAAGTGATACAAGGATTCTTTCAATCCTAGGGGAAGGATTCACCAGTGAAGCTGTCCAGCAGTTGGCCAAGTGCTGATTCCACAGGTTAGGATGTTAAAGATAATATATTTTAAAAGCAAAACCTTTCACTCAACCTTGGGTGCTCTTTGGAGGAATTTAGGGATATACTTAAAATAAATTTTAAAATTATGCTAACCTTTAACAATTGCTGGCTGAAGAGTTTGAGTTTTGCTACTGACACTTACCATTTGGTGTAGCTAACATCCAAGGGGTATCTCTGAATTCCCAAAAAGAAGGTTAAACAGGTTTCTCCAGTGAGGCAAAGGTGCTGTGGGGTGTGCGTCTCCTTCATTCACCTCTGGGTGAAAGAGGTGGCCCAAGCCTTGAGGCTGGTCACTCTGGAAAGTAATTGTCAGGGGAAGGAACGTTTGTATAACCATCATTTCACTATAATAAAGAATTTATCAGATAATTACTTCAATTTTAGTAATACTATTAAAATGTTAGCAATTTAAAAATCCTGATTTAATAATCTTCTTCAAATATTGTAGAGCCTGACAGCAGTGTACAATTACCAGTTAGTAGAAAGGGCAGAACAAGAGTTAAATATGTTAAGGAAGATCACAGGATCATAGAATAGTTGGGGTTGGAAGGCACCTTTAAAGACCATCTAGTCCAACTCCCCTTCAACGAGCAGGAACATCTTCAACTAGATCAGGTTTCTCAGAGCCCCATCCAACCTGACCTTGAATGTTTCCAAGGGTGAGGCATTTTTTCTTGGAAACCTGCTCCAGTATTTCACCATCCTCACTGTAAAAAAAATCTTCATTATATCTAATCTAAACTGACATTCCTTCCATTTAAAACCATTAACCCTTGTGCTATCACAACAGGACCTGCTAAAAAGTTTGTCTTTCTAATACTCCCCCTTAAGGTACTGGAAGGTGCTGTAAAGTTTCCCCAAAGCCTTCTCTTCTCTGGGCTGAACAACCCCATCTCTCTCAGCCTGTCTTCCCAGGAAAGGTGCTCCAGCCATCTGATAAATTTTGTGGATTCCTCTGAACCTATTGCAACAGGTTCATGTCTTTGCTATGCTGACAGCTCCACGATAGATGTTTTTACTAGCATGATCAGATTTTGTTGATATATGCTCAGTAGATTGCCATTTGTTATGTTTCCTTGTGAGAATGTGATAGCAGTACCTTCCCCATTTGAGCTACTCATTTTGTAGCTTTCAAATGAGCGGTGTCAGGCATGCTCGTTTCTTTGCATTAGCTGAGTTGTGAGTTTTCAGAAGGATTAATATATACTCCTTCAGCTTTCACGCCTTTGCACTGTCCTGAGACTCATAAAGCAAGAGAGATTGATAGGTTCAGCATTTTAGTCATATAACATGGAGAAATCATTTCGAAAAGTGATTTATGGTGTTGCTGGGATATGGTTCATAAAGGATAATGCCTTTCTACTTAGAATTCACATTCTATTACATAGGAAAGGCTTTGGCATTTGAGAGAAAAGTCAGCTGTGGTATCATCCATTTCTAACAGGCTATTTGAATGTGAAATAGAGGGAAACACCTCATCAAACATATTATTCCTGGGAATGTTAGCTTCCCTGATAGTTAATTAGTCATGGAGGGTGCCATTTGACAATTAGCCGTAGATTTGTGATTGTGATGAAGAATGGTTGGAACAGAAAATGAGACAGTAACCTATACAGCATTTCTGTATGTGTAGAAGAGGTAATTTACTCAAGGACAGGCCTTTAATTCTCCTGTCTTTGATATGTTAAGATGACACAAAATGGGAAGCTTGAGACAGGCTTACCTAGTTTATTCCCACTTCAATATTCAGCAGCAATAATGAGATTAGATATATTTTCTTGTTATCAGCTGACCTGATACTTTTCAGTACACAGTAGAATAAAAGCTATTATAGCGGTCCCCAGATATTTGAGTCTATTCCCATTCCCCTTTCATCTTCCACATTTTTTATTACTAGTTCTGATTCAAATCACAGCTCAGTTCTTTGCTCTCAGTTTAAAACCAGATCCCAACCATCAGCCTGGCTGTTTGTTGATTTTGGGAGCTACTCTCCCTGTGGCTACTGCTCCTTGTGTAGTGATCACAGGAAGCAAGCAAGAACCTGCTGATGCAGCAATAACACAACTACTGCTCTCTGGGGAATTTTTTTTTTTTTTTGAAAGTACACAAACATAACTGAAAAAACACAGTTTTGCTACTGGACTGGCATGGGCTGTGGAAGGAAGAGAAGTATCATCAGGCAGGAAGTTCATTGAAATGACAGCAAAGAGGGATTTGTTGATTTTTTTAATGAAATATGTCAGTTCTTCATACCCTGTGCACAGAAGTAGAATAACAGGCTTAGGGGACACACCTAAATCATTGTGAAGGGTAATTGGGACCAGTCCCTGCATTAAGTGGCTGAACAAGACAACTCTTGTCTTGTTCCCTCTTGCTACGTACAAGGGAAAATCAGAATAAAACTTACTTTATATCAAAGAGAAGATTAGTCCTGCATCCTTTATCCTTCTTCCCTTGATTATTCACTTCTCTGAATGCTGGCCGAGTGAAGTATGGGACTATTCTGGCTATCTATTGGGATCATATGGAAAAGGTTTGTCAAAGACACAGCATAAACTTCTGTGTATTCTTAAATTGTCCCTATAAATTTTAGGGAAAAATGTGACTATATGCAAATATCAAAATCTGGGAGAAAAAAACAGAAAGAAAGTAAGAACTCTGGCACAGTCTTTTGAGGAGGGTACAAAGTTAATACAGTAGCAGTTTGACTTGATGAGGTTCAAGTCAGAAAAGGGGCACAGAAGGTTTTGGTAGCTCTTACTCTCAGCAGAATTGATTCTCACTTAAGAAATGTCGTTTTTACTGTTTGGATCACTTTTCCCAGATATTTTCACCAGTGGGCCTTTAGGTAACCCTAATTTTATCTGGTTTGCTCTCTTTCTCTGAAGTCCTTAATGAAAACATCAAATTAAATAAGACCTTAATAATGACCTTAGTGGTAGCCTGCAGTGATTGTGTACATGAAAATCTTCAAATCTAGACTGCTTCATAATTATTCATTACAATTCATAACTGCGTTCATCAGAGACTATGGTTAGTGTTGCTTAGGGGCCTTATACAGGCTTTATTCACAGGGAATATGGAAAGGTAAGAAAGCTGCAAAACTAGGAGAAAAGTAGCTACTATGAATTATCTTAGCTTTGTTTGCTGCTACTACTTTTTTTTTTCTAAGCAAAGAAGATAAATTCCAAGAAAGAAGAGTGTTTCAGTTCTATCTCTTTCGAGTATTGCTTCCATAGCTGCATTTTTTGCTCTTTCTTCCCTTTACCTCTTACTACCTGTTCCTTCAGCCAGTGGTGAGTGCTGTCATAAACCTGTGTCCTGTTATTGGTGACATGAGAAGAGCAGCATATGTCTTTATGTGACAGAAGTCTTGTAGTTATAGCAAACCACTATCTTTTTTTTTATAAAAAGCATGTCTTTTTTATTCTTTATCTTTGTATTAGTAACTGCTGTGGTATTCAGCACTCTGCAAAATGACTTATTTCTTTCACTTACTTTCGGAGTTGCCTCAAACCTGTGGTATCCAGATCTTGGGGTCACCCAGTCCTTGTCTGTGCTACTAGGGGCATGATGTGCCACAGCTGTGAATTTCCTTAAAAGTAATACGAGCTGTGAAATGATCTAAATGCGTAAGAATTTGCAGCATTCAGATAAAATTTATAATTTGCTTTTGGATGAAAATGTTGTTGCTCAGTTTGGATCCCTGGGATGCAAGGGTCAGAGGAGATGAAGGCTCTGGGAGATGAAGGCAGTTCTCTGCCACTCTTGTGCCTGTGAGGTTGAAAACCAAATCTCCTTTGAGAACCAATTGTAATTAACACTCATATTTCTGGGTAATGGAGGATTTTGGTGCCCAAGAGAAAAGCACAGATAGTACAAACCTATGTAGATGAAGTCTAGGAACAGGGGATCTGTGCAAAGCCCATGCAGCCTACTGCCATGTACATAAAATGTTACTGCTTTCAGTTCTGAGATGATTTGTGTTAAATTTAACCTGAATCACTGAGGATGCCTACTTCCAGAGAAATAAACATGGGCAGGTTTTCACTGCAGCAAGATGGATCTGAGAGACATTCTATGATTTTTCAAACATGTGATATGATGGCATTACTGGATGCCAGTAAAAACCTTGGAAGTGTCCAGGGTCCCTAAATCCCATATGAAAGAAGAAGAGGACACATCTGAGGAAACCAAATAGGTAGAAGTAGCCTCGTATCTTCTGAATTAAAGAGGAAATAATGAAATTTCATTGTAAGCATGGCCTCATAATTGAAGCAGGATCTTGTCCAGAAGGTTTAAGGAAGTTAAACCACTTGAAAGCTCCAGTCCCATGCTTTAAGACACTTTTTGAGTTTTAAATTTATGAGCAAAATGTCCATGCATGAAAATTAATAGCTAAGTGCTCAGCAAAATTCAAATGAAACCTCCTAATCTTTCATTCAAAAAATGATGCTGAACAGGGCGATAATTTCAGGTGTCCTCCAAGCAAAGAATTCATTTTCAAGTGCCTTCATTTTGAGCCCATTGTGTTATGGCTTACTGAGCCTAAATCTTGAATTACAAAATGAGTCACCTATTAATTACTTCTGTGAAGCATGTTACACTCAGTTCCTGTTAAATCATGGAGCCTTAAGACAAGACATACTTATGCATCTGGTGAGAAGGCCTAGAGATAATAGTTTTCAGTAATAGCCATTTTTCTGAATCCATGAGCAATTGGTAGAAAAGCCTGGAGTTTACTTTTTGAATTTGAAACATATCTAAGGTAAAAACACAGCTAACTTTTTTGCGTGTTCTCAGCTAAAGGTTATTTTACTAAAAAAATTATTTTTATCTTCTGTTTTTTTCCTCTCCTGCAATTATTCTTTGGAAACCTTATTTACAGAAGGAAATATACAGTTCAGAAAATGATATGCCTAACACCCAGTCAGTGTAATTTCAGAATGGTGCCCCAGATGGATATTGCCAAACTAGTCCTTTTATATTTCATATTTATATGGACACCTCAAATTCAACCTACCCCTTTTAACTTAAATTTTACTCCTATAACTAAATCTTTTAAAGATTAGCATCTCTGAAAAATTAGCTGTTATATTTTTCAGTATATGTCTTAACATAATCTTTGCTGACATAAATTTGCATAAAGGATGTTACCTCAGCAGAGGGGCAGAAAGCAGATGGTATAAGAGTTCTGGCTATATTTTCAGGAATTTTGAATCTGGCATGTAGTTTTATCTGAAAAACAGTGTGGCAGAGGAGAAGAAATTCAGAACATAAAAATATTTTATGTCATTCTTCTCCAAACAAAGTTTTTCACCATCTTATTTTGGTACTATTTTGAAAATAGGGTGAATAGCACATTCGATGAAATGTTTAGGGAGGTATTCTTTTTTCCATCACGCTGAATGAATGAGGATGAACAGGCACTTGGATTGATGTGAAATGAAATGGAGTCATCAATAGTATTCATTATTGATGGATAATGATTACTCTCACTGTAAAAGTAATTGGTATTTTCAGAAAGCTTCTGGCTAAGTTGTTTGGTCATCAAGAGCAGAATTCAGAGACAGTGGTAACTTCCTCTGCTACCCCTTCTTTTAATTTCTTTGAATGTCCCCTCCAGGATTATTGAGTTTTGTTTCGAAGGTTACCAACACAGAGGAATTATAATTGATGTAGCTGTGTCTAATTTACTATATGTTGTCATGGGTCTTCATAAGTACTTCTTTGCTCTATGCCTTTACAGGATCTACCTTGGATATAATGGTTGTTATATTAGTTGCTGTATCTACTAATTTAGTGTTGTAGAGCTTACAAAACTGTTATCATAGATAACCTATCTCTCTTTCAATATTCATATATACAGAGCATGTTTTCTGTTGTCCTTCACATATTATTTTGAATACTTGATACTTAGAACACATTCTATCTCATTTCAGCTATTGGTTTTCTATTTTTCATGGGCAAAAGAAAGTTTTAGAATCTTCTAGGATTCATGGGCTCATTTATCTACACTGTTCACTGCTACACCTATTATCATACTTTTATTTATAATGCAATAAAGTCAGTCATTGTCACTGAAAATGCAGTGATAAGAGTAGTAATGGGTCACTAATTCTGTAGCTTTCATGCCATTAAACAATGTGTTACTAAGAAGCGCAGAGAGTTAGGGGTGGAGTAGAACCTGGCACATATTCAGGAAAATGCATTTCCTTTTTCAAAGTGAAATGTTGGATGGCTTCACTTGTGCTATTGCTGAGAGGACCCGCCTAGCTGATGGGAGCACTGCAAGCCCTGCACCATCAGGGGAAGAGCTGGGGTGTGGAGGAAGTTGGTTTGGAGATTTGTCAATGCCTCGATCTAAATACCCTATGAAATAATTGATGCAGTACTTGACTAAGAAACAATGGTAACACTACATTTTCAACCAAATATCTCAAACCCCTTGCGAATACCATTAGACTCAAGTGTTCACTAATAAGAATAAATAGCATTTAATAAAAGTGGAACATGCAGTGAAAGAAGTAATCCTATTTTCTATTATTAAGTCACTTTCTGGATTTCTCGCTAAAGTTGTGATAGCTTTTTTGCACAGATTTTAATGGAGTAAATGGCTCAAGAGAGCTTTGGTTAATATTATACAGGAAATCTACTGCAAAACTGGAAACAGAACCCAGAGCAGAGGTGATCACACTTTTGACTACTAGGAAGATGATAACAGCTTGCAGAAAGCTTCACTGCTTCAGCTGCGACTAGTTTTGTAGAATGAATGGTGTGGCATCATATGGATGATGAGTGTGGGTCTCCTCATTCTCGAATGATTCATTCCCTCACACAGCTGGAGAATTGGACTGTCCAGCAGCTCCTGCCCTGGGACAGCCTGCGCCTATGCAATCATACACTCTCAGCAGTCACAGGCAGGGAAAGAGCCATAATTGTCCCATCGATCCCTCTGAGACCAGAATGACATGCCTAAATGAAAAAATGGGCAAAGTCCATCTGACAGCTGCTTACTGGTCATGTCCTTTGGGGATCAGTTCTGAGGCTGATTCTGTGTAATATGGTCTTAATGAACTGAATGTTGAGGCAGAGAAGATATTTGCTGTGCTCTCAGCAGATGACAGTGGGCAGGGCTGCTCCTGAGAAGGATCTCTGTGGGCTGGAAAAATGCAGGTACTGCGAGAAGTCAAACGTTACCAGGTACAGTCCTGCATGTGGGATTGAATAACCTTGTGCACTGATACAGTTTGCAGATGGCTAGCTGGAATCCAGCTTTGGAGGAAGGCCCTGGGAATCATGGTGAGCAACAAACTGACCATCAGCCAGCAGTGTGTCTTTACACTGAAGAAGGCCGGTTGCACCCCGGGCTGTATTAGCATGACTGTAGCCAGCAAACCAAGTGAAGTGTCTCCTTCCCCCTGCTGGGTGCTTGTGAAATCAGTTCTGAAGTACTGCATCCCATTTTGGACTCACCAGTGAGATGCTCAAGGGTCTGGAGCACAAGGTGTATGAGGAAAAGCTGAGAGGATTGGGCTTGAACAAATTCAGCTTTGAGCTGAAAGCTCTGAGAAGAAAACACTGAGATGAAATACTGTTATTGCTGTCTGGAGCTGCCTAGTGGGAGATTGTATAGAAGATGGAGTGAGACTCCTCTTGGAGACACATGGTTTTGTGATGAGAGGCACGAGTTGGTAGGTGAGAATTTTCTTTGAGATGTGGTGATTGTCAGATATATTCTATGTAAGAAATGGAGATATTTATTTTTAATCTTGAGGATGGTCAGACACTGGAACAAGTTGCCCAAAGCATCTTTGGAAGTTCCATTATTTCAGAGATTGATTCAGCTAGACAACAACATAAGCGACCTACTTGAAGTAGACCTCTTTAGAGCAGGGAGTTGAACTAGATGACTTTGAGATGTCCCTTCCAGCCTGAATGATTCTGTGATTCTTTCTAGGTTTGTGTAGTCTGATGTCATGAACACTACTGTACCATTACAAATTTTGCCACAGCATGTTAGAAGCTGCTTATCCTGTAAGTGATTGGTTTGAACCTTAAAAATCAGAGATATACGGTAACTGAGCAATTATGGCCATAGAGTACAGCTCTATTTTCTGTAAGGCTGTCAGACCTTCTGTGGTTATTTAAAATTGCAGTCCATTGACAAAAACAAATTATTGATTATACTGTAGAGCTGACTGATGGCAGATGACATCAATCCCATTTGCTTTCCTCCCTCCCTGATGTCATTTGGACTATATTAGTTTTCATTACAGGAATTCCTATTTTTACAGTTGTGACGACTTCCTGCAAGGTTTCTCATGCTGGTTTGATTCTGTCCTCTTGAACTGATGAAACGACCTCAGTGCCCCAAAGCACATCATTCTTCTGTTCACATCAGTGGATTTTCTTCCTGTCTCCACCCATTCATGGTTTTGTGACTGTCTTCTATAAATGACTGGCTTTGTGGTACTCACTCCAGGATGCTGCAGTTTCCCAGCTTCATTTGTCATTTGCGTTCAAGATATATAAAGCAGGCTGCAATTCAAATCTTACGGTTTAACACTTGTACCTGCCACTTCCTAGCCCTCTGATTGTGAATCACATATATTGAAAATAAATCACAGCACACTTGGGCTTCTTCATTGTTTCAAAAATGTTTGATCTGTGTTATCACAGCAGACACAGCTCTGCCCTTACGAGACAGGAAGCAAGAAATATTAAACAAATGAGAGGGACAAAAGTAGCAGCTCTACTGAGGCAGCAGGGCACTTTGCAGCAGAAACTACAGGAGGGACTAACAGGCTCACTATATTCATCAAATACCTGATAGGTTAATGCCCAACTCCCCAGTGCATGAGAGGTGTGTCTGTAAGAACTGGCACAATACATTCACATGTATCTAAGTCCAAACAGAACAGTCATCTGTGAAAACATGTTCCAACTGTGCTCATGCCACAGAGAATGAGAGGCTGAAAGCAACCAGTGGGAAAGCAAAGTCTTGTGAATGTTTCACAGTTTATTTCTGACTTCCCTGTAGTTGACTAAATTAAAATTTCTTCTTGAGCTATATTTAATATTGTCACAGTACAATAAAGCCAGGCTGAGGTTTAGTTAGGTGTTCTTGGACTACTGCTATGGGTTTGTCTAGGCTGGGAGAACAATGTTTTACACTGTGGTTGGTAAACGGTGCATTGATGTGTAACAACATGATAGCTTGGGGGTAGATAACTTTAGCATTGGCTAGAAGAAAATAGCACTAAAGCTAGACTCATACTTGGTGTGGTGACACACTTTTTAAGTACAACCTACATTTTCACCCAATAAGGGTAGGAAATGAAAGTAGAAAACCTGCAAATCTGTTCAGTGTGGAAATACAGCACCAGAACTGTGTATAGGATTAGGAGAAGGGTGTGTCCTTTCTTTGTTCTATTATGCAAACCAGACAATACATTCAGTAATTCAGTCTAATCAGACTTTCACAATCAGGTGCTGGCATAGAACTATAGCAAATATTTCCTGAATCCTTAGCCAGACACATTTACAGCAATTGGGAAAAAATATGACATGGTAACCCCTTCATTGCCTGTGTCCATCACATAAGAAGCAGCAGTCCTATGGACTCACTTTGATCTGGTAGGCCACGGCTGCTTACCATGGCAGGAGAGGAATTGCTGCTTATATTTTTACTTCTGTCAAGGTTTCTCCACAGCCTCCCAGGAGCAGGTCTGTTCCCACACTGAAGCCTGGTGGGATCCACCCTAGGTCACCATCAGAGCCTTTTGAATGTTCCTTTTTAAGGTTCGTTGATAATGGGTCTTCCTCTGGGAGCCATAAGGATGTTTATTAGGCATTTGCAGGTACCTGGTCTCTCTCATTGTCAGCTGCAAACCAGTCTTCTAAATTACAAGTGAATCCAGGCTTTTAGCAAATATGTTCAAAAATTAACTGAAGATTCATGCGAGTTTTCTACAGCTGCTAGAAATACCATCCAATAATGTAACATCACAGCTTTGCGGAACCGGCTGTTAAAATGCCATGGTAGGGGCAGAGACAAATGAATTAATAAATGAACAAAAACACTTGCATTGTAGAAAGTTCTACTAATGTTAAAAATATGCTCAAAATGTAACTGTGAAATGTAACAGCACTGATTGATTCACTTTTTCAGTGATTAAAGACAGTGTTGAGGAACACAAAGAAAATTCATGTTTCAGTGAATGACAGACATTACAGTATCTGTGCAAGGAATGATCAGAACAGCAAAATGGTCCCTGAGCCGGAACCTTTAAACAGCAGAGGTCAAAAATTTTCATGACTGTTACAGGAAAAAAAAATCCATTTCAGAAATTAAATTCTGGATGCAGCTATGTATACATGCCATCTTAAAATGGAATCAGCTTCCTAGGAAGGTTTTTACTACCCTCAAATCACTCAGACATGTAAATTTACTACCATTCCCTAGTACTGCTTTTCTATCCCTGAGAGATTCCCAGTCCCAGCTGCTTCCCTCAACACTTCTTTGATGACTGGAGCCAGTTAAAGGGGAGAAACAATATTCATGACCCTCTGCAATTAAAAAGATCTCAGGTTTCTGACATTAAATCTAAAATTCTTGCAGGAAAGTGTGTGGGTGTGAAGCCTAGAGATTAAATGAAATAATTCTTGCCAGCTTCTGTTGAGAAAATTAAAGTAATAAATACATTTAATTAAATGTATATGTTCAAGGATATTAACTGCTTACAGAAACTATGTTGAAAAAGGCAAGTTAAATTTGTTATTGGAAATACTTCTATATTTTCATTTTACTCTCTGTGAAAAGCTAGCAACAATAAGAATCAAAAAAAGATTTAGGATGATACTTCCAGTCCTTGACTGCTGGGAAAAATTCTCCATTAACTTCAAGAGCATTTAATCAGAGAGCAATTTATGCCTTTTTTGTCCTCAGTTGCAATTTTTCTTCACGTTCAGTTTCAACTTGTCTCATTCTGGGTGAACATCTTGTCTATTTTCACCAGTTTAGCCATGGCACTAAAGCTGTGGGAGCCCCTGCTGCTTAGAGGCAGCCTGAACTGGTGGCTGAGGACATTGTTTCACACTTGAGAACATTCTTTATATAACTGTGCCTTGCTGCCTCTGGCGAGGTAGAGCCACGAGGAATAAAGCTCTTCACATATTGCAAGTGGTTTTTATCCTCTTAAATCTCCAGATGTGATGGTCTAATAAGATATCTGAATTAGGGGTAGATTTAGCAAGTTGGAGGAAGAGGAAAGTTGCATTGGAATAGGTATAATTTAGGTGTAGTATCCTGAAGCTCTCAGAGACTTAAGGCAAGAGTTCTTTGATTTAAAAATCAAAGAGCGCTCCTTACAAGACCATCACGTGCGAACAGTAGTTCAGGCTACAGAGGCTACCTTCTAGGTAAGATGTGCTGCTCTTGTTGTGGAATCCTGTGTTGCTTGCAAGGTCTGGCAGCTACTACTGGTACAAGTTTTCCCACTGTTTCATTTTCTCTTCATTTCCGTAAGGGTCTTCAGGTTTCACACACGTGATCTCTGCCTCTTCAGTTCTTTTTCATCCTTTATTTTGGAAATCTTAAATGTTCCCTAATTATTTAATTAGGCTCACGTTAATAATTTCGATTGCAAACTTCTCACGATATGTCTTAATTTTTTTTTGTTCTGGCAAACAGTCAAGGATTGTGCTCCCCAGTCATTAAGACTAACTACCAAACCTGGTTCTAATCAGAAGGATCTAAAAGTACTTCTGAGACTGGGGCTACACAGACATATTGACTCCTTGTTTTTATGAGAATGAATTGAATTTCAGAATCTGGAGGGGTCTGTAATGCACAGGCATGACTGGGGAAACATGTATGAACCTAAATGTGGCCTCCTATACCACACTGCTCACAACTGAGGTCTCAGTCAAGATTGTCTTGGGCTGGCTTTGTTGTTTGGGTTTTTTGCGGGGTGGTGGTGGGGTGGGTGCGTTTCTATTTGGTTGGTTGTTTTTTTGGTTTTGGTGGTTTTCTATTTCAGGTTAACTGACTTAGTTTTCTCAAGGTATATTTTTCTTCTTTTTCTTTAAGGCAGCTATGGGTAACTCATGTGGGCTGGATCAGGATGATCCTGTGGTTTGTAAGTACGTTCAGTGATCTGGCTGCACCTGAGTCAGAATTTATTGGTGTAGATCCAGCAGATAATTTCTGGCTAGATTTTAGTTTAGAAAGCAGAATGAAATTAATGAGTCTTGCTGCTTTCACTCTGCTTTAGAGATAAGAGGTTTTAACAAGCTGGATGAAGTCCATACAATTTTTTGCTTAACATGGCCAGGATTGAATGTGTTGCTAACCAGGCAAGGACAACTATCCTCGTTGCTGTGTCACTTGCGTAACACTGTTATACACATATCCAGCCCTAGAAGAAATAATCAGATAAATACATATAGATATGCATCCTGGAAACAAAATGATGTAACTTACTATTTAATTTAATACAACTGTACAATAAATTGTTTGCATCTAGAATAAAAGAGATCTAGTTTATTTTACTTTTAATTGAATTACAGAAATAATATCACTTACACTTTTATTTTATCCTACAAACTTAAAAAAAATCAAATGAACAGAATATTGAATAAATTGAAACTTATCTCTTTGAGATGAAACTGAGATATAAGTGGGAAAAAATGGTAGGCTAAGGCAAGCAGCCTAAAGAGCTTTTGAATTGCATCCTTCCTTAGCAGGCTTGTGTACATATTGACAAACAGAAATATGATGAAAAGATCTGTTTCAAATCCCACTTCTCTGTGAGATGGAGCAAGAGAAATGATGGTTACAGTCAGGCCTACCACATATGGAGAGTTTGTTCTCTCTTTTTTTTTTGCAGTTGTCCTCTTTACCTGCTCAAGAGTGCTACAGAAGTGCACAGAGCATATATTTTATACACGGGAATGTACTGGAATGAGAAAAAAGGGTGATTTGAATTTCCGGATTTCCTCACGTGTGGATGTATACAACTACATTATTCTGTTGATGTTCAGTATGTATTTTCACCCTTCCCAATCCAGATTACACTGAGGAGGTGCCAGCATTATTAATGTTGACATTACCAGTACTACTCCACACAGCATTGCAAACTCTGAATTGCTTTTCATTCTGTGCAGCATCCCCTTCTTTCCCTTTTCTTCACCATCAATTGCTGCTGGAGCAGCAGCATAGAGTGGGGGATTGTGTTTGTCCTCTCCTTGGTCATCCCACTCCTATGCCTTCCTCAGAAAACCCTGGAGCAGGGTGGAGCAGAACTACAGCATATGTGGGGTTATTGGGAGCCTGCAAATCCCACCTCGGGACTGGGCAATGAAAAGGACTGTGACAGGGTAAGAGGTCCCAAAAACCTCAAGCAGTAAAGGAGACAATTTGTAGCTCATTTAATTCCTGGCTCGTGGGGAAGGGCAGGTTGGAAGAGGAGAGGAAGAAAGGTGAAAGACCTATGTTTTCACAAATATCAGCAGTGAAAAGATGTGTAAGGTATCACTATACTTTTCCGTTACCAGTATTATGAGAAATGTGTGGTTTTGCCCGTCAATACATCTTAGTTACAGACTAGGCTCAGTTTTGATGCACAGAGTGTATATATATTCTTCATCTTTATACATTAAGAAATATCAGATTTCATTACTAGTTCCCATCCAGCTTGCTGCCACCAAAATTTTGTGACTTTTTTCCGAGCAGACTGAAATGATGACTGAGTTGTGAACAGCAATTTCCCAGCCACTGCTGATCTCTCTGGGCTCAGTTCAATCAGTTCAATTGACTTTAGACGAGAAAACCAGTCTGATACAAATCTGTATGAATATGACGTGCATATAAGAATATGATACAGACACCTGTATGTAATGGTAGCTTTAGAAAAGCAGACTATTTTAGATACAGCTTTAGAGCCCTAAGTTCTCTTTCCAAAGGAAGTCACAAGCCTGCAGAAGACTAGTCCAATCTAACTTGAATGCCTTTTATTCTTAAAAGCAACTGTCAAGGAAGTCCTGACAGGGACTTCAGTTCCACAAGACTTACGGAACTGGACTCTTTCTTCATACAGTGAAGTGGCCAGATACTCTTGCTAGTGTGTGACTGTACCCCTCAGGATCTGACCTATAGACTATAAATGTCAGACCCAAACTTTATTGCAGCAGGGAAGAGAAATGACTTCAATATTTTAAAAAGGCTTCTTAGTGAATTCCATCTGCTGCTAGCAAACCATGATAAAAATGGCCGGAATGGCCTAAGTAGTCTGCTTCCAGACACCCAGATAATTCAGATCATATATATTTGTATAAACCTCATGCCAATTATTAGTGAATCCTACCTATCTCTCTCTCCTTTCCCCAGGAAAGTATTGCTCCCATTTCAGCAGGTGGTGTACCAAGTGGAACAGGGTAGAGGACAAAGCATTAAATCCTAAACTGCTATGGTGCTGTCTTTACCTGTCTCTGAAGGGGCTTGTATACAATTTGAATATTGGCCAGCTGCTGGTTCTTGCATAGCTTTGAAGCAGCGTTGTCCTGTTAGTAATCCCATTTTTGCTTCTTTCTCTACTCTAGCACCAGGCCAGAGAGCTAATTCACAGCTCAGCTGTGAGCCCTGCTCTCACAGTAACGTGTGGTGCTCATTTGATTTCAATGGACAGTTTCCATGTTTGCTAGGTGAAAGCTTTAGTTTACAGTTAGAAGTTTAAAGTTATTTTTCTCTCCTCTTTTTCAGAAGCTGTGTAAATTGGCCAAATCATGAAGACTTGCTAGTTCCACTGTAAAGTCAGTGGCTCCAAAGACTATAAATACCAAGTAAAAACAGCATTGTAGCAGCAAAGATAAGTGATTCTAATACTTTAAGAAAAATAGGACATAGATGACTTTTTTTTTGAATGCCAAGGAAAAGATGCTAATGGTAAAACCAGAAAAAAACCATCTTACCCTCTTTCACCAAGAAATTTTGTTCAGAAATATTTATCTTTTCCTGACCTCCACACTAATGTACAAGCTTTAAAACCACACTGGTGATTAGGCAGGAATTATTTAGATATTTGATTCTTGTGGATGAGCTTCCATGTTAACAGTAAAACAATATCTTAACTTTGTCTCTTTCAGTTGCATCAGTTTAGGTTTTAACCTAATTTTAGTACTAAAGAGCTTCCAAAACTAAAATTGCTGGGAGAAATAAAGCTTTATTTTTCATTTTCGCCACCAGACTGTTTCTGCATTTTTCTTCCTCCTCTGTACGTCCTACTCACCAAGAGCTTAGAGCTAATAAAAAGACCTTATTTTTTCAGTTGACTACATAAATGTAAATGTGAATTTATGAGAAACAGTGCTAAATGCATTATAGTACAACAGCACTTAAGAAATTTCTGGGCCATTATTTACATAGCATCCTTGTTCTCCTAAATGTAAATGTATAGAATATTTCAATATTTTTTTATTCAGGATTTCACTGACCAAATTTGACCAAACATGGATGGCCTGTTGTGTTTTGGGATGAAGTTCTAACCTGAACCTGAAGTTTTCACACAGAAAATCACAAGAGGACACTGGTATCAGGCAAAACAGTTCTGTTGGTTTGCCATCAGCACCCCCTCGCGGTGAAATTCATTATTTCCTTATCAGAAGTCATTCTATAGATTTGCTCACACGGATTAGAAGTTCAGAATTCTGGTAATGCCTTATAACATATAAAATCTGTGGAAAAACAATATTTACAGGTCCTGCCTTCTAAACTTAAAAAAAATAATTTTGGCATGAAAAAGATGAGGGGAGGAACAAACCCCCATTTCTTGAATCAAGAATGCTTGTAGCAAAATTAAAATATAAAGATGGAAAGTTAAAAACAGTTTTTTGTTCTCAGACATGGAGCCCTTATTATTATTTTTTTCTCCCTGGCATTGAAGCTGAAATTTACATACAAAAAAAGGAGTTAAATTGAAAATCTATGTTGAACGTAATCTTTTTCAAAACTATGTTGAGATAGTGCTGCTGTACATTTATGATTTACTTCATTTAAATTTTAGAATAATTAAACATTATGTCTAAAGCCATTGATAAATGAATCTTGTTAGACAACACATAAAAGCACTTAAAAAGCAGACTTGCTCAATTCAAGAGGCTGAATTCCACTGTTTTTCACTGATATTCAGGCCTCTCTGCTGAAACTAGCTACTTTCAATCAGAATATCTTTCTATATTGAAAGCAGACAGTACATGCTTAAAGCTGCAATGTAATTTAGGCAGTCCAAAACCATAACCAGTTAGTATGAATCTCTGGTTTGTTAATCTGACCAAGTGAAGATGTTAAAATTAAGATAATCTTATTAATTAAGGGAAATGAAAATGCAGCTACAACACTTAAGTTTCTATTTCTACTGTGTATGTCATATAACGGTTTTGAAGGGTGTATGCAACCAACCATTTCTCATTTTCTCTCCACTAAAAGACCTGTGGTTATGTGTGTCAGCTTTGGGGGCCACCAGAGTACCTGTGTTCCCTGACACATCTGATTTTTGTGTATGTGACGGTTTTGTAGACTTCTTACAGAGAATTAGGGGCATATATGGGTAAAAACTACTAATTCCAGTGTCCTGTGAAGTCTCATATCTGACATATGGTAAATCTCAAAAGAGCAGTCAAACCTCAGCAAGGGTGTATGCTGCAGTTTCATTATAGCCTCAAAGTTCTGCATTTCTCATCTCATTCCATGTGTTCCTTCTCTACTTACTATAAGAAAACAATTTTAAACATTACTGAAGTGATGGGAGAGTTGAAATGGTGTGTATAAGAGGTTCCAGACTAGTG
Source organism: Eulacestoma nigropectus (assembly GCA_013397775.1). Lineage (NCBI taxonomy): Eukaryota > Metazoa > Chordata > Aves > Passeriformes > Eulacestoma > Eulacestoma nigropectus. Next base: position 479,377 of record VZTE01005386.1, on the reverse strand, counting down.
TAGAAGAGACTGAATTTGCAAATGCTGTGTTTCTGGTTCTGTATTTGGGATTCTGAACAGCTCCTGTTTCTTTCCTGTTTGCTGACATCTCCTCTGAGAATGAAATCTTCAAATTTTGTCAGCTTCAGTACGGTGTGACACACTTAAACACTTCCCGACAATTTGGATTTGAGCAAATGCCAACCCCTTCTACTAACATCTATTTCTGGGTTAAGATGGATTAACAACCTTATTTAATGCTGTCATCCTGTATTTGAAAATCTTTAAAAGATGTTTTTATTTCCCTTTGTATTAGTAGTAGATCAAAAACTACCAGCCCTAAAGTAGTCAAGAAGGCATTTCAGAGCATATATAACCAGTGTCAAAATAGAGGCAGATGTCACTAAAGAGTTAATGAAAAGGAATGACATGTGGAGGAGGAATTTGTATTAAAAGTTTTGACAAGTATCTCATCTGTTGGTTGATTAACATTGCACAACCTACTAAAAGATTGGCCGTATCTCATATTTCTTTTACTTTGCACAGCACAAGGCAGACTCAGTCTGTCATGTTTAGCATTCACTCCCCTTTTACTCACCCACTGCTCCCAACCATTGTATTAGGAATGTTAGGTGCTGCATCCCAAACCTCTCTCATTTTAGTCATGTATTGTGGTCCATGAATCAGTCTATCCTTTCTTTTTTGTATGTGATGATATAATTTCCTTTCCATGTCTTCCTGTCTTCCATAAGTTTAATGCTCACTGGGTGAAGAAGTATTTTATTTGTTTTCAGTATGTTTCCTACTAGTGTTTCAACAAGCACTACCTAGTTCTCTAATTGCAGGATTTTGTGAATAGCAGTTTTTTCTTCAGATTTTCCCCTGCCTTCATGATTCCTTAAGACCTCTTTAGCACCATACTGAAGACTCACAGCCTTTCACATCTCTTCTAATAAGGCAGATCTCTAGCTCCTTTGATTGTCTAGTTGCCCTTCTCTGTACCATCTCTAGTTCCATCTCCTTGCTCAGATGCAGAAACCAGAACTAGGCATAGCAGTCCCAATGTGGACATGGCCAAAATTTCTTAAAATGGCACAGTGATGTCCTGCTCTGAACACTTTTCTGTTGATATCCAATATTTTATTGGCTTTTTTAGGCTATTGCTGTACAAAGATTTCAGAGAACTGCAAGCGATGAATCTAAAATCTTCCTAAATTACACCTGAGTTTTTATGAATGCAGCACTGTGTATGCAAGATTTAGGATAGTTTTTCCTTATTGCACATTTTCTGTTAAGTCATCTGCCACCTTTTTACCCACTTGGAAAGTTTGTCAAGACTTTTTGGCATTCTGGGCCAATGACTTGGCTTTGGGCCACCTTGAAGAGTGGCTTCAGGCTTGCAGGTTTCACAGTACAGCAGTTTCTTCAGATCATTGATAAAGAAACTGAATGAAGCTGTAACCAGCATAACTCCTTGGGGAACTTGACAGCTGACTCCTCTTGATCCTGAGAAATGTTCATTAAGCCTTTGATTCATATTAAGCTGTGAAATATTTTTCCCCCTCCAGTCCTGTGTAAACTGTTTTATTTAATAATAGAAGTCTTTTTAATAATCTCTTAGAAGGAGTATGCTTGATTTCTTTTATTCACATGTCTTTTTGATACACTCAGAGAACTCCAGAGGGCCAAGAAGGCAGTGTTTCCCTGCAATAAGTCCATGCTGGCTGCACTGTTCCCCTTGGAACACTGACTGGCCCTGTTACAGTGGTTTGACCTTGGCCAGGTGCCCTCTGAGCTGCTCTGTCACTCCTCTTCCCAGTGGGACAGGGGAGAGAATAAGATGGAGAACAACCAGTGGGTTGAGATAAGGCAGTTTATTAAAGCAAAAGAAAGAAACAAGCAAGAGTTTGTGCATGCATGAGCAAATGGAAAAGTCAATCTCTACTTCCCATCAGTGAGCGATGTTTGGACACTTCCCAGGAAGCAGGGCCTCAGCACACGCAGTGGTTGCGCAGAAGACAAACATTGAAGAATCACAAATGCCCCCTCATTCCTCCTCCCTTAGCTCTTATATCTGAGCTGGCATCACATGGCATGGAATATCCCATTGGTCAATTTGGGTCAGCTGGCCTGGCTGCGTGCCCTCCCAGGATCTTGCCCACTCCCAGCCCTTGATGGAAGGAAGGAGTGTTAGAGGGACAGTGCTGCTCAACTGTAGCCAAAACACTGGTGTGTTTTCAACACCCTTTCAGCTACCAATGCAAAGCACAGCACTGCAAGGGCTGCTAAGGGAAAAATTAACTCTACCTCAGTTAGACCCAATATACCTCTGTTCTGCTTTTCTCCTGCAGTTTTGTTGTTTGGGATGGGTGCACTGACATGGTGAACTCACATGGGTGATCTTCAATGTCTCTGATGAGCTACGCATTAACACACCTCAGCCGGCCTGATGTGTTTATCCTAATGCTTCCACCTTTGCTGTTTTCCATTGTTTTATTCATTCTCACACAGTTTTGTGGTTGCCGTTCAGGAGTAGTTAGGGATACAGCCCGTAGGCCACTTTTCCCGTTCATCCCACTCTAACACTACCTGCATAGCTCTGGCTTCTGCAAAGTCACTTCTCTTCCACTCAATTTGGCTATGCAGTGACTGAAGGGCCTCTGCAATGCTGCTTTCCACAGTCTCTGTCCCCTTTGGAGTCTGCAGGAAGTGTCAGTGCAGTGGGTGCACTTTTGGTTGTTATGTGAGTCTGTCATGTGGTGGTGTCTTGGTGGATGTGTTTTGTCTGGGCATTTATTTCATAGTTCTGCTTCCTCAAGACAATGGATAGTTTATTCCACCACTGCTGAGTGTACTTTTCTTTCCATGAGAATTCACTGGGCCATCAGTGCAGTCCAGTTGCTCTGTGTAGGGGTGGTGGTGCAACGACTGGCTTCACCCTTCTCTGGAGACCAGGTGTGGTATTGGCATCAGGGAACCACCACAAGCAATGGAACTGTGCCCGGTATTTCAGGTTCTGCCTGAACTCTTCCATAGGCAGTAAGTATCAATTTCTCTTGGGAAATGGAATTAGACGTGCTGGGGCAGTGCACCCAAGCTTTGTGATCAATATGGGAGCTGTTATCCCAGAGAGACAGTTTCCCACAGCTAGTTTACTGTTTACCAGTGCGGAGCTTGAGGGATTGCACACTGATCTTCACTTAATATAGCTGTAATAGTCCACAGACTACTCCCTTCTTATCTTCCAAAAAATGAAGGGGAAATATCAATTTGCTGAGGAATAAAGAACCCTTGACAGTGTGACTTTGACAGGTGCTGCTAGAGAAGAGTGGGCCAAGTTGGGAAAAGCAGCACATGAAAACACTAAGACAGAAGGGCATCCCAAAATATGTCATTTATCATTCTTTATTACTTTTGACTGACAGTGACTAAAAGAAGCTCATAGCTCTGAGCAAGAAAACAGTAGAGTGATGTCTGCCATATTTCAGAAGGCAGGCTATTGTAATTTTCTGAGATGTGGGAGGAGGAAATCCAAATGCTGTTGCTTTCTGTATCTAATATCAATTTCTCTTTTGAATTGAAATTACCTACAAGATTCCAAATTTTGTCTAGCTGTGTAGATTGAAACGGTGAAGTACTTTGAAAATATGTTGTTTCTCACTGAATGCTGGTTATATCAGAATTAAGCATCTGATACTCAGGCAGAAGAAGAATAAAAAAGCTATCAAAATGGGGCAGAAGAGAGAAAATGCAAGCCTAAAGTTAAAATTAAAAAAAAAGAAAGAAGTTGTTTCTGGATTCCTTTTCCAAAACATCTGAAATCATGAAAATGAAAATTGCTGTAAATTCAGCTAGTAGTATGGTGAAGGAATGTCGCACCTGGACATGAAAAGAAGCACGCAGACTCAAGCTCAGCTCAGGACAGGAACCCAGGGCCAAAAAGCCAAAAAGCCCTGCCTTTCTTTATTCAGTCATTTTTATACCTTTTTAAAGACACCCGTGGATTGGAAGATGAGGTTACCACCTCTCCAACCACACAGGACACTGACACAGTCTATCATATTCCCCATCTTCGGGAAAGGAATGAAAAACAATACAGGTCGGTTAGGAAAACAAGGCTGTGTTTGCAGAAAATGCATGAGAAATTCTATTACAGGAATGAAAACATCGAAAGACTGCAAAATTCAGGGCGACAAAGGACTATATCTCACATCTAGGTCTTGTCTGGTGTTTGACTCTTTACCATAGCCAGGTGACAGCTAGACTTCTCAGCTGATGGTTCTCGGGCAACTGTGTAAAAGGAAACAAGATTTGCATTACTTCCCATCACCGTTACCTTCATTTTCCCATGCTGTACTGCTTCATGCACTGCTATGCAAAGAATAATTGTGAACATCCTAGAACAGAACTGGATTTTTAATTTGGATTTTGTTTTGATGCAGCTATGAAGAGCTACTGCCACCAGATTGTCCTGTGCAAAAACACGTCTCTCCATCTGGTTGCCAAACAGGAAATGAATCAAAACAAACCCCAAACACTGGTTTAGATTAATTTGCTTTAAACTGGATTTAAAATTGCTTTATCTTGATGAAAATACTCTTGTATTTATTTCATGCAAAATATTCCATGCTAATCTAAGTATTTTATTTTGCTGCCTTCATGTCCGAGGAATTGACTTACTTCAGCATGATCTCAGGTACAATGCAGAGAGGTAAAAATGCAAAGCATTAAAACCCTTGCTTACATAGTTGGCAAATGGCAGGGAAGGTTTTAAAGCTTCTCTCTGGAAAAAGCTCCAAAGAAGCACTACCCTTTTCTCTTATTTTACTTACATATTGTTATCCATGGTATTTCTCAAATTAATTCCAAAATGTTTCCTATATTAGCCCATCAAATTTGTTTGCTTTATAAATTATTTAAAATTATGCCTGTTCTACCTTAACAGTAATAGGTTACCCTTTATTGTGACTGCAACTGGTGGCTTTCTAAAAATATCTGATTTTAAGCCAGTTCTAGGGATATACATTGATGTCAAACATGTTATTACATTTCTTCCCCATTTCTCAATTAACTAAATCTTTCTCCTAACAAAGAAATGATAGCATAATGCAGTCAATTTTATGCCTTCTAATTAAGTGGACCTCTCAAGGGTCTGATTTCCTGCAAAATTAAAAACCGCATTTGTGTGAAAACAGTGAAAGAAGGTCAGCAGCAGGAACTGAAAACATTTTATTTCAGAATATTTCATAACACGGACATTTCTGCATTTCCCTGCAATGTAGTTTAAGACTCTCTAGTGGAGATGAGATTCAGCTGGGGTTCCCCTCTGTAAGGAATGATTCAGATGCTACATCTTTCAGTCAGAAGATGATTTTCAGCAGCCTTAAATGAAACCCTCAAAAAATGTACTCAACTAAAACCATTTTTCAAATTTCCAAATAACTATGAAATAACCACAGCTTCATTTTTCAACAAGTGTTGTTTCTTCCCTTGAACCCAGTTAAACCACATGTTGAAGTCATGGCTTCAGGCATGAAGAACTTTTAAAAAACCCCTCCTCTGGGTGTTGCCAGCGCAAACTTTTTCTCTGTACCAGCATTATTTTCCTTTCTCCAGAGGTACCATGTTAGTTGCACTTGTGAAAACTGTAGGACTTGCAACTTATGGATGCAACTTTCGACTACACTGAACTCTAAAGACTCAACACTCTCATCTTTTCCTGTAATGCAAAGTAAATGAGGCCTGTGGAGGAGCCACATGGTTCCCTGATATTGCAAAGGAACCATCAGTAGCTCTTAGTCTAAGCAAACTCTCAGTTTCTCTAAGTTCTCAAGTCACACTTTCATAAAACTTTTCAAACTTGTTCTTGTCATAAAGTAAAAAAGCAATCAAAAGCAATGTTTGTATCAGCAGCAGTATTTCATCAGAAGAGTGCCACTGGTAATATGGACAGAGGCATGTACAAAGTGTCTTTTAGTAAGTGATGATTGCAGTTTGTTAAAATCTTTGTTGAATATTTTAAAATAATGCCGTTACTGTAGGCAAATTCAAATTGAGAACTTTACTTGGAAACACAGGAAATCGAGCTGGTAAACTGATGGGTTTTAGCTCTGAAAATCAAGAAAATGATCCAGTCTCAAATTTTGAATTTAAATCAATATAACCTTAACCTGTAGAAAGAGAAAACTGTAAAGAACAAGTACTGTGCCAACTTTGAAAGTAGGACAGGAACTAAATGTAGAATTCAGCATGGTGTGATGTTTCTTAAAGGTAAAATTGTGGTCATGCTGAGATGTATGATTGACAGTGGAAAATATCTTTGGACTACTCAAAGATCAATTTTAATTGGAATTTAGGTCAGATGTAGGAAAGTAACTTTTAGTAACCAAAAATTTATGCCTGAAACTAACTCAAAATAACGATCAAAATCACAGGATTCTAAGGCCTAAGGTGACCTTAAAAAGTCTTATAATCCATTTGATTGCTCTTAGGCAGGATTAACTATAGCTAACACACTTCTGATACATCTAACCTGGACCTTCAGTGTCAGAAAATGAAGTTTGCCATTACTAACTACTTTCCAAATTTTATTATTCTTAACTTTAGAAAGCTATGACATTCCTTCCTTTCCTTACTTGAAACTGAAATATACTTGTTCTGTCCTTTCCAGATATGGAGAATAATTCTTCCCATTTCTTTGGAGTTACTTTATTAAGAATTCAAGAATCAGCTTGCTTCTCTTTACCTCAAAAAATCTGAAGAGTTTCAATTTGTTATCTTTGTTTTCTTATAAGAAATGCTTTCCAGACCATGCTGTTAGACTTCTTTCAATGCATTTATATTTTATTAGCAGTATCATTCTTTAAACTGAACCCAGTAGCTCAGGAGAGGTTTGTTTATTTATGAGTAAAACAGAAACTTTACTACCTGTGTATTATATATTTTTTTGTTGTTGTTGTTATTGTTAAGAGATCGGTATTGATTATATTTAGATGTACTGCTTGAGAAAATCACCCATTAGTCTGGGTTCTTGTTTTCCTAGATATGGCCTCTGCTGTAACTTGCACAGCTTTCATCTGGTTTGTATATGAAGCTGTTGTGCTACATTTGAGCCAGGCAACCTACAGCAACCAGGAGTGCTAAGAGAGTCCCTCAGCTGGGGTGACATAGGTTTTGTAACTAATTCTTTGTTCTTATAGGACTCTCATCCAGGTTTTTCAGACAAGCCCACAATCCACAGCCCCTTCTGTTTCATGAGCACTCAAAAAATCAAGACACAAGGTGAGTGAAACATGAATTGTTAGCCACAGCTCTCTAGAATGGTCTTTCAGAAGTTGCAGAGTTGCTGAGCATAACTTCTGTTGAAAGGTCCTCTAAAACCTCAAACCTATGACTATCAGTCATTGCTAGAGCAAAAACTAAGTTTTTATATTTCTCTTTTCCAGTCAGTGACAATATTTTCCTTATGAAACTGAGGCATTCAGGGGTGACTTCATGACTTATAAATGGACAAGCTGTCTCAAAGCTTCTGAATTTGTGACCACCTCATCTGTTGCTCCACCTGTTCCCCTCCCAAATGACTCCTGACTATAGATCAGCTGGTAGAGAGAGGGTCTTTTTGTACGAGTATGGGCAAATATGCATTGAAACAAGAAAGATCTATCAAAGAGGTAAATTTTGGACAATAGAGAAAATTTAAGAGGCTCCAAGTATACCCTTAGGCAAAGAACTTGGATTCCAGAATAAGCACAAGTCTTGGGGTGACTTTATGATGCTGTATCCCCTCCTTAGTCAACCTGGTGTCCCGCAGCTCCCTGTGGGTCACCATATTTTTGTGGTTCTGATGTGCCAGGCCAACGAATCCAGACAGTCCAAAAAATGTGGTTTTCCCTGGCCTCTATCTGGTTAGAGGCAGGGCTGCTCTATTTCTGGTTATCCTTCCTTCCCTGGGCATAAATTTTAGAGGTTCCTTTGAGGGGATCAGACCTGTAATCTTCTCTTCAATTATGTCTGGCAACTCGGCTACAGGCAACTGGAGCTACTTCCTTTTTGGCGGAACTTCCTCTCTGGGTCTTGCCCTCCTTCAATTCACACACTCGTTGCGCCAGAGCAGCGGTGGGGTTTCCGTCCCATCTCCATATGTTTTCCCCACAATCACACAGGAAGAACCACAGCTCACCTTGTGGGGTGTACTTTCTCTCTCTCTCTGGAGGACGTCTGCATCTGGTAATGGAACCTCTGTTCTGTACTAACGAGATTTGGAGAAGGTTCTCTTTAATCTCCTTCTTGAGTTTTTGGTGATTCTCCTTCATCTTATCTTCCACTTTCTGCAGATGTGTTTCCACAGCTGCGATTCTTGCATGTGTTGGGCCATGCACAGCATCTGCATGTGCTTGGAGCTTCATCGCCATGTCACACACGGTCTCATCCCCCTCATCCTGCTTCATCATTGCTAAAGCAGAAGCGTACTCTTGTGGCCCAAGTCGTGCGAGTTTTCGCCACATCACTGGTGTAATTCTTACCCTGTCTGGACTCCTAATTGTTGGGTCATCCATGAAGACAATCTCTGCCACCGCCAGTTCTCTCAAGCGTTGAATCCCTTGTTCTATGGTCTTCCACGGGGTTTGCCGCATACAGAGATCTTCTCGGCACTGGTATCTTTCCTCCACATTTCTCAAGAGCCGTATCCAGAGACTGAGAGGTTCAGACCCCTTACTGTCTCTTGGTCTATAGCCGGATCATGTGACAGGGATCCCAAATGCCTCGCTTCAGTGCCTACAGCACTACATCATTACTGGTCTTCTTCTGGGTTTTTTTGGGTGGATTTTTTTTTTTTTTGCTTAATTAGAAATTATGTTCAGAGAGAACGAGATTATGTTCTTCAAAGACTTCTGGAGTCCTTGAAAGAATACCCTTCCTCTAACGCCTGTGAGAAGGGCACTTTATAAACCTGTGCAAAACAGCAAAACATTGTCCTTGCTCAAATCTCTTGTAATAACGTTAAGATATATTGATGACTAAAAAAAAACTGCCAGTAGGTCGAACTCCCATCTGCTGTGATTTGTGCATGTCATGTTGGCCAAGAGTGTCTCACTGTTTTTCCCTAATCTGTCCATATTGATCTGCTGTATCTCATATGTAGATGTCAGTCTCTGTGGGACAGAAATTAGGTTTTTATACTATGTTTTTGCTTAGGATGTGCCGTGAAGAAGATCAAGAGGTGTCATGGAAATATGAATTATAGAAGTCCTGTTGACGTTTTCTGTAGTCCTGCTATGTAGCCAATGTCCTGACAAACTGATTCTATCAGAAATGCTTTCAGGATGACAGATTCATTCAATTATATTGCATATGATCATCCACAGTTATCTTGTCTGCATCTACTGCAATTTGTTTCAATTAAACAAGGCACTTTATTACCAAGACCCTGAGCAGCTCTGTTTAATGCTGAGTTTAGCCCTGTTTCAGGTGAAGGAGGGACCAGGAAATCTCAAAAGGACCTTTCCACTCCTAATCATGTAATGGTCTACATTTGTCTTTTTGCTTTTAAAATAATTTTTCATTTTTATTCTGATAAACTTTAGTTAGTGCTTTGCTATATTTTTGTTTCCTGGGCAAAGATGCTGTGCTGGTGGTTGAATGGATTGGTTCCATGTTTTGTCTCTTTTCTGCTCAAGAGAGTGTCACAGTGGTTTAATCTTCTGGTTTCAAGGATATAAGGCTCCCTAATGCCAGATTCTTTCATGGCTGACTCAGCCCTTCACTCTTTTTAGAAAAATAAACTGCAGTTTCTGTCTATGAATTTTCAGCTGTCACATTAATACTCCAATGCCTTAACTGTTGGGACACTACACACTTTTTTTCACTCCATCCTGCTGCATGACTTTTTGTACACAGAAAGCTAAGTCATAGTTAAGTCTCAGCACTGGTCAAGAAACATATGCTTCTCAAAACACGTAGAAAAAAAACCCCCTCTTTTGAAAGGATAAATTTGGTGGCATGTTTTAATGAGTGGGATAAGTAAAAAAGCTAGTATATTATTGAAAGCTTTAGAAGAAAGGTAAGAAGCGACAGTGACTGAGCTTAAAAGAATCAATTTTTTAACAATTGTTTATCAGATAAAATGTCAGAAGATATTAAAATAAAGAACTTTGATTCTTCTGCATAGGGTTTTTAGACACTTAAAGTCCAAGCTTATTCTGCTTGTCAGGAGTACAACTAATGAAGGGCTTTCTGAGGACTTTTGCTGCGATCCTTTGATTTATAAAAGAAGAGTGAAAAAGGAATATTCTGCTTGCTCCAACAGTGATCTTCAGATATTCCTACAATGCCTTGGCTCAAGCAACTTTGCAGCTGCTGCACAAATTTGACTTGGCATGACTATTAATGATTTGACCTTCATTCCAAGTTTACTTTGTGCTCACAAGAGCAATGGGTAGTGATGAGGAATACGATTTCGTTCCTAGTGGCAATTAGGTTTCTTGGTAGCCATAGTGCTACTTACAAGGGGGAAGTCTTGTCTAACTATCAGTAAACTTTGCTCAGAGCATTTACAGCATTTATGGACTGTCATTCCTGCTCCCTCTGTGATCCTCCTTTTGTTCTCAGCAAGAGCTTTAAGTGCTCTAAACTACCACTGGATCAAAAAATGTCCATTGATTGCACCAGTAAATAGCAGATCTAACATGCTCCTTGTGAAAACGAAGGATAGTTTTATGCTCATAAGACTGTCTATACTGCAGGATATAGAACAGTGACATAGTCATCTCATGGCAGCATAATTTTCCTGTAAAAGGATGTGTGTATTCCACCAAATCTCTTAGGACTAGGTGGTGTGAAAGAAGAAATGAAAAACAAGAGAAAACAGAATAAACAGACTGGTGTTTTAAAATGGCTTGGCAACTTCTAATTCTCAAAACAGTAAAAAGATCTTTCAAAGAGAGAAAATGTTACCCTGTGTTTCTGCACACCAGCAGGAAAGACACAGGAAGAGGCAGAGCATCTCAGCTGAGTTACTATAAAAGATTCTGTGGCTGACATTTTTGATTGTTTTGTATAATGTAATGTAAAAAAAAAAAAATTCTTCCTAGTGTCTGTTACATGCAGCTGATCAGCTTGCCCTGGTAGCAGCTGGACGAATGCAATCAGCTGCTGTGAGGAACATTTATGTGTGTTGGGCTTTAGTCCAGATGGACCCCCTCTTTCAGTGTGTGGCATTCCTTCATGAAGAAGTTTTGAAGTTTCAGTTCCTTCAAGGTGCAGTGGTTAAATATTTAATTCTTCTCTTTGCTTTAAAATATGTGTATGCACACACATATCCGTGTTTATAGCCATATCCATATCTATATTGATACAACTATACCAGCATCTGTGTGTGTATACATATATACATATACATATATAAATAAATAAATGTAGGTACGTAGGTACATTTGTATGTATTTGTACACTTGTAGTGCAGACACACATACAGAGAGAAAGGCTTTAGAGGCTAGTATTTTTTGTCTGTTTTTATCCTACTGTAGAAATCTATCTTGTTTTGAAAATTCTTCCATAATATTGCTCTGCTTTGAAAAGAACAGTATGTGACCACATTTCTGAGCTTACAGAAAATGGACTCTGAAATATAAAGTCAGGAGAGGTGGATGGTATTTTAATCTGCTCTGAGAACATAAGGATGTTTCAGCTGAGAAAAATAATTTGATTTTCCTGTGCTGATGCCTGTCTTTCAAACAAGAGGGTTTTAATGATTTCTTTTTGCTTTATGTAAGCTTGGTCCAGGGTTAAAACTTACAGTTCCTCTGCTGTTTCTAATATATACCTCAGTCTTTTGCTGGATCTGGAGCACTTTGTAAAGGTACTCAAGGTAACTTTCTTTGACCTCCAATCTTCCGCCCTAGAATTTCTTACTCAGCTTTTCTGTAAGCTGGTTACAAATCACTTCCTTATTTTGAGGGTGTCTGTGATCATTCTTTAATTTTGAATATCCCTCTCTTGTCTTCAAATTAACCCCTTTAATATGATCTCCCTTTTATAGAAAGTTAGTGTTTACATTTCCACTTTGTCTGAGTGCCACAGTGGAAGAGACACAACTACTACAGTTTATACAACTGAAAATAATATCCTGTGGGCATTGGGGAACATCTAATGCAGACAGTGCAGTATATAACTGCAGATGAGCTAGTGTAACTATTTTTTTAGTGTAGAAGGAAAGGCTTAGTTCAGATGAATTTCATTTCCTTAACTTACATTTTTCAAGGAGAGGTCACAAATCTGAGAACGAATGTGATACATGAGGGAAAATGCCTGTTTTTTATCTTAACAACTTTGTAATTATCTAACATCTACTGTATGAGACACCAGGTTGCGATGGCTTCCAGTAGGTCCCTGTCAGGCAGTGGGTGAGTTCATTCCCAGTACAGTCCTGTCCTGACCAGCTTCCCTAGGAGCACGCTGCAGTTGATGCTGCATTTGCTGGGGTTACAGTCCAAGAAACTGGGCTGCCCATCTCCTTAGAAAGGGACAAGTAGTGGTTCCTGGATCATGCTTGTTTCCTTTCCCATTTACATGCTCCCCCACTGTGCTTGCTCACCGCCTTTGACTCTCCTGAGCCTGGTTCCCAATGTCCTGGTTCCCAGCTCCAGCCATGCCAGCCCTGCAGGTGGTACTGCTCCTCCATGGAGAGGGACATCTGCCAGCAGCTCCTCCTGAGCCACAGAGGCTTCTTTCCATCAGGCTTGAGGTTTTGCAGAGAACCTTTTATTCAGTGTTCCAGTGGAAGTGCATAGCGAGAGAGAAAGTAGGGAAATGTTCTGAGGAGTGAGGTACAGATGCTTGGACAAGGGAGGATGTGGTGGAAGCCATGTTGCGGCTGGAACTTGAAATGTGCCAGATATTCTTGGCAGTGCCATCTTGGTAGATTTTTCTTTTGATCTCCACAAAAAAATTATCTACATTATTGATTTCTAGTAATCTGTTAGCCAATTTGTTGTTTGAGAGAGAATGTGGGCCCCTCCTCCCACCAGAAAACCCCATGTCCCAAAACTAAAACATGCCCCCCTCCTCCGCCCCTCCAAAAGAAAAAGCCTACAGATTTGAGCAACATGTGTGCAAAGAGGAAAAGAAGACCACTCCACTTTCTGTGGCATAGATTTCTGACAAGTATATTTTTTGTATTTACTGTTTCCAAAACTTTTCCTGGTATTTTATTGCACGTTTGAATTGCAAGGCCAAATGAAATGTAGAAGTCCTCTCAGGAGGTTTTGTAGATCAACTCTGTCCTTAAATAAGCATCTATGTACCACACACCATGTTGAGATCCAGAGCAAGATATTCTAGGCCTTGAAAGGTGTCTGTCTCCATCTCTGGTACTTCCAGGTACCAAAAACTCCTTCAGTTTTCCCTTAAAATTTGTACCTTTACCTGCCTTAGGCATGTTTTCTGCTGAAGGAGTACAAAAGGGTAGTGAGAAAAAAAATCTAAAGTAACAGCTGAAATCTATCATAAATATAGCTACAATGACATATCTGTATATCAATTATTGCTGCATGCAGAGAATACATCTGCCTCAACACATTGAAAACTGGTTCTGAGACCATGGTAGCCAAAACTGTGACTTGCATGCCTATCCTTAGTAACTGAACATATTTACAATGCTCTTTTCAAATACAGAACATTAGCAAGAGATTGGTAATGAATGTTTCTCTTACCAAGATATTACAATAGAATAATTTAACCTGTGAAAATAAAAAGAAAAATAAAATACAAGTTTTAAAGCCTATATCTGCTGAAAAATTTCATAAGACGAAAAAAAGTTGCCTTTTTTGCCTTTTCACTTCTAAACAAATTGTAGTAATAGCTGGGGTTTTTTTCCAGTGAAATGAAAGTTGGTGTTTTTAAACAAGTTAGATATTGTAGCAACTTGATCTGAACTTGTCCTCTCTTGTTAATGATGTGGTGAATTCCAGTATATGAGCTCTGCAGAGCTGTTCTAATGAACATCTATTTTTCTATGGAATGGCAGAGAATTAAATTAATTGGGAAATTTTTGCTTACTGCCATTAAATAAAATTTACTTTAATGAATAGAGGCTTAGTTGTCTGCAGTGAGTAAGCAACAAAAGTATTTTTTCTGTATTACATAATGTTTTCCACTCTTAAAAAGAATAAAATTTTGAAAATGGAAAATACCAAGAAAACAGGACTCTTTTTTTCTCATAAACATAAGCTTCTAGGTCTTTTAGGATGTAATTAGACTATACAGATCACTTGACCCCTGATATTTTTCAGTGACAGTTTTTCTTGGAATCAGAAGGTGAAAGATCTTGTTTTAATGAGTTTGTATTTGTAAAAGTCTGCACACACACAAAAAATCTCCAACTGTCACAACAGCCAGTAATTGGCAGAGAAATGCTTTGATAAAAATGGGAAGACATCCCTGCTGGTTCAAGACAGGTGGACATCAACTTGAATCCAATTTACATCTTAAAACGCACAATAGAAAAGATTTGCATTACATTGCCTAGATGAAAGGGAACTCTTAGTCTGAGAGCCTCATTTTCTTTCCCCTCTTCCTTTTCTTTTCTTGCCCAAACACTCAAACTCTCTGTAGAGAAGTTTTAATGAAGATAACTTGTTCAGCTCCTGTTTGAGGCAGCTATTTACTTGACTAAGGCTCAAATCTGAACTCATGCTGGGCTGAAAAAGAAAGCCCAAACTGATAATTGGGCAAACCTGAAATTGGATAACCTGCTTTAACCTCTGCTTGAATCAAGTGAGTCCATCTTCTATATTGAGTTATTTTTATTTGGTTGCCTGGTCAAGGTCCCTTGCAACACTTAACCGAGATCTAGCAAGAGACATGCAGTGGAATGTACCTGTTCTGAAAGATGCAAGAAATGGCTCTTGATGGACACCTTTGGACTATCTGAGTCATCCCACCTGCATGTTTAGGTGCTTGATCCGTATTTAAATTGTTAATTCAGATACAAACTTTGACTCCATCCTAAAGTTTTCTGAGTAAGAGTCTAACACTGTATTAAGTGCGGGAAAAGTAGGTTTATTCTTTTCCAAAACAGATGCTGAAGAAAGGCAGGTAAGGAGTAGGTGGGTAGTCTGAATTTTTGTTCCCATGCAGTTCTTTCCCATTTGTTTGAGTCAGGACTGATGGAAAATAAAAGCTTGCTTACAGAAGTTTATAATATTTTGTGTGTATATCTTCAGGTACAAGTTCCAGTCTTACAATCAATAGTGTGAAATCTGTAAAGATTACGCCAAATTTATATGTGCACCTCACACTGCTGTTTCACTATTTGTTAAATATTTGATTCTGAGTTGGCATTCCTTTTTAAAAATAACTTTTCCATTACAGATAAGACTCTCTGTCTCTTTCAAAAGACAAAGCAATAGATCACTAATGTGAATATGGTCCATTGTTTTTAAATGAAACTCTCCTTCTTCCATAAAGCATGCAATTTTCTATTTTGTGGAGTTTCTTTAAGTTGTGTCTAATAATCTGTATTACTGCATGTTTTATCTGTTTCTAATTTTGGGGAACTTTTATCTAACTTCAGCATGCATGTGAAATTGAGAATTGAAAAGAATGGAGCTACTGAGTACTTTGGGGAGAAATATTCAGCCTCTGAGTTGTCTCTGTTGGACAGTGGGGTAAGCTTCTGGAGATTCTCACAGAAACCATCTCTCATATCCCCTCCTAGACCAAAACTTTGCCAGGCAAACCTAACAGACTGACCTTGTACTTGAGGGGTTCAGTTGCACTTCCCATATATTCTTTCACTGTGTTTGCATAATTATTCATGTGAATGCAAGTGGTGAAATATTAAAGACTAGGAAAAGCAAAATTATATTGTGTTTTTAATGCTTTATATTTTGTTTCATCCTTAAAATTTACATGTGACTGCTGTACTACCAAGCTGTGCCGTTCGGTGTTGGCTAGAGGTGTAGACTGTTAAGAAAAGAAACAAATTGAAAAAATTTTCAGGTACCTTTGTTAAGCGTCTGCATGGTAATATGTCTACATCTGCAGCACTCCCTGCTCTGGAATATAATCTCTGGTTTCTTTTGGAGTCTGAAGAGAAAAAAGGAGGAAAAGAAAGGCTTACCGCTGTCATTTCTGATGTTATAAGGTTATGGGCTACAACCTTGGGAGATTTTACACTAGATTTGATTTTTATTGTTTTGAAGAATGGGACCTGTTTTCTGACACTCAATAAAACTGCAGGTGATACTGCTCTTATAATAGATGTGAATGGACTATTACTGTTTGCGATAGCAGTTTAACTGCAGGGCAAGCTTATAAGTGTTTTTTTTTAGAAAAAATGCACAATCTTTTTTTAGCCACAGGACTATTCCTTTATTTTCGTCAAGTTCTCTGGTAATATTGGTGTATACCCACCTGAGCAGGTCTGAAATAAGCAGAAAGTTCTCTGCTTCTGAAGTTCAAAAGAAACTGAAAATTGAAAATCAGTATTGGTGGGTTAAAAATGAAAGTGGTTTTAACACAGCACATAAATACATAATCCCAAGATTTAAAATATTTTGTGAATATTATACAGTAGCAGCAATGTAGAAATCAACTTCATCTTTTGATGCTTTCTTTTAAGTCACAATTTCTAGTTCTGACAATCTGAAATACTGAAATGTGATATTTATACTTTGAATCACAGAACCACTGAGGTTGGAAGGGAGTTTTGGGCATGGTCTAACCAAACGTTCCTGTTAAAAGCAGGGTTAACTAGAGCTAATTGCTAAGGGCTGTGTCTGGTTGAATATCTCCAAGCGTGGAGACTCCACAACTTCTCTTACCAACCTGTGTTCCAAAAGAGTCATGGTGAAAAAGATTTTTCTTACATTTAAATGGAATTTCTCTCTGAGTTGGTGTCCACTGGCATTTTTCCTATCACGGAGCACCACCAATAAGTCTGACTTCATCTTCTTCTCCTCTTCCATCATGAGTAGATAGATAGATAGACATACATGTGGATAACAATGATGGAGACTTCTCTTAGTCAACTTTGTGACCCTTTACTCAGCACTCTCCAGTATGTCCATGCCTCTTCTGTACTGAGGAACCTGATACTGGATCCCATATTCCCGATGTGGGCTCATCAGAGCCTCCCCTGATCTGCAGGAAAGGCTTTTCCTAATGGACCTAATGTCATTTCTAGCCTCCTTTGCTGAGAGGAGGCACTGTTCATTCATGGTCAGGTCGTGGTCAGGAAGGACCCAGTACTAGTTCTCTGCAAGGCTTCTTGGCAGCTGGTCAGCTCCCAACTATCCTGTGCATGAGGCTATTCCTACCCAAGTGCAGAATTTGGTGTTTGTTGAACTTCATGAATTCCAAGTCATCCCTATTTGCAACCTTGTTGAGGTCCTTCTGAATGGCAAGAGGACTCTGGTGTATCAGCCACTCGTCTCAGTTTTATATCATCTGTGCTGTTGCATCATCCAAGTCATTAATGAAGCACTTACACAGGATTGGCCCAGCAGCAATCCTTGGAGTGTGCAATTAATAAGTGGCCCCCAGCTGGATTTTGTGTTTCTGATCTCAACCCATAGAGCTCAAAAGCTCAGGTAGTTTTCAGTCTCTCTCATTGCCCACTATCTAATCTCTACTTCCTGTCAGACTTGCTAGTCCTAATGCAGTTCTTCATGGTTATTACTGAGGCTACACTCTGCCCCATTGTTTAGATCATTAATTGAACAGGATTGGAGCCAATATTGACCCCTGGGGTACACTGCTAATTACTGCCCTCCAACTGGAGTTTGTGTTACGGGTCACCAACCACCCTCTCTCTGGGCCTGTCCATTCAGTTGGTTTTCCATCCATCACTCTCTGTCTGTCCAGTGTATACCTCATCAGTTTCTCTCTGAAAATCTTATGGCAGACAGTGTCAAAAGCCTTTCTGAAGTCAAAGTACTCAGCATCCTATGCTCTGTCCTCATTTGCTAAGCCAGTCATTTCACTGTAGAAGGTGATCTGTAGATTGGTCAAGCATCATTTTCCAATGGTGGTACCATAAAAGCTACTCTTGATGAGATTCTTATTCATGTGGCTTACAGCATTACTTGCTTCATCACCTTCCAAGACTCAAGGGTCTCTGGGTCTATTTTACTGTCCTTCTTGAAGATGGAAGAGCCATTTTCTTTCTTCTTGTCCTCAGGCATCTTTCTCAGTCACAATGATTGTTCAAAGATCACCAAGTGGTCTTGCAGTGACAATGTCCTCTGTCAGGATTCTGTGATCTTCCAGCAAAATAAAACCAAAGTTTATCCTCTGAAGCCTTGGAAAATTTTACGGTACCTAATTCTATAGAATAGTGTGAGTTTAATGCATTAGTATACCAGTGACAAAATAATTCACTCCACTCTTTTAGTTTAAGAGAGTTAAAATACTAACTGGTCAGCATATTTATGAAGCTCTGTATCAACACAAACCCTTTGCATGGTTTAAGGATAGGCATGGATAAAGAAAATAGCCATTAATGTTTACTTAAGGTGTTGACATTTCAACTATTTTAGTAATTTTAATTAATATCTTCCTATATCTTGTTACAATTTTTGTAAAGTTCTTCTGATCATTAATAGTTTCCCATAGTTGCCCTGTAGATGTCTCCTTTTTTTTTTTTTCCTCAAGTATTGATCTATACTTATTTTTGAAATGCAAGTTTATAAAGTGGAATGGTTACTGGTAGAATGGGAATCATTAGAGAGGAGAAATGAAGAAAAAATAAGAAAAGATGAAAGACATGAAGTGTGTGAAAGAATCAGATTTTGGAGTTTGAGATCAGAAAGCTCAGTAAAGCATGTAAATACCAGCAAATGTCAGCTGGCATTGACTTATATTTGTGAATCTCAAATGATGAGCTCATCATCACAAAAGTTTAACACCTCTCTGGTGGCTTGGTCTTCACCTGCAGCTTTCTGAAGTTTTACCTCTTTTATCCTTCCTTTAATTTTTCTTTCTTTTTGGTAGACTTTTGTTCATCATATTGGGATATTATGATATCTTAACTCTAGGTCTTAAACCGCAGCTACAGCACTACTCTGCCTGCAAGCTACCCTGGTTTGTATCCCCCTGTAGCACATTTTGCCCTCTCTGATAATTATAGAGGAAAGGCAACTCTGTAGTCCCTCCATCCTTGATGTCTCATTTCTTTATCAAACTCAGTAACTTCTTGTGGTGTTGATCTGGCAGTCACCTCTTGAAAATTCTCTTTATTCTTTTTCTGCTGCTATGTACTTGCCATGTTTTAATAGGACAGGCCCTCTGGCTGGGGAAAAGTTGCCAGTTAAACTTGTGAGACTGATCCAATCTTTTATTATTATTTCTTTCAGAAGCTTTCCAGCGTCTTTGATGTTATCCCTGCATTTGCATTAAAAGCTGTGAGTGATTTATTTTAATAAAATCCAATTATCCTCTTTAGTTTCTTGTGAAAAATTAAAGGCTATTTCCAGTCTAATTGTGAATATAAGCACATGGAAGGAAGCACACCAGTTACTAATGGAAATGTGGCATTAATAGTGCCAGCAGCAGCGGCAATGAGGGTTAACGAATAACTAATGCTGTGCAGACTTAATTTCAGTAACTTTTGCAGGACTATTTGGGTCCAAGGAGGAAAAACAACTGATTTAAGGGAGCTGTGCTAGGATAATACTAGAATATCATGTTTCTCACAGAGTTCAGTATCCCCACATGGTTCTTGAGCTGTGAACACACGTGAAAAGAAATTACATTTCCAGGAGGTGGCTTCTTCTGCTTTCTAGGGTGATTTTTTTGAGCCTGATCTCTTGCAACTTTGGTTTTTCTGTAGTTTCACAAGGGAAAAAAAAGGGAGTTTCAGTCTCCTGAACTGTTAAATCATCATGGTCTCAGCTGTATATTTTCAAAGCAAGCTTCCTCTCTTCCAGCAAATCCTTGATTTTCCTATACTGCTAACAGGAGGAGGCTATGCTTCCACAAATATCAGCTTTTCTTTATCTGAAATATAGGACTGGCTTCTTGGCACTGCTGAAGTTTTCCTATCGGTACAAAGAGAAAGGGAGGGATGGGTATCTGTCTGGTATCCTAAATTTGGGCTGGTGTGGACTTGAATTACATTATAAAATTAATTGCACCAGCCAATTGCTTGTCCAGGTTGGTTGCGTTATCTATGAATTATAGTAAACTTGTTGGCTTTATTGCCAAAAAGAGGCTGGTTATAAGCAGCAGTGAGATTACACCAGTTTTGTTTGGGACATTTTGAAAGCTGAGATCGTTTAGTCATTGTCACGTATCCTACCTGAGACCTATTTGTGTTCCCGTTTGAGCACAGCAGCTGTAAGCTGAGAAGCCCATCAGGCCTGAAGTACAAATATATGTGCAACATCAATCTGTTGTCTCAGTGGTATAGATGGCAACCCTGCCCTCCCTTCACACCCCTGCTGTTGTTAGGTTTTTGTAAAAAAAGTCTTGCAGTGTACCTCAGCATTTTTCCACTACCTCCTTTCTCCTGACACCAACACAAGACCTGTTAACTAATTTGTGCAATAAGTCTCTATTCATATTTCAAGATATCAGTAAAGCCTTGAAATGGAAAAAGATACTTAATGATTATCACTCAGGAAGTATCCTAATGATGGGTCCAGGAATGGCCTTCAGCATCACAGGAAATAAGAGCTGTAAGGAAAGAGACCTTAATTAAACATTTACAGGGAAACTTACCCACAAAACCTATTTTAACAATTTTGATTGACTGATTTCTGATATGTTAACATGATCAATTATAAAAGAAAAAGCCCCAAATGCAATGCAATAAAAAGCATCAAACCCCAGAAAATATTGACTTTCACTTCATATTGGGGTAAGATGATACACTTCTTCTTTATCAGATTTGTAATGGGATTGGTCCACATTGTTGTCTGTCCGTCATATTTTTATATATAGAATCATAGCATGGTTAGGTAGGAAGGGAACTTTAAAGCTCATCTAGTCCAACCCCCCTGCAATAAGCAGGGACATCTTCAACTAGATCAGGATGATTACAGTTCTGTCCAACCTGACCTTGAACCTGACCTCATCTGTCTCACTGCCTAATTAAAAGCTGAGGTTACTGTTCAACATCTATCCTGTATTGCTTCAGCTAAATTAACTTTTCTACCTTACCAGTTTCTCTCTTCTTAATCATACTATTGGTACTTCCTGTATTCGTAAGTTCTTACTGTCTTTACATCAATATCTCTACAGAAATTTTTTAAGTGTTAAATATACATGATTATATGCAAAATGTTATGCTTCCTCCTTTCTTCCATTCTAGTTACAAAAGCTTTTTACAGAGCTGACCTGAGATGGATAAAGATTACTACCAGTTTAGTGAAAGGATCCTGTAGAAAAGGTTCCATGAAATATTAAACATTTCATAAAGTCTTGATTAAACAGTCTTATTGAACACTGCCAAGAAGTTCATCAATAATTTGACTGGTGGTACTTGTCAGTCCTTCTTATTTTGTATGTTGTGAAAATAGTTCAATGTGTGTCAGAAACAGACAGCTTTACTGTAATCTGTATTAATCTTTTTCTCAAGTAGTAGGCCTTTCCAGGGTCAGCAAGGCTTCAAAATGGCATAAAATGGCTGTAAGGAAATACCGACAATAAATGAATTTTCTAAACTCTAAATAGGTTTATTGGCCTTTTTCTTCCTCCTTACCTAAACTTTGTTGTGCAACTATTATTGCAAAACTGCATGCTTGCAAATCTTGCAGTCCTATTTTGTTAACCACAAAACAGAAAATCTGCAGAAATGCTGTAGGGGAGCAACTGAGTTTTGGATGCTGCTGTGGGCCTTGACATTCACACTAGTGTTCCCACAATCTGCTTGGGACTGACTGCTCTGTGCCCAGGGGGATTTCCAACTTCTGCAGCCTTGGCTGAAGTAGAATATGTCAGTAGAAGTTTAAAACTAACTATTACTAGAAAATAAAATAGCTACTTATTGGTAGGTGGCCTTAAGCAGAACTTTGCATGATATGCATAAGTTTATGGTATATTTCTAAAGACTGACTATGATCCAGCTTTTTATTTGTTGTGCTAAACTATTTATCATTTATTTTGAGGCCTATGGCAATGATTGTTTTGAAGATATAGGACACAAATGTATTTTGGAAATGTTTATATAAAACTCTCTTAACTTCTATGTACAAGAATAATTTAAATGGAAAAACTAAGGAGCAGGAGTTTGGACAGAAACATAAGCGTATAATAATGAATATAATTTATATGAGAGAAAATATATTCGTATTAATAAGAACAATAAAATGACAATGCACTGACATATTAAGGTTATGTTCTTTAGAAGTAGACAGCCAGTACCCTTGTAAGACCTTTTAAACTGTATTTTCAGGTACCTACAAAATCAGTATTTAACAGCATATCATCACCTGTGATACAGTATGATGAATGATGTAAGCATAATCCCAATTGCTAGAAAGGAATGTCAGTCTCTTATGTAAAGCATCTAACCAATGTACATATTTTCAAATCCGGGGATGAAAGGAAAAAAGATTTCTCAAATGAGAATCTGTATAGCTCAGAAGTGAGCTTAGGTAACAGTCCATTTACTACTGCTCAGATGTGGTGGTGAGCATTTAAAATACTCCAGCTATCTTGTAACACTTCCTTAATCTTAGGGATACATACTTTTTACGGTGTGGGGATACAGTATTTCCTATAAGAAATTTAGAGAGTAATGTGAAAATCACGGTTTTCTTAAGTTAATTGAATTATTTATGGCAAAGCAGTTAAAGAACAGACAGTTAACATATCTTAGGGCCAGAGCAAGTAGATTAAAGGAGACACTTTAATTGAACAAAACAGAGGTAAACATGCTTTCTGCAGGAAAAGAGATTACATATATCTCAGATATCAGGCACATAACAATTTCAGTAGTTTAGACCAGGCATTGCTAACTTTGTTGAATAGATTTCTCAAAAAATGTTAGTTAGTCATTACAGGTAAAAGTCGTTAGTGGAAAAATCCTTGGTAATTTGATTATTAAGTTTAACAGTTTATTGATGCAGATATTTCATATATTCTTCAGTTTTCCCATATTCTGGGCTACAAAGAGTTGAATTTTGCCTGTATTAATGCATGAGATGGAAGCAAGGTAGAAGCCGGCATTTGTGCTTCAATGTTTTGCTTATTAGGAAAAGACACTCAGTTAACGCAATCTGAAAATGCACCAAACACTTTTCAAAATTATTTGGAAAACAGTTATTGTTTTTAAGAAGGAAAAAAATGTGCATAAGACTGAGAAATATCTATTTTCCCTCCACCTGGAGATAAAATAAAATAAAATAAAATAAATTAAAAATATTCACTTTTCCTTTAGTAAAGATACAACCTTGTAATAAAAGTACTGTGCACTTTGGAGCTACGTTTTAGTAGTGCCTAAGTAGTGATGCCAGCCTCAGACCACATCTAAGTTGGAGCAGATGGAAGTGAAAAGCAACGTCCTTTCCATCTGTTCTGCAGGACGGACAGTGTGCTGCTGGGTTTCAGGTGTACTCTCTTTCTTCATGGTGTCATCTCTTTTTGTACACCAGGGGGCTGAGCTCTCAGAAAATTTTTTTGCATTGTAGGTCCTTTATGTTGTCTAGTGAAGGTGACCTATTTTCCAGCACTTTAGACTGCGTTTTCTTCTCTCACTTCATTGTGAATGCTTCTCACTGTACACCAGTAATGATTTCAGTCCTCTGTGAGAGGTTTAAAACTTCAGACTCAGTGCTAAGTGTGAGTATTTTTATTTGCTTCATCACAGTTTTCCCTCACGGAGGCAAGTTGCTACAATGTCTGAGAAGACAAGGAATCCATAAAAAGTATCTGGTATTCTTTCAGTGAAGTAAAAATAACATAATATAAAATGAATGATCAAAATTAGGAAATGGGTGAATCATGGAGAAAACTTGTGATTAAAAAAATTAATGGATTAACATTTGGAAGAATTAGCTTATTAATATGAATGCTGTTTCATATATTGAAGCCAAATAAGCACAAAGTGCCACAGTGAATATTTGACTTACATGCTGTCATAATCTGATTATTGAGGTTCTTAGAAATACCTCTGCCTGAATTAAGGTGCAAGCAAGACCATATGTCAGTCAATAGTAAGGGTTTTAGTTGATAGCAAATACGAAAGGGAGAGAAAGAAAGAAATAGAAAATAGGTAGGGGGAACAGAAAGAGTGACAGAGATAGAATAAGGAAAATATCACTACTCTGTGGATCCCAGCGATGTTCCATTGATCCTCTCCAGTTGGTCTTCTTGCTGGTGAAGGTCCCCCCGAAAACATAGAATCCAAGGGATTTATATACCCTCGAGCCAGGTGGCAATGTCCAGGCGTGTCTCCCTGGAGGAGGGGGGCAGGCTCTTACAGCAGACTCTGGGTCTGTTGCATCACACTCAGTCCTGCGGTGCAAAGCCTCTGGGGAGCACTTTGGGGGGTCTTTGATGGATTATGACTCCCCCTCGGCTGCCTCTCACGTGAAAGCCCCGTGGATGTGGCCTGTGGGGCTGGGGGTTCCACAGCTGGGCCGGTTTGTGTAAAAGGGAGGATGGGCATTTATTGCCTCTGACCAGAGGTTACGCCAGCAGCCGAAACCTCCTCCTCCCCCCTCGCTTGGGGAATCTGTGTAAACCTGGCTTGTGTGAGCTGTGCTCTCCCCCCACTGCAAACTCAGCTGGGGATGGTTCTCAGCGCACCTGGTGACTTTAGCCTTTTGTGGATGCATTCCTTTCCCTCAGACTGATTGAACAGTAGAACAATCTCAGATGATTGTCCCAGTCTTCAGGGAGGCTTCTTTGGTTGTAGCTTCTTTATAATGAGCAAAACTTTATATCAATGTTTGAAGCATGAATTACTTTCAGTCTCTGACACATACATCATCAGTCTGTTGAAAATAACAAATACACATTTTAGAATTAGTAGAATAGTGAGTCTTGAAGGAATGGCAAGAAATAACTAGTGGGATTATGCTCAATGAACACTAAAATTTGCTTCCTATCATCAGCTGGTTGAAACTATCTCAGCTGGGGGTGTTGTAGTCATTGCTTTTATTGCAGATGAAGAGCTGACATTTGACTTTAGCGGTTAAAATACGGTCAGAACAGCAGCACCACGTTCTGAAATTTCAGATGAAATGTATTATGTCAAATGCCATTAACTGTAGTGCTTAAAATGACTTTAAGCACCATTTCCTGTGTGCTATTATATGCTACTATGAGTGTGACAGGCAGTGAGTGACCTACCTTTGCATGCATCTGTGATTGGTTTCTTTGTAACCCTGTTCTGTACAACTATGCTCACTTGGGATTTTCTACTTCGTGAAGGATGTTCAGATGAATGTCTGAATCATCAGTGTGAATCAGTGTGTTCGAATCGGCAGCAAATGAGATGTAATTTAAATAGCAGTGGTGGTATGGAACACTACGCATTGAAAGAAGTCACAGTCATAAGCAACTTGAGCATCACACCTAAAATACCTAAGCAAGCTGTGAAGGAAAAAGGGTGTTAAATTATTTTCTCACCAGGTTGCTTCTGAAGATGCTGAAACGAGCTGCTCTTCTAACAGGAAGGAAGAATATTTATTTTCTGGAAAAAGAGAGTACATAGTGAAAGCATTTAATCACTGCATTGACTTGAAATTGATTTAAAGATAAAATGACATTTGAATGAATCCAACTACTACCTGATCCAACATCTAAACCAAGATACTTCCCTTAACTGCAGTGATGAAAGCATTTTTTACCCATTATCACGAGAAAAGGCTTATCAAAACAGTTGTCAGAACTAAGAGATCTGTCTTACGAATGTGTACTCAGGCCGTGATCCAGTAGAGAAGTATACAGCAATGTGCCAAAAGTACAAGGGCTTTACTGTCAGCAATAGCATTTCTGCAACTTCTGATTGACACACCATTAAAACCTAACAACAAATTGTCCCATGAGTTATGTACAAACAATTTTGCGTCAAATGATCTAGTCTATTAAAATTTTTATTTTCCCTTACACATTTTTAGTAATTTCTAAGAATATACTATAGCACCCATCTGGATCTACTATATGGAAACCCACTGGACTAAATTATACTTATGAGGACCTTGGAAGTCATGCTGAGTTCAGAATTTGTGCAACAATGTTCCAGGAAGATGTAATTTTCACAGCTGTGGAAAAAGGAAGCAGAAAGCAAATGGTATTATTTGCTGTATTTCTGTTTGGAAAGTCGCAGATGATCTCTGGGTATTTATCCAGTGCATCTATACTGACAATAAGTACCAACTGCAATAGGCCAGAAATACAACTCTTTTGCACAATTAGCCTGGTAAGAAAGAGTAGGAAAAAAGAGCGTTTTAAAAGAAAATAACAAGCTACCTTGAGATGAGTGATTTTGAATTGGCCATAATACATTTTCTCTCTCATATCATGATTTTCTTTTATCTGTTGTCTTTTTTAAATTTTTTTTTTTATTTTTCTAGCAGACAAACAATCCCTTTGAACAAAACTTTCTGAAGTGTCATTCCAGGTATGAAGGGATGGAGAAGAAAGCCCTAGAGCTTTGGCTGCATGGTAACAGCTGCACCAAACTCCATGCAGGAGTGAAATCCTGCTGGGATCAACACTGGAATTCAGGTATAGCTAACTAGCAAAGCATTATCTTTTGTGTCTATTTTACATTATCTCTTCTGTTTGCATATGCTGAAGATGCCTAAAGACACCGTACTCTTGACACTCAAGACAAAGTGATAACAGATTTGGCTTATTGATGGGAAGCCTCCCAATCCTGAAGATGTACCATCTGTCCCTTCTGCTCCACACACTGGGCATTCTCAGGCCACGTTTGTTTTGTTACTTTTAAACTCTTTTGAGTTTAGACAACTCATCATTTTGGCTAGATTTCTGTTAGATTTTGGGAACAATGAGAAAAAACAGAAGCAGATGATACATTTTACTTCTGACTGCTCAGTGTAATGGTAGAAGTTTCTGTGAAAATCTGACTACTCCAACCATGCTCTCAATGTTCAACAGTATCGAAAAAAAAATTTTCTCTTATTTCTAGGGTATCCTGGGCCATTCTATTCATGTTTCTGTGTTTAGAGAGTCTTTATTTTACTAATGCCAGAAATAGTCGGTTTTGCTAACAGCGTAACCCAGAGCATAAAATTGTATACTTCAGTCCACAGAAATGACACTTACATTAAACAACATATTTTTAAATATTACAGGTACAGACTTCTAATAAACAGACATGAAAAAAAACCACCAACAAACCTCTCCATTTCTATGTATCTTAACTCTTTTATGTGATGGGTGAAATAAGGTCTATATCCATGGAAAGGACAGCATTTAGAAAAGGAACGGGATTCCGCCTCGTGCAGTAAACCTCTGGAAATGCACTATATGCTTGTGCTACTGTGCTGACACAGAATATAATCAGATATAGTCAGATCTGATGATAATTTCTCTTCAAGTATGCTGAATTTTTTGGATTTCCCACCTCCCTTGAAATATTGCTGGGTTATTACACTCTTCTTCCAGACAGCTTTTCAGATCTGAGGTTGAATTTCTGTTCAGACATGAGAGCTAGCCTGTGCAAAGTAGCCAGTTCTGCAGGAGTAAAGCCAGTAATGAGAATAAAAAATTATTTAGTCAGAGCAAGATTTTTAAGTATATATTATATTGCAAATAAATGCACTTAAAGATGAATAACAAAGCATGAAACATTCCTGTTTCTTTGCTTACTTTTGTCCCCGAAAAGTAATTGCCCCTCAGATTTTGAACTTGTTTGGCATCAGATTGAAAAAAAATTCCAAAGTGTTCTTTGACTCTGTTTTGCTGTAATATAAAGCAAAAAGAAGCAAAAATAATTCTCTTATCACTGCAATAAGTTTAAATACAAATTAGGCCCAAGCCAGAGTGTACAAGAACTCATTTGGTTTCACTGACTTGCAGCACAGGATGTGAGTTTTCATAGGGGAGTGAAGGCAAGAAGCAGGGACTGCAACTAAATAAATTGTCTTATCAAGAATCTTTTGAGATCTGTCACACTGTCTCAGAGCTCAGTCACATATATTTTCAGTAAGAAAGTTGCAGTTAATACGAACATCTTATTTTCTGGCGTTCTATTGACTAGCAATGAGAAGCAGATTGAAATATCCTTCTAGAGTGGTCTTCTTTTTTTGCTAAAGAATCTATCACTATTCAGAATACCAGTTCTGAAAAAGCAAATGAAAAGCAAGGGGTTTTTTCTGTGCTATGAACATATATGTAGAATACAGATCACAGAGACAGCATTTCTAGTGGTTAGAGGAATACAGAGATGCCTTTGATAATTTTTCCTGCTCTCAACCAGCTTCTAGTGACTTACGGGCGTTGTATCTGATCTCTCGATGGATTCCTAAGTTGCTTTCAATTTCTTTTTGAGAATACTCAGTTCCTAAGCAAACCAACATCCGTAGTTAGCCAGTCTGTGTAGCTGATGGAATCTGTCTAGAAAGAGAAACAAGTATTTTTTATTTCCGCTGACATTTTCAAGACTTTACAAGAGAAGTGGACATTCACGCCTCATTAGTAGCTGTGGCAATCAACATTAATGCTAATAAACTAAAGCTTTGTAATTTTAGTTATAAGCTAAATAGTCTAAGAGATTGGTATCTTTACCATGCTGTGTTTTGTTTAACATTTTTTGGTCATTTGGTGGGTAAACTCATCATATCCAGCTGCAGAAGTCTCCAGAGAAAACTGCAACAGGAACATCCTCTTCAAGCATCTTCCTAGAGAAAGCATAAGAGAAAATCACACAAAAAAGATTACAAATACTTCCTTATAATAAATGTAACAGGACTGGACTTGTATTTGCACTCAGCTTAATTATGACCATTTTTAAAAGATGCCGGGAGAAGATGTATAAATGAATAAGAATGGTAAAATGATTACCAAAATTATGAGTCACATTTAGAGAGCTAGATTTCTCATTTTTGCATTTAAATAAACCAAAAAGTATATTCTAGAAAGTGAAGTATTTAAAGTGATTTCAGGTTGCTTCTTCCATTTTGGAAATTATGATATACTGGGCTTCACAAGTTTGTTAATTAATATAATGAATTACTTTTACCTTTAAAAATATATGTCATACTAAAAAAAAGGTTGCAAAATATTTGTAGAATCTGGTATGTATTTTATAAAAAGATAAATGTGTTATCTGGATTGATTGTTTGGAAGCATTTTCTCTTACAGTTTAGCAATTATACCTGGGATATTTCCTCTTTGTCCCATAACAGCAGAGCAAATACTAAGTTTCATAAACTTGTCCTCATTGTAAGCCTTCAGATATACTATTGCTCTATATTATTCAAAGATTGATACAACATGACATTATGTAAAATGTGTAGGTTTTTGAGGATACTGCACTGGTTTATATGTGTAATAAATGTTGAAACAAAGTGAGGAATGATAGAAAAATTTACTTTTTCAAACAGGTATTTTGTCTGTTCTATAAAACTTTAGCATTGAAAACAACTATGAATTGTGTCTGATTTTGGTGCTACTTGTATTCCATTCCACACAACCTCTGGGAAGATTGCATGGTGCTCTACATGAAGCAACAGGCTTCAGATCAATGCAGTTTGGTAAGTTCTGGTCATCTCCGTGGGTGTAGCAATGGACAAATCTCACAGGTTTCTCCTGACTTACGTACAGAAACTGCTTGTTTTAATGGAAAGGAGCTTGATTGGGGTACCTGAATTCTGCTGGCACTAGTGGGTTTCACCATTGCCCTAAGGTGACAAATTTGGTCTGTGGCAAGTGAAAGCAGGGCTTTTCAAGAGACCACGCATAGTGGGATGTCCTATATGGCTCTATTTCCTTTCCCTCTCCCCAAATGATGGCACATTTACATTTCTGTACTGCTTTGTGCTAGTAATTAAAGGCAAAGTGTGTATAGTAAAAGCAGAGATAGCAGGAGAAACAGAGAGTGTGAGCTAGCAAAACATACAGAAAAGGGGCTCCATGGAGCTTTCTAGGCAGTCTGTTCCGTTAGTTTTTTTAAAAATTTTTTGTGTTTGTTTGTTTGTTTGGTATGGTTTTTTAAGTTCTGTGCACTCAGTGAAGGATGAATTAAGGTGGTATTTTTTGTTTGTTTGCTTGTTTGTTTCTTTTGGCAGAGAGATCTGTCTCCCTTCGAAAACCTGAGTTTATTTTCCATTTGTTTGCTGTTTTGCTCATGTCTGCATCGAGGCAGACAGACAGTGTGGTTATTGGAGCTGAATCCCTTCAGAGTTCATCATTGATGCCACCGAACTTTTAGCTAGATCTAAATACAGCTGGACCAGAAATAGGCTGCTCTCACTAGACTAAAAGAAAGAGGATGGGTAGTGTGAGAATCTTGAAAACTGGAGTGGTCTTGTCATTTTTGCTTGATCTTGTTTGAAGACATCCCTGACCAACACTGATTTCAAGAGGTGCCTCCACAGATGAGGATGTGATGTGTGCTGAGTACAGCCTCTCCTTCTCAGCCAGGGGGTCTGCAGATGCCCTGTAAGTAGAATCTTACCAGGATTTTATTTAAATGGATATATTAGCGTGAAATAAATATCTCTTTTGTGTATTTGTGCATTTTTAAGTTGTGGGACTGTCTCATTAATTCAAGTAATTATCCAGAGCTGTGACTGAATCTGCTTTCTCTGATGCACAGCAAATTAAGGCCAAAGAAGAGCTTCTGAGGAGCCACATAACCCAAGCAATTCCCTGAGCAGCTGCATGGCTGCAGCCTCCAGACAATTTGCCCTTGCCTTGCCTATGCCTCCCTGAAAGTAGTCTTGCCTTGCTGTTTTAGATCAGAGCATGAAGCTTCTTCCTGATAGTTTTTCCCTGTAATAGCATGCCCCATGTATTATTTCTCAGTAAAAATCCTTCTCTTGTTATAAGAAACAAGAGACCTGAAAATGTTTCTGTCATCTACTGTGGCTGTTAATCAGATTTACCAAGAGTGATTATTAGGACATAGCAAGGCAATATCTCGGCAGGTTTTGGATAATCTGCCCGTTTGTGTTTTGCACTAATATGCCATCAAATAAACAATTAGGTTTAATGGCTTCGGTGCTCTATTCTTTTATTAATGCTTCTTTAAGGCTGGGATAAAGAGAGGTTTGAAAATTGCCGACTCTTGCGAATCATCGCTGTCAGCGCCGTTTTCCCTCCCCGCTGGCGAGTGCGGGGGAGCGGCGCAGACTCCTGCAGTTCCGGGGGATGGTCACGGGAGGGCGCTGCGCACTGGCAGGAGCTCCCGGCTGCGCCGCTCCCAAAGCGCCGTGAGCGCGCGGCTCGCTCGGCAGCGACTCCGAATGATTTCAGGCTGGGCGCTCTTCGCCCTGTCCACATTATATATGGCAAGATATATTGGATCCGAATAGGCGAAAGAGTGAAAAAGCCCATCCACGGAGTAATAAGAAAAATACTTTCTATCTAGCAACTACAGATATTAACAAAATTAAAAATTATTAAAGCAGCATGCTCTGTTGCAAATATGTCTTAAGGGCATGCCATTTTTGTTCATAGGACAGTCTAACACACCATGAACTTTCAGCCGTATGCTTCTGTAGTGCTGATGAGCATCTAAAAGATGTGATTTTCTGCTTGCATGTTCCACTGCTTTCCCCAGTCCCCCCAAAATCCAAACTTCCTATTTGGTTTTAAAAATGCAATCTCTTGGAAGTTCCTGTGGACCTGCTAAAGTGTTTCTAGTCTTACCTGGTAAAGGTGGGAATATGTTCTTTTTTACTCACACAGATTTGCTTGCCTGTTGCCTAGAAAAATGTGAGTTCAGAGGGCTCAGCAGCAGACAGATTGCCTAGGGAGTGTAAAAGCTCCACATTTACTAGGAGAGGTTCACAGACAGCACAGACCAGGAATGAAATATTACCAGGTAAAGTAATTCACAATTTATCAACTTTAGCCCACGGGACACACTCTGAAACCATCCTTACATGTTTTGTAGAATAAGTTCTCCAAATGTGTACTGAGGAGGAAGAGATGCAGTTCAATGTAACTGAAGGGTGTGCCCACTGTCATCTTGCAGCTGCAAGCTTTCAGTTAGGCAGCCTGCCTTTCTGGGGACTTATGTAGCTTCAAATCAAATAAATAATTTAAATAATTTAAAATAAGTACTTTATCTCACTGGTCATTACAGTTCTTGAAATGTAGCACTTTGTAGGTACAGTTAACAAAGGGGTATGAATAAATAAAGGATGTATCCTCCATCATTAGTAGGATGCTGTAACAAGGAATTGGCATCCTGGTAATTAAACAAAACAAAGCAAAAAATCTTTCAGACGTATGAAATTTTAAAAGCAGAACATTTCTAGAAGTTAAATCCCTGAGCAGTAGGCAACCTTCATGTATTTTTTCTTTAGTAAGTGCAACTTTATTTTGCCCTTGAAAGCCATAAAATGGCATTCCTAGTATCCACATGTCTATTTATTACTAATAGCCAGACAAAAGAAATCCTGAATGGTGAAAAATACTTTTAAACTATTTATAAATTATATTATTCTAATTTAGGGAGTTGCTGTTTGTCTTTTTATGGCGTTTTTCCACTATCACTCAAAACCCAGTTAGTTTATGTTTTCCTCCTTTATTAATTTTCTTCTCATCTTCTCATGCATACAATCAAGGATATTTAGGTCTATGGGACAAGGTTCCATAAAAGACCTTGGATTTTTTTATGCTGGTTTGACTGTCTTGTGAAACACAGTCCATCTTAGCAGATTTCACAGAAACATGGAATTACAGAAGTGTCTGAGGTGGGAAGAGAGTATTCTGGTCCAACCCCCCTGCTCAAGCTGTTTTGCCAAGAGCTGGTTGTGCAAGACCATGTCCAGATGGCTTTTGAATATCTCCAAGGTGGGAGTCTCCATCACCTCTCTAGGCAATGTGTGCCAGTGCTCTGTCACCCTCACAGTGAAAAAGGGTTCTCTGATGCTCAAAGGGAGCCTCATGTGTTTCAGTCCTGCCACTGGGCACCTCTGAGAAGAGCTTGTCTCCATCCTCTTTACACCCTCCTTTCAGGTATTTGTACACATTGATCAGATCCCCCTGAGCCTTTTCTTCAGTCTGAACAGCTCCAGCTCTTTCAGCATTTCATCATAGGAGAGGTGATTTAGCCCAGATGCTTCCAGGAATACGGCTATGCTAATTTCTCTGCAGCTACTGCTTCTTGATCCAGGGGATTGTGGCAAAAACTAGAAAAAGCACTTTCAAAAAATAAGTAAAATCTGTATTTAGAAAAAAAAATCTTGGCTAAAAATATGAGCTTCATTCTGTAGAGTCTGGCTGAACAGGAAGAAAATCCATTTATTATTTTATTTTTGATCCCCTGCTAGGCCAAGGTAAATGTCATACGAGGTATTGACATTTCAATTTATATTAGACTATGAACTAGTTCAGAGAAAAGGTAGAAAAAACCTACACTGAACTGTGTCAGAATACACTCTGCAGTTGAATCCTTTGTGTACATATTTTACAAATATCTGCCAGCCTGTGAATTTTTAGTATATAGTGAGGAAAGTCCAAAACAACAGCTCATATGCAACAATAAGCTAAGAACTTAAGCTAACCACTTTTGAGATCTGACATGCAAAGCTGTCACGAGGATGAAAGTTGTGTCTGCCAACACATTAAATCTGCCACAAATAAATCAGCAAATAGTGTCACATTGTTGTGGGTGGAGAGGGAGCTTCAGACAAAGCTGATTAGAGAAGTCTTCCCATTGAGTCACAAGGCGCAGGAAGGGTCCCCTGCTTTCTAAACTCCTTCTCAAAGAGGAGCCTGGGTGCAGCTGGATCCAATCCTAGACCCAGAATTTGTCAGTGGAATTTTTGTACAACTTTGTCCTGCAGGATTAAGGATGGCAAGCCAGATATATTTGTATTAAAATGAATGACTTGCTATGATAAATGATTAGGCAAAAAGATCATGATCAGAATTATTTGCTACACAGTATAGAAGCTAAAACTGCTAGTATAGCATAGTACAGTATAGTGTACTATATTAAAGCAGCTATATTAAAGCTAGCAAAAAAGAAGCAATTATTAAGTAGAGATTGATGTTACTCACCCATCTCAATGACCCTGAGCAAATCGCTTTCACTCAGCCTGGAGGAGTGACCTTGAGGGGCATCCTCACCCAAGAGAGGAATCTCCACACATGCTCCACGGGGTATTTTAGAAGAACCTGCTGTTTGAAAGTGGGACTGAACTTTCAGAGTTTAAAGTGATTGACTGTCAGTCATATGTCTCAGGCCAGCTGTGCCAGCTTGGCATTCTTAGATAAGGACATCTTACCATGTCTGCCACATCTTCGCCTTGATATCACAGTGTTTAACTTTAGGTTGATGAGTCAGACAGGTTTTAACATAATTCAACACCAAAAGCAGCATGACACCCCCTCTCAGTTCACCACTAGTGGCTTTGCAAAACAGAGCACTGTTCGAGTTGTTTTGCACATTCCAGGCAGAGCATCCTGCTACACGCGACTGTCACAAAAACTGGAATTACAAATGTAATTGTAATTGCATGATATGCTACTGCATCCTACTGTCTATCCAGACGTGTAATGTCTAACGTAACTTAAAGCTAATGTGCTGTTTTTGAACTTCATTGTTATAATGCTTGTATTGCATTTTCTGGACATACCTTTCTGCAGGACATAAAAGCCAAGGCTGGGAGGATTGTATGAAAACACGCGGCTTCTCCAAACTGAATTGCTTTTCAGGATTGTCAGTGATACTAAATTTTGTATTGTTTCTAATAATTTTTTTTCTGGACAAGAGTTTATATACAATATAAAAAAAATATTTTGTAATTAAAACCTGTGAAAAAATCTGGTTAAAGGATAGAAAGGGACAAATTTCATAGGACATTGAAATGCAGGTCCATTATTGCTACTGATTTTGGTGTATTTATACAGGTTTAAGTGAATAGGCATAGATTTAACACATTAATAAGCCAAGACCCTTGTGAAGAAGCCTTTTTTTCCCTCTATAGTCGGGGACTAGAGACTTTTTTTTTCACAATATATGAGTGCAGGTGCAGTCCACATCAACACCTCAGCTCATTTGGTCTGTGCAGTTCTCTGGTACAGTTGTTCCTCTCTCCTTGGGGATATATAACTACAAAGCACAATGTCAGCTTTTGTTTTAAACAAGAATCTCTAATCCTTTTCTTTGTGAGAAATAATCTTTAACCAGTATAATATTGTAAGCCCGGTTGCTAAGGTTGAACCTCTTGCTCTAATGTGTCATTCTCTGAAGTTCAAGGCTTAGTTGTGCTCCCTGGGACTCTTCAGAGCCCTTTTTGGGACACTGTCAAACTCCCACAGCATCTACTGATGTTGGAAAGGAACATCAATTAAATTCACAGTTAAAGGGAGTTTATAGCATCTGGCAATAAAGCCACAGAAGCCTTTTTGTTTACTATCAGATTAATTTTTGTTTGATTTTAAGCTTTACTGCAATCTATTCATGACTTGATATCCTCTCTATGTCTTATACCAACAATTTTTATGTCTTTATTTCTTCCACTGCAAACTGAGTGTAAAATTCCATCTTGTATCCTGGACAGGATACTGAACAATCACTGTCACAGAAGCTCAAGTCATTTTACTTAGTAGCTGGAACAGGCTGAGAAATCATGAGCCATACCTTTGGCTTTGATCTACTGACCTTCAAAACATATAAAAATTTATTTCCAGTTCTATGGAAAAAACAGATACAACTATTTGAGATTCACTGCAGGAAATTAAGCATTACAGTGGCTCATATCAAGGAAAATTCCTGATTTTATCACATTCTTGTGCATGATGAAAGATGAGGGATATTTTTAAAAAATCGTGATGACACTTATTCCAGAAGGGGGAAACAGCCCTCTGAACAGTCTTGAACAATTGTATAGGCAAAGATGAGGAAAGTGAAAAATTCCAGGGAGGTCACTGTATGTGACAAGTGTGATCTGTTTGTTAAGAAACAGGAAAGCCAGATTAACACAGACACTGAGAACTTTACTGTCAGGTCCTCGCTTGAAAAGACATACTCAATGCAATATAACAGATTTGGTAAAAATATTTTGGAGCAAAACTTTCTGTGATGTAACTGCTATGTGCACCTACAGAATTTGTTTTTTTTTCCAGACACATCCCCAAAAGTCAATGCAATTAATATAACAGGCATCACTTACGTTGCTAGTTTATGAGTCATCATATTAATACTTGGTTTGAGTCTTTTCTTTTACACAGCTATTGTTCTACTTATCTCCTTTTTCCCCTTCTGTCCTTCCAACATCACCTTCTCTTGAAATGCTGTATTGTTTTCATTGGCCCCCTTGCTTTCCTTTCCTATTTTTGGTGTATTTTTGGGCTCTTTTAATGCTTTCTTTTCAAAATATATCACACAGTGCTTTTAATTTAGCACAGGGATCTACTCAGAAGCCTGATGAAATGTTTGCTGATGCTTAGGACATGGCATACAAACACTGCCAAAGTCCATTTAGTTCTGCAAGACTGTACTTAACAAATTCCCTTTTGTGAATTCTTTTTGAGACATACAAATGTGTGAAGGTACAGTGGTCATCAGGGACAAGGGCCAGTCTAAGGTGACACAGAATAACACCATTCATTTTTTTTGACAAATCAAAAAGAAATTGGTTAGCTCTGACTGTCCTTCATTCTCTTCTGTTTCTCTCCTTCACGAGTCAAACTGAAATTTGGAGCTGGGAAATGGTATCTGCTATTTGGTCAACCACACAATGTTGCCAGACAATCATCCTTTCTTAAAGCAAACAAAGCTAAGTAACAGAAACCAGTTCTGTAATGAATAAATGGCAAATATAAAAGGGCATTGCAGATAATGTGGATCTTGAAGATTGTTTATCCTTACTACTTGGTCTTAGGAAGACATAGCAATGCTAGATAGGTTTTAGTGGCATCTAAATTGCCATGCAATTTCTGAATTACAGAAATTAAGGTGATATCAACACAGTCCCTAGGTGCATATGGTCAGTGCAGACATGATAAACAAGAAAACATTAGCAAGGCAACACTTCTGATGGCAGAAGATGGATGATGATATTGACAGCCATTTAAATAGTTGTAAAAAGTGCCTATCAAACAGAATTGTTCCAGCCCTGGGACCATTTTACCTGCAAAAGGGGGCAAGTAAATCACAAGAGACAGATTCCATTGACTTTGAGGAAAAGGAAAGACAATCCTTTTTTATTGCTATTGATGTTTGCTCTTATTGACTAAGTGTTTGCCACGGACTCAAGTACCACCAGACACATAAATACAAGGAGAACCTTGTGTGTGTCCTTTATCTGACTGGGGGAAACAATTTGCAATTTACATCCAAGGGATCTGCAGTTTTCCTCCAACACACATAACAGTTTGAGAAGAGTATGCTGAAAATTGGTTCAAATAATCCTCCTGTCCTACAAAGTCCTTGCTGAGTTCAAAGAGAATGTTTTCCTTTATAGTGCAGAAGAAAACATTTGACACTCTATCACTGTGATTTCACTGCCTGAATTATCTCTGAACTTTGCTAAGTCACAGCCTGGCTTAGTTTGCTAATGCTGTATTTTGTGAAGATGTTAGGGCATAGGGTCACCTTAAAAAAGACTGATGCAGGAATTTCCTTCCTCATAAATTTTTGTGAGAAAAAACAGCTCTAATAAATGTGTGCAACAGAAAAAGAAAATGAAAAAAATGTAACAGCCTGCATGATTAAGAGGAGGAATATTTCTGAATGATCAAGATACAAGTGAAAATCCATTAAAGTACTATAACTCTCAGCTGTCACATCTCTCTCTGGGAACCACAGAGGAGCTCATGTTTCCAGAAGGGGTAACAGACTTCAGCTGTTACACCTAACAAGGTTACTAATTTAGCTCTGGAGGTAGAAATCTGTAATTTGTTACCAGGGGTTTCCTGTCCAGACCTCTCAGGAGAGTCCTTACAGTGAGACCAACAGGGGATTGAGTAATACCAAACAGAGAATATAGGCTTTTTGCCAGAACAATTCCTGGGAATAGAAATCGTGTTCCTGAAATTAATAGCCACCTTAATTAATCGTTATTTTGCATAGGCCTCAACTTATTCCAAAAGAGCTTTACAGGAATAAAATCTTCCTATGCTAACTGTAGTAAAGCAGTTATCATATATTGCATGCTATACTGATATAATATGGGAATTTATATATAATTTACAGAGAAAGCTAAACTTTGGACTTCTTTGTGATTTATTCATCGTCAAAACTTCAGTACTCTGAATAACTTAAAACTGAAAAGAGATTCTATTTTCCTCTGCTGACAAAATATTGTACATTTTATGATGGAATACAGTGAATCATTATGAAGTATAAGGGAAGTCTAAATTTGTTAGCACTGTTAGTCAGACAATACACAACTTTTGAGCAACTAAGCATTAGTTTAACATAATCTCAGCTACAACAGTGCAATAAATGTGAGTAGATGAGTTGGCTGTTTTTACTATTTTTTTTTGAATTTGCGCTGTTGGTCACAGGCTACTGTGAGAAAAAGAGCATGCAGGTTTAGAGCTAGGCGAGTTATCTGGGCTAGAGCAGTTTTCTCTTCACAGGGACAGCTCGCAAGTATCTCTGTGCTTAAAAAGGGAATGGGTAAATTTCAGAGGGAAAGTGATGGTGTTTCTACAAGGATTACAAAGACAAACTTTGAAATATGG
The DNA here is from genome assembly GCA_013397775.1 of Eulacestoma nigropectus. NCBI lineage: Eukaryota > Metazoa > Chordata > Aves > Passeriformes > Eulacestoma > Eulacestoma nigropectus. Next base: position 440,605 of record VZTE01005386.1, on the reverse strand, counting down.
ATCTGTATCTATTCCTGCAAGGTGACACTCCATTGACTTCACTTGATACTTGCTTTGCTGAGAATTGGTCCAATAGATTTTAATGCAGGCAGTGTAACAGAGAAAAAACTGCTTTCTACACAACTGATGGTGTAATGTTGTTTTAAACAGATAGGATGAATTGAAACACTTTCTCTCCCTCCCTCCCTCTCTTTTGCTTCAAATGTTTGAATGACAATGGTCTTTTCTGCACTTAATCAGCTCATAGATGTAAGTGGCTGTCCTAAAGTCACTCTTATTTTTGTCAACCTGTTTGCTTGCATATTGCTGGTAGGAGAGCTTTCTAATCACAGCATTCCAATCTAAAGAAAATCTGTAAGAGGCAGAAATAAGAGATGGCTCAAATCACCTCGCAGCTAGTGTTTGTTGCAAATAGAACAGTCTTTGAGGCATTTGTCATTATAACTAGAAGATTTTTATGGCCCTAAAAACAAAGGTCAGAGACTGTATATACTTCTGTACTGCATATAATCATCATTTACAATCACACCTGAGTGTGAAATGGTAGTCAGATTTTGTTGGTTTTGTCTTAACCTCTTCTCATTTAATAAAGTCTCTGTACCAATACAAAGACTGCAATGAAATTTTGAGATTTCTCCGTCAAGTGTTGGGTCACTCTGCTCTTCTGGAAAGGTTTGCACTGCTCCTACTTGGGGCAGAAAAATAAAAAAAAGTGAAATAATAAAAATTCCAAGTTGTTAGACTGTGTTTTTGTGAGCCCCCAGGATGTCAACGTTTCACGTTTAGCACACAGTTCCCAAAGAAATATCTGTTAAATGTTCCACAGATAAAGTCAAATAGGAGATATTGATTGAGCAAATGAGTTGGATTAGCCTGGAGTTTGGGCTATCAGTGCGGCCATTTTGTGAGCTGTTTAAGCTAATGATGTTCATGAAAGTAATTCTGGGCTTGACTCGGTATTTGCTGAAAACAGTAGAGGCCCTTCCGTCTACTCTAGTGGCATTTCAAATAGGTTCATAACTGAGTAGGGGGCAAAGCCAGTTCAGGAGAAATAGCATCCCCTAGATGTCTTCATTGCTTATATATCGGTATGTGCTTTTGTATATAGAAATATTTAAAAAAATAAAAAATCTGTCTTTATTGATCCTTAAGAGAATATACTTTACTATTCTCCTTGGTTTTTTAGGTATATAGGATTTACACTAAACCTAGAAGCAGCAAGACTTACTCACTGAAACCAACATCATAGCCATGAGGATTTGTGGCTCTTCATACTTGACGATTCATAAAGGTATTACTCAGATCACTCCATTCTCACACATGCTAATTAAAAGATTGAATATTTATGTAGAGGTTATTCTTTCTGAGAGTTATTTTCTTGATAATATGAATGTCTTTCATAGAATCAAAAAACAGCCTTGGAAGGGACCTTAGAGATCATTGAATTCCAATCCCCCGTGCTTTGCACATGAACCCCTTCCACAAGAGCAGGTTGCTCAGAGCCCCATCCAACCTGGCCTGGAACACTTCCAGGGATGGGAAATTTACATCTTTTCTGGGAAACCTGTCCCAGTTCCCTCTGTAAGAGCAGTGAGGCACCTTTAGAAGACTTGTAACTGTACAGTACCTGTTGCTTGGCGATTGAAAAGCTTGACATAAATATTCACATTTTAGACCTTAGCCAATACTTGAATTTTACAACCTCACTTGTCACACCAGCAGAGCCATGGGCTGAAATTAACATAACCTTGAATGCTTTAGCTGAGCTTGTAGCAGAGATTTACAAATATCATTTAGTCAAGCAGTGGCCAGAATCCCATCAAGGTTTTTCTAAAATATCCAAAAAGCTTAAATCTAACCCCCTTTCCATGGTAACTCAGAAGATACATAGAAAGATCACCTAAAATCTCCCTTGAGAAATGTGTTGAAAAGAAAAAAATTGTCTTTTGGTAAGAATGGATACAACTCAAACAAATATTCTACAGGAGAAAACAAAATAATTAGGAATTTTTCAGCAAAAGAGCCACAGTATGTGGCAGACCCCTGCTACCGAACTGCATGATGCTTTGCAACATAGACCATCCCCCTAATTGTGATGATTTATTTTTATTCAAGAGCAGTTAAAACTCATGTTTATGATGCCTACTTAGCACTGTTCTTGCCTGGAGACCACTGTGGCTTAAACCTCAAATATGTTAAACAAGAAATTTTGGGTAGTGGTATGAAACTTTGGAAGAACTATTTGGAATGTAAAAGAAGCATTATAATTTAAAAATGTAAACTGTAAAAATAAGTGCAGGTAACCTCTGGAACAGAAAAGTGCAATGGAGAATAGAATCTATGGGATCAATTTGTTTCCCCTTCATAAAATAATCACGAAACCCAGAAAATCACATCCATATCACAATCATATTTAAAAATATTTGGAAAGATATATATTCCCTGAATACCTCATTCTCCCTTTTTGTGATAGAAGATTTTTTTTCCTGTGAAGCAAAAACCGTCCTTCCTCCTCTTCCCAAGGCCACCTCAGGGAATAAACAGAAAAACCTTCTAATAAGTCCTACAAAGCCTCACAAGCTTTCTCTCAGCCTTGACTTTGCAAAGGGGTCAGCTAATTTTGCCTTACATGGATATCAGCTCAATTAGCGCATGCAGATTTGTTGATGGTCTATCAAATTTCTCATCAGTGCAACAGCTTCCCAATCAAAAAGATTACACAGAGGACATCTTATAAAAATGTAGTTATAATGTAACCTGGAATGTCAGCTGATATGGAATGAGAAGGGACGACTAGACTTTTATTCGTGAGGGATGGTGCCAGCACAGGTTGTGTAAAATGACAGATCTGCTTTTGGGTGTTGTGTGTAGCCATTATGTGTGAGGCATTTTAGGACTAATCAAACCGTACTTGATTCTCAGGCACTCTCAGGACTACTAATGGAACTGGAAGGTAATGCTGTGGCATTTGTGAGAGGCATCCTGCACCAAAAGGAAAGGAGATTTCCATGCGGGGAGGTTCCCACTGTGGTTGTTTCTTCAGCCTTGGGGTATGACACAGCAGAGCTGAAGGAAACAAGTTGGTCCTTGGTGCTGTCCTGATTGTTTAGGTGCAGAAAAAAACCAGTCACCTCTACTTTTTGCTGTCTTATTAGTCTGTGGCTTGGATTTGAGGGCAGATGAGTTTGTGACACATGCGGAAAAGTTAACTTGAGATTGTGATGCCATAAAATTTCCTTTATAGTTTTCTATTGTTGTGATGAGATATACCTGTTAGGTATAAACTGTGATCTCTTACATATAGAGAGTGATTCAAAATTATCCTGTGGATGTCAGAAATATAATAAAATACAAATATATTTTACCAGAGACCTTGCAAACTATAGAAATGAGCAGTTCTTAGTTTTACATTGATTAACACAAAACTCCGTCTCAGTAATACTGAATTAGGAAATAATCCTGGGACACAGGTATGAGAGACCAAAGTCTGCTTAAATAGGACATTAAAATCATATAGTCATGCAGGAGGGAAAAAAAAGATAGAAAATATCAAAAGAAGAACTTTTAACCTATACAAGAGGAGCCAGAAGCAGTAGTAAGAGGAAGAGCAATACACACACAAAAGTAATTATATTGCTAAGTAAGTACATGCTTGGGAGATTGAAAATGGTACTCAAAATAAAGAGAGATGAATTAAAAAACAAATATTAATGAACCACGGGAAAAAAACCATAAATAATCTGTGGTCAAAGTGAAGCTTAGAAAAGTTTTAAACATCAGATAAGAAGAGGACTGTTGTGATTAGGCAATGTGAGAGGGAAGCAAAGGTGAAGACTGATGCTAAGGTTTCACAGGAGATTAGTAGTGCAGTTATTCATTTTTTAATTATGTGAGATACAAGAAATGTGAGACAACAAATATTTAATAAATGACCAGCATTATTTATTTATAGAGGACAGAGCCAATGGAAAAGGAGAAAATATTAATTAATTTTTCACTTCAGGATTCCCAGCAGAATGTGTAGAACAGATGCTGAAGGTAAACAAATATCTTACACTGCAATTTGATTTACCACAGACACTTATAGTTGTAGAAGAGAAAAAAAACCCATGTGGAAATCATACAAACTCAATTTCCAGACCATAAACCTATAATTCTATTTTTTTTCCTGCAAAGTATGTATTATTTTATCAGTATTTATTTTGTAACAATTCTATGTACAAACTTCTGAACAGACGCTTTGGTCTTTGTCCAAATAATTAATATCTCAGGTCTTATGATGTCTTTCTGGGCCAGTGTTCCTGAATCTTTCTGGAATGAAGCTTGATTCTGCTGTATCTTTTCCACATCTCCTTCCACCAAGCGCCATTCCTTGATTTATTCTCCAATCTCAGTTTTTATTCTTTCCTTCTGGGATTCTGCTGCTTTCATCTTGCTTACCTTCATCCAGAAGCAAAAACCCACAAAAAATTTGCACCAGACACAGCTATATATCACAGCTCACCTGTAATCTACTCCAAAGCATCCTTTACCAACTTACGTAGTGACTTGGCTAGACACTTTTTTCAATAGGATGATATCATTGACTGATTTAAACTCAAACAGAATGAAATTGTGTAAAGCACAACTCTAGGCCACTGTCTGGTCCAGAACTGAATGTGAGAAAAAGATTGGAAAAAAATTTCAGATTTTTTTCAGAAGTTTTCCGGAAGTTTCAGTAGCTTCTGAAAATTAAAACCAAAAATCTCAGTATTTAAATAGTTGCCCAGGTGCAAGTTACCCATCTGCACACTGCACACTGCAGATGGGTAACTGTACCTGGTGGAGTTGCCGGAAGCTTTGCATCAAGTCCCAAATATGTCAAATATAGAATAGTTTTCCTCTCTAGGAATCAACTTTTCAGAACATAGGCACTTTCCGATATTGAAATCTTTTGGATCTTGTTGCAGAAGGTACAGACAAGAGACGTGTTGGATTTTTCACGTGCAGACTGCTTCCTGATGAATAGAAAGTACTTGCATATGAACCACTGCTGAAATGTGTTTTGGAAACAATTCCCTTGAGAGCAACTATTTGAGAGCTGGTAAAAATTATGAGATAATAAATCAAAATAACTTCTGATACACAGGTTGTCAAAGAATGAACTGAAGCTCAGACAAACAGATACCAGTCACGTTTCCAGAGTAGAAGAGAGATCCCACTGTTTAAAAATCGTATCTTCTCTACTTTCTTTGGGTTCCTTGACTTGGTGGTATTCCACAAATATCAGCCGTGCCTAAAAATACAGAGTTTGGGATGTCCATAGAGTCATTAATTTCACAGACATCACTAATTATTGATTATTCTCAGGCACATGGGAAAAAGAAGAATTTCTTCCCTGGAGAAGTTAGTTGTTCCATAAATTCTGATTTCAAATGAACAAAATATCTTTTTTTTTGGTGCTGTTCTTAACCAATGGTACCCATTTTATATGCAACAATAAATGAAGCATTTGCAATAATCCATTTGCTATCGAGACCACAAAATCACTTTATTACTTGGAGATTTTTCTGGAATAATGGGTATGAAAAACTCACAAATTTGCTGCCATAGCTCTATTACTCCATAACACACTTTGCAAGAGATAGGAAGAAAAGCTTTAAATAGCATGCACTATGTCATTTGAAAACTAAAACTCGACAGAGGAAGAAGTCCATAAGACAGGGTTTTATATAAGTTTTAGAAACTTGTTGAAGTTCCTAATTTAACTGTAGCCTTTCTTCAGCAGTGAAATCAAGTTCAAAGAGGACCTTAGAAACTCAGCTCAATTTTGTTCTCAGCAAAACCTGGAGGAGGTCAAAGAAGCATTTTTCTTTAGTCAGATCTTTAAGAACAAATCACAGTGTAATGGAAAGATGTTTAACAGGCAAGAAAATTCACTAGAACTTTACACATATCTTAAGTGTAATAAAAAGAATAAGATTTTAACAGGAACTTGTAATATTTTGCATCTCTGAGGGGACAACAACAGACAAAAGACCAATTTTGAAGGTGCCGTCAGAAACTGTCAAAGTGATCTAGCATTTAAGAGTCTGTTCTATTGGAAAACTTATCCAGCTAGCTCTATGTCTCTTTTCTACAGATCTGTGAGTCCTGGAATTTGACCAAACTTTTCAGAAGAAAGAAAGGTATGCTTTTTCTCCTTTATTGTACAGTAGTTTGATTTTGGTTATCTTTTTATCCTTTCCCTCTGAGTACTTTTCCTCATTATTTGCAAGATAAGTAGACCTAGCAAGCATAAATGTATTTTAAAATTGTCAAGCAGCCTCTTTGCTGCCTTTTAGTTTACTCTTCAGTACCACCTTTTTGATATATACTTACTACTTAACTATTGACTTAGGTGATTAAATTGGAATTGTTGGTAAGATACTGATCAGCTTATGTGTAAAGTATGCTGGTGTCTTAATGGTTCCCTCATTTCTCTTCCAATTTTCAGTTGATCAGTGAAATAGTGTTGTGGCTATTTGATCTTCAAATTTCCCTTCAGCCCCTGTAATTGCTCTATTACTTGTCAGACAGGATAGTGTTTCTACTGTTTAGTATGTTTAGTAATATATATGGACATGGACTTGCTTCAAGTAAATTAGGAATGTTGAATGTATGAAATATTTTTACCAATTTGAAAGAAAAAAGAGGGCACCATCTTTATTTTTCTTCTCATAACTTTCTTTGTTATCAGTGGAGTCTGAGGAACTAAATTTATACTGTGGGAAATAGCAGTTCTTACTTGATGTGTGAACATAATTGTTTGAATTTATTCCTATAAAGTTCTCATCAGGAATTTTCAAACCTGAATGGCAGTACCAGAATGACAGTAGCAGAGGCAGTCCACTGTGAAGGATTTGACATCCATTTTTACAAGCTGACAGCTGAAAGAAGAGCCACCAGGTAGAAAGACATACAACAGACTTGAAATGGAGATCTGGTGTGCCAGATGATTTTGAAAAGTCACCACTGGATAGGGGTGAAAAATCTGGAATAGAGAAAAAAAATATCATGCATGAAGACAAATATAAAATATCATTCTATGGTAGCTTCTGGCTGAATAATAATTGCTAGCGAGTTCTGAAAAGATGGCCAGTGATGGCTCAAATTCCACTCATTGATTACTTGCCTGGAAGACATATCTCTTTTTTAGTTCTACTCAGTGATAGCTGACTTGCTGAGATGGATCCATTTTGATTTTTTAAATCAATCTCTTGTACAGCTGCCACTGTGTAGAGTAGATTGCAATAATACTCTTTGTCTCTGGGAAATGGGGTTGAAAGCAGGTAGGACTGGTATCCTGGAGGTAGGTCAGCCAGCCTTCTCAGAAAGATTGTGTCAAATATTAGTTTCTTCAGTCCTTGAAGTCTGCAAAGAATATTAACTCTCTAGCAAGGGAAGGTTCTTAGACATTTGTACAGATTATGAACCAAATATTTAATGATAGTAAAAGGAATTTGATGTGACTTTGGGATTCACCACATCAGACCTGAGAGGCACTTTCATATCACGCAGAGGCTGCAGGAGTTGCTATGTATAGCTCAAGGGACACCAGCTGTGCCCTACATAGATATAACTCATGTCACCAGGCTACTCAGGGATGCTGCAATGTGCTCACAAATGGTTTTATTTGTGGGGATAGTGATAATCTTCTACAGACTGGACATGGCTCGGCGATGTGCATTCACAGCCCAGAGAGCCAATCCTATCCTGGGCTGCATCCAAAGTGGTGTGGCCAGCAGTGCAAGGGAGGGGATTCTGCCCCCTTGCTCTGGTGAGATCCCACCTGGAGTGCTGCATCCAGCTCTGGGGTCTCCAGCTCAAAAAAGACATGGACCTGCTGGATCAAGTCCAGAAGAGGGCAACCAAGAAGATCAGAGTGCTGGAGTACCTTTACCATGAGGACAAGATTAGAGAATTGGGATTGTTAATTCTGGAGAAGACTTTGAGGTGACCTAATTGTGACATCCCAGTATGTAAAGGGGAAGGCCCTACAAGAGAGATGGAAAAGGACTTTTTAGAAGGGTGTGTAGTGACAGGACAAGAGGGAATATCTTTAAACTGAAATGGGATAGGTTTAGAGTAGATATTAGGATTATTCTTGATTGTGAGGATGGCAAGGAACTGGAACAGGTTACCCAGAGAAGATGTGGATGCCCCATCCTTAGAAGTGTTCAAGGCCACGTTGGATGGGGCTCTGAGCAAGCTGGTCTAATGAAAAGTGTCCTTGTCCATGGCAGTGGAGCTGGAACTAGATGATCTTTAAGGTCCCTTCCAATCCAAGCCGTTCTATAGTTCCATAACTGTTGAAGATGTCCAGAATTTATTCAGTGTTACAGAAGCTCAGGATTCCCTGTTTCAGCTGACATGGTGCCTTTCATAGCCTGTCTTGGCTTGCCTTGAATGAAGTGACAGTGTCTCCAAATCCCATTTGCTATTGACTAAGCAGCGGAGGAGCCAGATGACCTCTATCAGCTGTTCCTGAGACATGCAGAAGAATGCAAATACCACCTCTGTAGGTGCAGGCTTCATAACTCCTCCTCTTGTTGACAGCATGGAGATATGGGTGCTATGCATGACAGCACATCAGAGCTTTTCTGATCTAAACTTGTACAAGCCTTGCCATCTGACCAGACAAAAATCCATCAATTGTTCAAGCAAGCAGAAAGTGCGCAGTGTTTAGCCATGAAAAGATAGCAAAAAATACTTACACAGACAGTGTACTTTATACCTTTGTGAGACTTCCAAAAGGGCACCCCACCACCTCTGATGGTAGATTTTTCTCACGATTTCCTGCAGACTGCCTGTTACCCAGGTTTGGCTTTACCTGATTTCAATCCCTTCCTAGCAATATGTCCATCGCCAGCATTGTGCATGTACATCTGAGGGGAGGGAGCAAACAAAGAGGGAAAGCACCCAAGGGGAAGGCCGTCAGTTTGCAGAAGTCTAATATCCTCAGGATGATCACTAAGGGAAGCAGAAAAATTAAAAACCTTTCCCAGCCAGCATTCCCCTGAGGGGCTGTCCGTGCCTGCCTCACTCCTGCTGCTCATCATACTTCACTGTTGCAAGCAGCGGGCAGCCCTGAGACGCCTGTCTCCGTGGAGGCCTGTTGAAAGGGCTCATCCTTTCCAGCATGGCACTGTGCTGTTTATTTGTGGTGCTGGTGCTGCGGCAGGCGTGGGGCCTCTGCAAAAGAACACACAGCTCTGTAAGATAATAAAACAGCCAGAAGGCTTTCTGCGTGTTTGTGTCACAAAAGGCTCTTCAGAGAGGAACAGTTTTACTGTCTGAGGAATGAAGTGCTATTTCAGAATCTACAGGCTGCGGGTTCTTTTAACAATGGAATGATTTGTCCATATTTTTCATGTAATAAAAAGAGCAGCACAATATGCCTCCTTGCTTGCCTAGAGACCATTTGAAATTTTTAATGCTTAAACCAGAGAGAGAGCGCATGGAGTTCATTGCCAGGTTGACATGAACACAGAAATACTTTTCCTCTCTTCTCTGGGGATTGAAAGGTATGATGGAAAAGACTTTCAAAAGAATTGTGGTCAGGAGGATGAACTGGGAAGTTGATAGTCAACATCTAACTCTTGCTAGATACAGTTTCAGATACTAGATTAGCTTGGCATGGGTTTGCCTCCTACTTGACTACTTCAGTTGTAAGGTCTTAATGATTTTAATCCTAAATCTAAGAAATTAGGTTTTAGTGCTGCTCTTTTTTAAGCAAATTGTTTTTGTCCAGGCCACATTAGGTTATCTACTGCAGCAGCCAGTTAAGATTCCTAATTTTAAAGAAAAGAGATGCAAATATTTTTTTATCATAGTATTGCAAAACCTTTTTATTAAGATATTTTCGGTTGAACGCTCATTCTGTTATTTGCTGAAAGTTGGACAATTTTCCATGTGACTGCTGATCACTTAACCATTCTGCATGGACTCTCACATTTTCAGTTTCTAAATCAATTCACATGGCAGGTCAGAGAGGCTTTGACACATTTTGGTAAATAGGGTGATCGGTGCTACTCATCAACATCCTGGTTTTAAGGCTTGTTGTACATTGTGAACAAAATACTTTTGTTTACATTTACAGAGTTTGTTCTACAACTTAGGCTAAAAAATAAGTTTATACTGAAGTCTATGCTTTGCAATAATAGAACAAAGGTACAAAAATAGACTAAAAAACCAGTATATGTTGTTACAGTTATACTCGAATGTGAGGACTTTCCTTGCATGCACCATCTTGACATGTAAGGTACAGTACTGAGTTTCCACACCCTGCATCATTGACTGCAAACCTTAGAGAAAAGTACATCTTTTCACCTCCAGCTGTCCAGAATCACACAGCTTGGGATGCTTCGGAATTTCTATCCTCTCAAGATGGATTAACCGCTTCTTTCTTTTCATTTTGGATTTATATGACTCAAATTTGTTATGATTTGATGCTAAGGCATGGCATCACATGGTTTGGTGAAATATATTAATTCTCTCTTCTCTTCTTTCAACGTTAATATTTCTGTTAGATACCTCAATGAGGTAATTGCTGACTTCAGACTACACTCTACTGACTGTTGCCTCTGCCTAAGGTGCATAACTTTATGAGTTGCATGTGAGGAACAACATTCATATCCTGTCTCATTACAAAATGTATGCTTTTTCTCTTGATACATACCTGTCTAGTTTATTTGCATTTCTTAGTCATTGTATATCTGAGATATTTGTTTCAATTATTTTCAAAAGGACTTTTTTCCTAGAGATTATGAGTTTATTGCATTCATGATTATAATTTCAAAGAGGAAGTGCTGTTTGTGAAGTTAATAGCCATGTGTTTCATCAGTTTCTTTATTTTATGCATAAAACTGGGGACTTAATTTTGAATAAGCTTCCCAATGCAGCTATCAAAATAGCTAGAAGGGCATAAGTCACTTTTATTTTTCGAAAATAAATTGCTGTTGTTAATAAACCTCCATACTATAAAACCATCAGATAATGAGGAATAAGAAAAGACTAAGAGAAGAACTATATTTCTGTGTTAAAAACATTATTATTATAAATCATGAACTGGAGGGAGAAAAGCGGTTCTTTTCTTAAAGCATCTCTGAGGAAGAGATACTGTATTGATAATGCAAGTGAATGGAGTCCAGTGCTGTATGGCTAACGGTTGTCCAAGTCTCTGCAGCTTCCTCTTAACTACGTTTATAACACCTCAGGCTGTGAAGATTTAGATTTGAATAGTTTATTCACTTCAACACCTATTCAGCTTATGGAATACCTGAGTGAACCATGAGATAGAACTGGCCATGTTATTTTCAGCAAGTAATACTCAATATGAATTTTCTTTGCTTTGTGCATCAGTCCTGCTTTTATTTGTGGAAAAGTTCTTTGACAACACAGTGTGCATTTGAGGCATCCTGGTTTTTTTCTGTTTCTGTATTATAGCATACAGCTTTTATATCTAAACAAATATCTGTGAAATGGAGAAGTGACTCATTTGACTAAAAGCATGAAAGCATTTGAGAGGCACTAGATGAAAACTTAGGCAAGGACAAGGAGGAAGTCATCATCTGCATCACAGGTCTCATGGAGTGGCATGATCCCCCCTATCCATCTGCATAATTGAAATATTTCCTCCGTGACTGTAACTTTTTCACTCTCACCACTGGTAGCTGAATAACAGCAAAATACCTGAAATGACCCAATATGCAATCTCTGTGGTTTGGCTGTGAGTGCCTAGCAGACTGCCTGGCAACTGCGAAGGTGGCCTCCATAGGAAAAGGAATTGCAGTCTTAGCACAACAGTTTTCTAATCTTGTGTCCCACTCCCTTCACCTCAGACACATGAAATTCTGATTATTTTGTTTACTAATTGTTGTATTTTCAGTCTTTGACACCCAAAGAGAGAAAGAGCTGGTCAACTAGGTGCCAGGCAAAGATACGTTAAGGAGATGACTGCAAAACTGTGACTGTATCAGACTTTTAGGGAAAGTTGTTTATATTCTAGAGTAAGCAGAGACACTGTAAAGTGTTTTCCACACAAAAGTTAACAAGACTGAATTTCTCTGATCTCAGTTTGTCTGAGTAACAAAACCCTTTGCTAACTCTCTTTACTATGAGAGAAAGAGCTCTTTACCACTGTTTGACTTGATCCCTGGGATACTTCAAACCAGGATTTTAAAGACAAGTTAAAAAAATTCTTGTAACTCATCCTTTAATTTTTTTTTTAAATTATGTAAAGTCCTCTTATAATTTACATCTTTAATTTATTGAAACAATACATAAAGCAAATACAGGAATAAGGGGTTTATACAGAATCTCCATCCTTCAATTTTACAAGATTTAATCCAGCAAGACAAATCTATTTATAGCACAGACTAACTTCATATATTGCACTGCTGCAGAAATCAATGAAAGCAAAAAAGAAGCCCTGTTAATTCATTAGCAGGTCTAGGTTACATCTTAGTGTGGTCAGTCTACATTAATACTCTCTGGAAGTGAATCAGAAAGAGTAGTCTCTGTAGGACACCAGACTGCAGTTGGTAGAGAAAGAAATGTTTTGGTTTTGGGATAACTATCTCAATTCCATCTCTAATAGAGCCTGTGACTGGAAGATGTAGGAGCTGAAGAAGTCAAAGGAAACCTTCTTCACTCTTTATGACTTCTCTTATCAGGTACAGCTTGCCTTCTTGATGGAGCAGTAAGAACATTTCCTCCCATTTCAATGTACTTTAACATGCACTGAAATCTAGAGGAGCCCTTTCATAGTTGTCTCTTCCTGCACCTTTCCCAAATATGCAAGTGAAAATTGTGTACGTAATATATTAATTTCCTGCTATTTTTCTGTTGGCATTTTTCTATAATAAGCATCTAATCAGAAGAGTGGCTATTTTCCTAAAGTATCAGCTCTGGGAAATTATATGTTATGATTTAGATGATAATTCTAAGGTTGGCAGTGAGCATGGGAAGTAATGCATACTTAGTATAATGATAGTTTTATTTTTTGGTCAGCAGATGTAAAATTTCTTGCTAAAAACTCTATGAACAGACAATGGGAATATTTATTTTCTGCTTTTTTTACTCTTTAGAAGATTAAAGGTAAAATCAATTATTATTTTTAAATAGGAATGCCACTCAAAGAAAATGTGAGGAAATTTTGTAATTCACATACATATATATAATTCAATACAGATCTTGATTTTAACTAGTGATATTTGGTACTTCAGGTACAGAGTAGTTCAGGTGATACACATATTTTGAAGCATAAGTCAAAACTCTGGTCAAAAAACTCTTTGACCAGAATTTTTTTTTCTTTGCAGTGTTTTAGTATCACAATCACACACCTTTTCTAAATAGCACCGTGGTGAGTGTTTAGCATCTCACATCCTCCTAAGGGGCGTATCAAACTGGCAGCTGTGATGGGTATGACACTGACAGCATGTAGCCATGTCCAGACATATCTCTTCCAAGCAGTCTTGATAATGTTATTTCGTCTACTTTGCAGTCATGTAAAACTCAGACTGAGTATTTGGCCTACTGGTTCAAGCCCAGGAAAGGGAAAAAAATACATAGGCTCACATAACTACTGCAGAAATGTTGTCAACTTTCTAAAGCATAGATCTGCTTTCTTTTTAGACATGAACAAGCCCAGACATAAACATTTATTAGGTACTGCACATACAAGTGGAAAATCAGAAGTCTGTGGGATTTTTTTGTCTTTAAATAAAGCCATGAAATACTGTCTATTAACATGTGTTAAATTGCATATATTATGAATACTTTGTAGATTTTGCTCTTTTGATAATGAAATACCTGGTGCTTCTTGTTGACTTGCTTTGTACAGGTTTATATGTTTTTATCACATATTGTTGCTCCTAAATTATGAAAATTCTGGCCTAGAACAAGAGAAGATCCCTTGTGTAAGATGTAATTGGAACTACCAGCTGCTGTCTCTAGACTTATTGCTTTGTCATAGATTTGCATAGCTCTTCTGTTGGAAAGTACTACTGTCTTCTCATTTTAACTTGAGCTGTATTTTTCCACATTCACTTCATGACCAGTTCCACAACACTGGTTTTGTCACTGCGTATAATATGGTGCAGAAATGGAAATGAATTTTGGTTAGAGAAATTTTCAAATTGGTAAATTATTACAAGAAGGACAACAACAAATTAAATATCAGATCCCAGACTACCATGTCCATCTTCAATGGAGAAATGTGCTGATCTTTGGAGAATTTATCACCTGTAGCTGGACTACCTACAGGTCTTTCTACTTTTCTTGCATTTCAGCCCAATCTAGTGTTGGAATAACGATGTATTGTGTTTCTATAATTTCTGACAGTACAGTACCCTAATGCTTTAAATTGCCTTTCTATGCCACTGACTTTAGTATCTTATACTGAGCGAACAAATGCTATTTTCAATATTAGTAGAACATTAAAAATATGGAATTAAGATAAAACAGCACAGTATTTTTTTAAAATAGGATGATTTCTTTGTTTACCCAGAGGAAGATATCTTTAAAGATACAGTTTTGTACTTGCTTGTCTAATTTTACTTGCTATACTGCAAAGAATAATTTGGCCAAACTAATTTTAGAGTAATCAGGATTATTTTTATTACGACCACATTTAACTCTAGGCATAATGAATAGCTATGCCTTACTTGCTTATAAGTAAATAAATTACATTTATTCTGTGGCAATCCAAGAATGACTTTCAGAACAGTATAATATTTCTATTAAGGAAAAGAAACAAATACATATGAGTCTATAGCAGTGGGTACAAAATTTGATGGCAAAGAGAAAAAGCATAAATAGATGCTTAAGAGTGATATAAGAGCTTGTGAAGATGCATAAATTCAGTCTTGACCAGTATTTTAGTAGTCAAAATACAATTCTTCAATAATTAAAATATTATTTGGCAGATAATTTCAGAAAATTATCATTGCAAACTACAACCACAGTAATTATATCTGTAATTTGCATGTCAAATTTACAGAAAAGAATATTTCAGCATATTTAACCTGAAAAGAAAACGGCCTAGCAATAGGGAAAGAGCCTCAGCCCCAAAGCAATGTGTATGTCTGCTTGCATATATTTAATTCCTCACAGTTATATTTCATTCACAAAAGAAAATATCCAGCATGATAGATTTGATATGTAAAGGTTTCAAATGGGTTAGTATGCAAAAGTTTTCAAAAACCTGTGTTATGCCTTCATTTTGAATGAATTGCTCCACAAGCCCTCTCCTCAAGCACAGTCCTTTGGATTTCTCAGTAAACAAGGGTCCATGGGACAAAGGATGGGGCTAGAGGTGTATCTTCCCAAAGCCCCTGCTGATGGCTCCCTGACATGTGCTGTCCCAGTTTTATAAATTAGAAATCTGGTAATTTCAGATTAGTCTCTAAGCAATGCCAGCTGTCTCCCTTTCTAACACTTCCAAGATGCTTTAAAGCTTTTTCATAATTTTATTTGTAACATTACTGCAGAAAGGCACACATAACTGACTATGGCAATAAAAATATTGCCTATTATTTTCTAACAAACAAGATACTGATCTCCTTTGATGAAAAAAAATTCTCTAGACTCAGAATTAAACAAAATAAAGCTAAAATACCTTTGCTTCTAAATTTCCAAGTTAAAAGCAAAAATGTTATATATGGAAGTGTTTCTACTGTGGATATTGACTCCCTCTTATCTTTGGGTTACAAGAGTTTTGCAGTTGCCTCTCCTAATCATGAACTGGAAATTGGTGTTGTAAGAAAGTGAAATTATGGGAGAAAAACAAAACTTTCAGGGGATGTTTGTTTACTTCATACTGATATTCATATCCTTCACACACATTTTCCAAAGTATTCATCTAAATCATTTGCTCAAAATGAACATGGGAAATACAGTCACAAAGAGAACCACTGGATGGAGCTGTTTGTTGTGACTTTTATTTTATGTTTTACTTTGGTATATTAGATCCCTGTAGGCACAAACAAACTACCCTCAGGAAAAACGAAAAAAGAGAATGAGGTACAAATGAAAGAGGAAATATACAGAAAATTAATCAGAACCTTGGACCTAATTAGACAAACTACTGAATGGAGAGAGCTTGACTGAAAGGGACAGTATAGTAGGAAACTGTAAATAAAGCTGAGAAGTAAAATTTTCCTTAATTATTGCAGTAATACCCTATTCAGGTTTCTCACTGGATGTTTAGTGCTTAAGAGATTGTGTTTGCATGTATTTTTCTCTTCTGTCTTTAAAAACAATAAAACACTTGCAATTTAGTGAGACAGACACCTTTTATTTACAACTTAGAAATGAAATGATAGCAACAATAATGAATGATGCATTTTCAAAACAGCACTGTAACTCCGCTTCACGAGGCTTGCCCGTGTTTTTTTCAGATGCAAGTTTACTAAATGTAGTGTAAGTAGTTTAAAATAAAAAGGCAAAATCTGTGAAATGCAGCAACAACAGCTCGTTAGTCCTCTGGGAATTTTTCACTTTAGTATTTCTAATGCTTGGAGGTGCTAGAATGATTTCTAAGTTCATGAAAGTGGTGGTGGTGGTGGTGTATACAGCGGAGATCTAATTCCTTTATTCATTTGTTTCATCCATCTCAGAGGAAAATGTGGGAAGATAATCGTTCTGAAAAATAAAGGAAAAACCCTAGTAGAACCTCTAGACAAAAAATTCGGTTTATTGGATCTCTCCTAAAGTTGTTCAAAAAACCCAAGAATTAAATGAGAAATTTAATAGAATTCTTAAAGCGGTAAGTTAATTCCCACCACAATAAATACTGCAGCTTTAAAAAAAAGGTGTGAAAGAGCAAGCATTGAAAAATAAAACTATCAGAAGGATAGTTCAGAGAGGTGTTAATGGTAATTATAGATGAGAAAAACTAAACCCTAAAACCAGAGAGCTTTCAGTTGAAAACATCTAATGCTTTTTCAGGGAAAATAAAATTAAAATAAAAAGAACCTCATTAAGGGGTTAGCATCAAGCTATAGAACCTCAAAAATATGATAGTCATTGTCCACATGATTATTGTACCTTTTGATAAAAGGAAGAGAGTCATAAAACACAAGATGAAAAAAATGAAAAAAATAAGCCTTTGAAGGGATCTATAAAATATTTATTGAAATTCCTTCTGTGTACTCAAGAAAGTACACAGGGCTAGTGACAGAGATTAAATGTTCAGCATCTACATTGAGATATGTTGGGGT
Source organism: Eulacestoma nigropectus (assembly GCA_013397775.1). Taxonomy (NCBI): domain Eukaryota; kingdom Metazoa; phylum Chordata; class Aves; order Passeriformes; genus Eulacestoma; species Eulacestoma nigropectus. Next base: position 423,362 of record VZTE01005386.1, on the reverse strand, counting down.
TTTAATGTAATGAATATTGATTGTGTGATGAGTCCTAGAAGTTTGTTTCCTGCAGTTTCTCATAAGGGGAGGGAGAAACTAAAACATCACAGAAGATTCATGTACATAAAATAAGGTGTTAATGGCTTTGTTGAAAGGAAAATCTTCTCTTCAGTCTGTGCACATCGCTAATAACGTCTAAAAGCCCATCACAATTGCTGAACTTTTTTGTTCATGAGGATTGAGAAGTCTGAGACTCAGTTTATGGTTACTTTTACGATGGGAGCTTTCAAATAAAATGCTGGGCTCTAAAGGAGTATCTTCAGACAAGGATTTTTCTTTTGCTTTAGGTCATCTTTTCCACACTTGGGAAGTAAATATTCTGTTTCAGTAAGAATATATAGTTGAAGAAAATGAAAAACTGGCATGGCTTGCAAATAATAAAAGTATAAGAAAATCATAGTTGATTCTCAGCTGATATTCCTGGTACGGTTGCAGAGCTTTACGAACACAATTCCCTCTGCACCTATGATACATTCAAATAAAAAATCTCGCAAGATCCACAGTTGTCTTGACATTTTCTCAAGCTTAACTGAAATGATGTGAGAAAAAATGGCCAGCCCCTTCACTTGGAAGAAGTAATTTATGTCTGGTAAATCCATTGGCAAAGAAGTCTGTTTTGCAAGCTGTTGCTCTCAGAAGCCGCAAGTTGAATTTGGCCTGCATGAGTGCTTCAGGCCATCTGCAGTTTTTTAGTCACTGGATCTTGTCTCATCTTCCAGGAATCATTTGGACTCTGCAAAATTAGCTTTTGTGGTTGAACAGACACCAGGCCCCACAGTGGTCTACTGTCACAGTGAGGGCATAAAGGATGCAGCTCTAGGAGGTAGATGGGGAGCTTGCTTGTAGTGGTCCCGCATTGTTTCTATTGCTCCCCATCCACAATGTCCTGTCATTCCCTTGTGCCACAGCCAAGAATATTCTGTAGGATAGGGACTTAGAAAGTGATGTTGCATACCTCTAGGTGGTTTAAAAGATGACAAATCATATGGCCTTACACAGCTGGAGGGAGCAACCCTATGAACAAAAATGAGAATTAGAAAATGTCTGTTGACTAATTCAATAAAGCCGGGAACCTGCATAAATCATAAACAGGTTGACTAGAGTTCTATTTATTGTTGGTTTTATTTTAAAAAGTAGGATCCTTTTTCATTTATCTTCTTCCAACATTTTTAAATTCAAGAATTAAAAATTTCCAGATGTTGACCTATGCCAATAATGACACTGAGTATGATGTGGCAAACATATCAACAATCCTTCCTGTGCTGACATGAGCAATGTTTTCACAGGTAGGAAAATGATCTGTTCACTCATACATCTGTTTCCAAACACCGCTTTGAAAAATCATGGTTGAAAATCTATTTTCAACATGAAAATGAAGCAAAAAGTACTTTTTTTGGAAGAAAAAAGTTTTACAGGAAATAATTTTTGCTGTTTCTGACAGGATGAAGGACATCACTAGGCCAGCTGTTTGTTCTCTTTGGTCAAAGTTAAACCAGAATAGAAATTCCAGTAAGGCTTGCTAATTTTTCTACCGAAAATACATTGACCTCTTTCAATTGAGATTCTGGTGAGCAATAGTCAAAAAACAGCAAAAAAAATACAGTGAAAATTTTCTTAAAAATTTCACAGGGATAAAATGCCACAGGGAAACAATATGCATAGGTTTTGTGGTGGAATATTTCTATATGCTGACCTAGAATCTACACAGTCTGTAAGTATATGTCCACAGGTCCTTGCATGGGTAGGGGGGCACAACACACTTATCTTAAAGATCTTCTCACTGGAGATATCCTTGCAGTGTAGTCTACCAGCTGAGCTGTTCTGTAATCCATGTCAGCCATAATTTGCTGGCTGATCAACTAAAAAAATACATCTTTGTCCAGCTGGCTTATTTTGACTAAGTGGTTAATGAGCTATTCAGTAAACAGTTGAATTTTCATACTCTCAAACCAAATTGAATACTGCAAAATAGCTTCAATCACTTTCCCTGAGAGAGGCATACATTTGTGCCAGGAGCTGAATGCAGGTTTCAGTAAAACAATAAAGCCATGTAAAGTTATAGGACTTGCTAACTCCATCAGTTACACCTGCACTGAAATGACCCATTGCTCACCCATGCAGAGATCTAAATATCTTAGTAGATATTACTGTCACTCATTTTTTGATAAGTCTTCCTGGCAAGAAGAAAAAGGTCGTGCTTATAGCTCATTCCTCTGTTCCACAGGTTACAATTTGCTTTTCTTTATAAGCAGGAAAATGGGAGAAACAAACAGTAACTGACTCATGTTGGCTGTTGAAGACTTGAAATATTGGTGCATCCTTTACTTGAGCTGTTCAGCCTGCAAAAAAAAGAGAAGACTTGGGTGTTTAATTCACTTCTCTATGTTCAACTGCTCTGTGATGCTCATCATTAAAGAAAAAAGAAAAAGGAAGCTGGTGAAATAAAAAAAAAAAACAAAAAACAAAAAAAACCAGCAGCCAGGAATTACATTTTTTAATCAGTTTCTGTAGACATACGTAAAGCATGGAGAGCCAGAAAAGAGGAAATTTCCTCTGTCCCATTTTGCAATACAACCTAGAAATCTAATGAGTCTAGAATTTTTTTCATTCCTTTTTTGGTGACTTTTATGCTATAGAGCATTGTTTAAAACATAAGACTTCGTATTGTTTTAATTTATTTACAAATAAAGATATTTATTTTATAATTAGCCTGGAGAACAACCGACACTATCCAGGCCAAAAATATTTTAAGTACTCAAAATTATATATGTTCTTTCTTCATCGACTGAGGATAATTTGAAAATATCTATGTTCACACATAGTATAAAAGCATACAATATAAAGTTAAGAATCACCTCATATTGGATGTGTGAGATTGGATTAAACCTCATTTTTTCCTGGGTCTGTGTGATATAGTTTAGCAAATTTTGCAAACATTTCCTGAGTCATCAGCCTATATTTATCAAACCTATATTTACTACAGAATGATCCGTACTCATGAAAGATCTGGAAAGGAAACCCAAAGAGCTTTGTGACACGGCTTATTGCTGATGGTAAGCTCTTCAGTATAGCATTCGTATTCCTACCCAAGAAAGCAGACAATGAAGGATTACAGAAATGTTATGCAACCAAGTGACTGGGTGGTAGTAGGGAATATAAAGGTCAGCATACACAAAGGTAAAATAAGGCAGGCAAGGGAAACCTCCCTCTGCTTCCGTGTTTACCTTTCTGCATGCAGTGGTGGTCTTGCATTTTTTCTCTGCAGAGAAATCCTGGTGTTTTGACACAGAGTTTCACATAAGCACTGGCTCAAAAACAGTTACAAAAGTAAAACAAGTTAGAGTGATTCAGAAAGCAATAGGTAACAAAGCAGAAAACCTGTCTGAGTACACTCAGCAGGGCCCCATCTTGAAAATTGTGTGCTATTTGTTCCTCTTTTGCTAAAAGACATATAGTAGATCTTAAAAAGACACAAGAAAGTGCACCAAGGTTCACCCCGTACTATTACAATCAATTGTGAAATGAGATAATTCTTTTTTCCAATTCATCCTTTGGAAAAGAACATCTGAAATTTAAATTTCTGGGAAAAGTTTTGCTTTCTTTTTTCAGTAGCACTTCCTGACTTAGTCTTAGAGAAATCTTAGAGAAAGAACTTGATGTTCTTATTTCTTTCTCTTTTAAAGAAAGTAGGAGACCAGATGATTCATTTTCCTGGAACTTACCTAAAGTCCTTTGTATAAACTACTTAAAAGCTCATATGACTTTCCTGATGTTTTTGAAGTGAAAATTAGTAGAAAAAAGTTAAACAGTATTAACTCAAATACTAGAGATTTCAAGAAGAGAGTAAGGAATGAAAAATCAGTTTAAAGAATAACCTAGCAAATTTTGACTGGTGTAAGCTATGATGTCTATTTGTACTTCAGAAAGGGCAGAGTCAAACACTAAGGATTCTGGGAATTTAAGCTGAAAACCTCCCTGCCACCAAAGGAAAAAACCAGGTTAAAATAGCAGTCAACTGTTACTTTTACACTTACAGAGATATCTCCTTGGAGAATACAGCCCTGTTTTCAGCTTTGCTGTTACTATCATAAAAAAACCTCCAAACCAACAAACAAACCCAAACCAAAAGACAGAAGTGAGAAACGCAATTCTGGTATTTCTGCACTTCCTTGTGCAGTTGTATTAAAAATGTGTTAACTGTTCTGTCCCATACTACCACACCTAAATTCCAGCTTTTTAAAGACTATCAGACAAATACATGATCTCTACTTGGGAAACTGCATGAGAACGGAATCTGTTATTCAAATTTCACAGGTTAGAGATATTGTACATTTTAATTCTTACGTACGAAAACCAAATATTTTTATAGGAGTTTTAGTTTACTTAGCTGTTTAAAACATGAATATTCATGTTAATTTTTTTCTTTTGAAAATTTGGTGAAAAAACTTGACATTATTGTAAGATGAATAGAAAGATTCTGTCTTGGGTATGAATATGTGTCTTTTGGTGATATGGAAACCTCTGGCTGCGTATCTAAAGACATCATTTGACCCATAGCATTTCAATGAAAGTAAAATAATCAAGCATGTTATTCTGTAATGTACTTTGGTTGCTATAATTACATATGAAGAAGAATAAATAATGTCAAATAATTTTTGTTCTCAAATATAATAGCTTTACCAGAAATAACTATAAAATCAAAATGCACTGACTTGATGTTAAAGTACAACAATCAGGAGTTGTTTTTAGGCAAAGTTTTTGCAATATCTACAATCCAAGGAAAGGGAGGTTCAGATGAGATAAAAGTAAAAAAGATTCTAAAATACTGATACTTTAATATAAATTTTAATATAATATAAAAGACAAAAATGAAGACACGATCACATTACTACTTCAAAATGTGATTGTGTACTATTGCATTTTTTGTATTTATATTCAATTTAATCTTAATTCATATTAATGTGATTGTTTTTCTCTGTTATGAAAATACCTCAATTTTACATCACATTGTTTCTTACATGAAAATAAGACATTAATTTCTTGCCATTTTTATACTTGACAAGGTTATTTTGACATATCTACATGATGGACAGTAGTTTCGCACAGAGCAGTTCTAATTCCTCTGCTGAAATTATCTATTCAGGGTCTCTTCCAGCTACCTGGCATGGCTACAAAGGGAATATGCTCTTGCATTTGTGTCTGGACAGCTGTGGATATTGCTGATGATGTCCAGTCTTTCTATCTATTTGTCATAATGATATGCATACTAAATAACTAAATGTTCACAAGTAAGCATCAAAAATTCTTATTGAAATTCCAGAGATTTATTAATGTGAAAAATTTGTTCAATAGGTATATTTATATATATACTCCTTTTTTCTTCAGAATATCTCCTTCCCCATTTTTATGTTTATTGTTTTTCCTCTTGACAAGTCTGCACTTTAAAAATTTATAATAATTTGGATTCTTAATTCCTGGGTGCAGAATGTAGTTATAAATGCCATTTTGTCTGTCATTTCATGTCTTTTATTCTTAGTGCTGGTTTATTCATTAGCTAATCCATTGTGTGTTTTGCTGTGCAACGTCATTGCTTTGAGCTAAAACAATGCTTTTAGAGTTAGAAAATAAACAGAGTATCTATTGATTGAAAAGTGAATCCTTCCTGTTTTCTGTGAGAGGATGGTAAATGAAGAGTGATTTGAGCTGTGGTTTGTTTTGTTCTGGGTAGAACAGTTGCTCTGTTGCGCCTAAGCCTCACTTAGCAGGAAATCTCCCCACTAGCAACTTAAAAGTCTTTCATGGTTCTGATATAAAGGTTAGTTTCCTCCTTCAAAGGCTAGGCAGATGCTGCAAGTCCGGACGATGTGAGTCAATAATCTTAAGACATATTTTTTCTTTTTCTGTAATACCCGAATCCTAAATGCTTCTTGTTGTTGTTTGGGGGTTTTTGTTTATTTATTTTTGTTTTGTTTCCTTGAATAGGCGTCATGAGCATTTATTTATTTTTATGATGTCTTATAGCCATTTTCAGAGTTCATGGGCCAGACTAATTAGAGTCCTGACACAGGACTGGAATGACCTTGTGTACCATGCATTTTCCATTTACAGAGCGGATTGAGAGAAATGGCTATGACTGAGGACCACTTACAGATCATGGCACTCAAACATGTGAGCTGGACCCAGGATGGCCTGAGGCTAAAGGAAAGAATTCCTGAGAAATTTGCCTTGGAGTGATTAAAATACAATGTTTGCAGACAATTGCTTTCTCACTGAAAAGGTCGGTTTACTGGTAATAGAGCTTGACAGGCACTTGCTTTTGCCAGTGATTATGAACCTGCAACACATGGCCAGAAGAACTCACTTTGCATTCACTTGCTGCAATGATTGAAAAATTAATTTTGAAATCCAAAGGCCTGCAACTGACAGTTTTCTAATGATGAGTGATTTGGTTATACCAAAGTGTCTAAAAAAATATTTCTTGAATTCTGGTCTTCTGATTCATGTCTTTACGTTTACTGGAATACTGCATTTTACAGTGTCATTGTGTATATTGCCAGAATGATTCTGCTCCCGTTCACTGAAGCTGTGTTTTTATGTTTTTTAATTAGTATAAATTGTATTATATCATATTGGAAATTACACAGGACAGACTGAGAGCAATGTATTTTGGGTAAAAATATTCAGCATCTAATCAGTCCATACTAAAAGTATATAAAGAACTTAATTCCCTAAATTTACAATCCAGTTGTTAATCATCAAAGATATTCCGTTTTCTTGACTTCTTTGTTTTTCCAAAATAACTTTTATTATTTCCACTTATTTTTAATTTCAGCTCTCTTTCACCATGTCAGTAGGACAGCGAATATGATCTAAGGTTCTTATTGCCATCACAGTGTTATTACAGGTCTTACTGTTATCCTAGCTAAGGCTCTTGCTTTGAGTAAGGTAGTTTTACATATTGAACTGAAAATAAACAAACATAAATAATGCCTATGCTTCAACCATAGTGGAAATCTGTCATGCTCTGGCAGTGGAAAATGAGGACTCTCCCTAACATGAGTGCACCTAAGACTAATGCACTAAAGATAAGATTAATAACGTGAATTTTTATGGTGAGAAGGCAAGGTACCACTGTAGCATCAGCAACTCCTGCCCTAGATTCCCTAGACAGCTACTGAAGAATTATGTCATCCCCAAACATTGCAAGGAAAGGCAGCAGCATGATAGGAATCTGTTCTTCAGAAGAGGCCAGGGACACTACACTGGATGGCCATCTGGAGCCTGAGTCAGTGTGATACTATTGCAGAGAAGGGAAAACACCTCCCTGGAATGAAGAGTCCTCTGTTCTAGGGAGACTTGGCAATGCCTGAGCTGGAGTGCTTTGTCCTGTTCAGCAAGTGAGTATGGGCAGGGCTCTAAAAATTGTGATGTACAGGATTTGCATGCCCAGGTTTTGGTAGTGTGTTAGCTACAGGGGTGGCTTCTGTGAGAATCTGCCTGAAGCTTCCTCCATGTCCAGTAGAAGCAATGGCAGCTGGCTCCAAGATGGACCTGCCACTGGCCAATCAGAAGTGGTGATAACATCTCTGTGATACCAAATTTAAGAAGAAAAAAAAGTCATTGAGCAGATGTAATTGTGGCCAGAGAAGAGCAGGGTGAGAATACGTGAGAGGAACAACTGTGCTGAAACCAAGGTCCGTGAAGAAGGAGGGGGAGGAGGTGCTCCTGGCACTGGAACTTAGATCCCCCTGCAGCCCATGGTGAAAACCATGGTGAAGCAGCTGTGCCCTGGCAGCCCATGGAAGATCACAGGGATGCAGAAATCCACCATCAAGGAGAACCATGCTGGAGCAGGTGGATGCCCAAGAGAAGGCTGTGAACCTGTGGAAAACCTGTATCAGAGCAGGCTCCTGGCAGTGACCTGCAGACCCGTGGAGAGAGGACCCCATGCTGGAGCAGGTTTCCTGGTAGGACTTGTGACCCTGTGGAGGACCTATGTTGGAGTAGGGTGTTCCTGAAGGACTGTATCCCACGGAAGAGTGACCCATGTTGCAGCAGTTCATGAAGAACTGTCTCCCATGGGATGGGCTGACACTGGAGAAGTTTATGGTGAACTGTCTCCTGTGGACAGTTCTGGAGAAGTGGAAAGGCTCTTCTCCCTAAGCAGCAGGAGAAACAACCTGTGATGACTTGACCATAACCCCCATTTCCTGTCTCCCCGCACATCTGGGGTAGGAGGTAGAACTGGGAAAGAGAGAGGGGTGGAAGAAAGGTGTTTTGAAGATTTATTTTGCATCTCATTATCCTGCTCTGATTTTGTTAGTAATAAATTCAAATAAAATCCCCAACTCAAGTCTGTTTTGCCCGTGATGGTAATTGGTTCATGACCTCTCCTGGTCCTTATCTCAACCCAGGAATCCTGCATTAAATTTTCTCTCCCCTGCCCACTTGCAGAGGGGAGTGATAGAATGGCTTTGGTGGGTTCCTGGTGTCCAGCCAGGGTCAACCCACCACCTATACAAAAAGGAGATCAAGTAGATTGGGATTGTTCCGTTTGGAACAGGAAGGAAGATATGAATACAGCTTCCTGAAACTCCAGATAAACAGCATTACTATGATAGTTTTGGCCCAAAGTCCCAATTTTTGTCTGTGTTTTAGTATGTCCTAATGGATGTAAAACATACATGCTATACTGTAGTTTATTAGTAAGCCCAAAGGTTTTTTCTGAATGCACATATCTGTGAATATATTCCTACCACTTGCAAAAATTACATTTTTCTATCAACTCATTAAAAAGTAAGACCACTATATTTTATTTATTCACAGATCTTAGTCCCCTACTTTTCTGACTGTTAACAGCTCCAAAGGCCATGCAGTTGTAATTGAAGCTACTAACAAAGATCGGAATTAAAAAAAAAATATATATTTTGGCTGTGGACTGGAAATTAGACAGTCGTTATCAAGGTGGATGTGGGAAGACAAAGAGTGAAGGAGAGAAAATGTGAGATTCAGCAATGTTCTTCTGACAAGAAAGTGATTGCGTAGGTGGACTTCCAGAGGCTTGTCTGAATATTACCTGTGCAGTGGGCTCCTGACAGGAATGACAGAATTCATTTCAGTGTCTACCATGAGAAGGGTAAAGAAAAAGAAGGAGAGAGAAAAAAAAGAAAAAAGGCTTCGTTCATTAATCAGCTTGTTAGACAAGAGGATCTGCTCTATAATGAGCTGCCTCTGAGACCTACAGAAAGAATTGGAAATAGTTTTACTAAAGAAGACCGACAGTTTATTGTGAAATGCAACACACTGGGCATTCTGTCACTATGATGTGATGGTCAGAATTTGGGTGCTAGTAATACGACATTTTTATGGTGCTATAGTGTTGCATTAAATAGTAATGATACAGCAGATTATTTCAGAAAACAACTAATAGAATTAAACAGGAGGGCATTTGGTTAATACTTAAGTCTACGCTTCACACTCCTCAGAAGTCAGAGGTGAAGGTATGTACACTTCCATTCCACGTGGTCATTCTGGGCTCTGAGCTATTCTGCTCCCAGAGTAACTGGGTAGGTATGCAAGTCTGAGAGATGAACACTGGAACTATCTTAAGAGTGCTTTGTATACCTGAAAATCTGTCATAATTTTATATACACACATGTATATATATGTTGCATATACATTGACTCTTCATCCCCATGAAGAACACTATATTTTTGGTAACTGAAAATGCACAAATAGTTTCCATTCGAGACTAACAATAATTTTTCAATTACGTTTTCCTTTTAAATATTGTGTAATAGCATATACTGTATTATCTGAAGTAACCTTCGTGACTAAAGACGGGTGATCATATGATCTTGCTGATGTACAAGCAAATTGCCGTTCTGATAGCTAAGCTTTGTGAACAACATTAACTGTGTGTGGATGAAAGGGATTTTTCAATGAAACTAGCAAATTTGGAAAGCACACGTCTGATTTAGATGGAGTGGAATCATAGATACTGAAAGTTACTGAAGGGCTGCATTTTTTTCAAGGTAGAAGTAGACTTTGAAAATATACTGGCACATCTTAGCATTTGAGATAATTTAGATTGTGGGGTACATTTACAGACAGTTTTCAGGGGTGTTAATGAGGGAACTGCAGCAGTGAAAAGTTTTTGTCTATGTCTTCCCAATTAAAGATTTCTCTTTTATGCTGTAATGGAACTTTATGTATCATTTTTGTTAAGAAAAAAAATTTCCACAAAGAGATAAAGTTATTAACACATGGTGTAGCTATATACTCATAGCAAAACAACTTTTTTTTCAATAAAACATGTTGAAATACTTCTACAGCATGAGACAGCCATTTGTAGATGCAGCCTTTTTAGCTATTAAACACCAGAAGCTACATAAGTGGAATTTTTATTCTCCCCTTATTCATTGCAGTATCAGCCTTATCTTCCCTTGCCCAGCTTTCCACCAAATATTAATTTTCAGTGCAGAAGTGTGGTACTGTAAATGCTGAGAACTGCAAGAGAGAAGTGTGTCAGGATTGTGTGGCAAGACTTTGGTACAGGAGAGTTCCAGAGGTGGCTTCTGTGAGGAAATGCCAGAAGTTTCTCTCAGGTCTGACAGAGCCAATGCCAGCTGGCTCCAGGACAGACCCACTGCTGGCCAAGTCTGAGTCCATCAGAGATGGTGGTAGCACTTTTGGGATAATGTACCTAAACAGGGAAGAAGGAGGGACAGGAAGTCCTCCAGGTGCCGGGGTAAAGTTCTGTATGGTGCAGGGAGTTTAGGAGTGCAGGGGCTCCCTGAACCGTAGAGAGCATGAAGAAATAGCTACAAAGGAAGTTTTACATGGAGTCAGCCTCACATTTAGCAGGATTTTGCTGTAATCAGAGTGCCAGGCTCTCTGGATGATACTGGCTGAAAGCTGTGTGTGCTGTGCATTGCACGTGACAGTCCATTATCCCAGTGGCTTTTAGCCTAGCAGAGAGAGCAGCAGTCAATAGAGGGGTGACTGTTGGGCAATTCTGATATGTTTTAAACCATTACTGGATCCTTTTATCCAAAGCTGTAGCACAGCTCTGCCAATCAATCTGTAGGACACTGTGCAAAGCCTTATTGGACAGCTGTCTCTCAGTATCAAAGTCTTTCCTGAAAGAAGACAATCTTTTGTACAAAACAGAGAAGTCCTGAGTGTAAACCCTGTCTGTTGTGCAATACAAAACAGAACTGATGGCAAAACTGATGGCTTAGTATCTGGTGACTGCACAAAGCACCACTGGGTTAAGGTGACCCCACACTGCCTTCTTACTGGTGTGGTTTAGTGCCCACAGGTGAAACTGCTTCCTAAAAAAGTGTGCTTTTCTTGTACAGAAGCATCACCCATAGAACATGCCCACAAATGTAGGTTTTAATTTGTTTTAATTCACTTCCCATATATTCAAGGAAGCTTGAAAGTGCTGGCCTTTCCCAGAGGGTTTCTGGCCATCCAGGCTGCTCTGGGAGAGGTAGTCCGCAAGGAATAGCTGTGCAAGAGCTCTTGAATTGGCAAGGTGACACACTGAAGATGTGAAATTGTGCGGGAATCACAAGAACTGCCTTGTCAGTTGAAAGAATCTTCCTCAGGTCCTTCAAAACACCGAACAGCTCTCAGCTTGGCTAGTTAGAAGTTGTCATTAGACCTATCTGTTAATAGGACTACTTTAGTATGACTTCCAGAAACTGGAAAAGTTAAGTGTAGAGCAATTATTCCCCCAGCCTAAAATATGGCTTACAATAAAAGACTTGGAAAATAACTTCTTTGTAATTTTTCATGTCTCACAATTCCCCATATTTTGCTCTTCTAAGGAAACTATATAACGTTTAAAAAAAATATTTTGTCAAGTAAAAGTACCGGAGAAACACTTTGATAAGTATTAAGAAAACCAAATCTTATTTATATTGAAAGCAGAATAAATCTTTTTTGGTTCAGTTTTGGCTGTGATTACTCTGTAAAACAGATTTAATTCTGTAAAACAGAATGCTGGCATGACAAGTACGAGAAAACATTCACCTGCTCTACTTAAACAGGAAAAAAAATTATATGGATTTAGGTGCATGTTGATATAAATTATGCTAATTCATCCTTCAGAGGGATAATTTATTTATGTGACCATGTTTTCAAAACTTCACTTGATGCATAAACATACTATTATGTACTGCAGATGTCCCTTGTGTCTGATAGTGGTGTAAAACTCAACAAATAGCAATTATCTAAGCAGATTCATTTTACGAATACAATGTCGGCTCTCAAATTTGAATCCATAATGAAATCTTTCACTGTGTTTTCCTAGTGTTTTCACAGTGGCTTCCAAGTCTTCTTCTTTTGACAGTATCATGATAGGAAATTCTAAACTCTGTACTACAGATACTAATTACACTAATCAGAAGCATAATGTTGCACATGTTATTTTATTAATAAATAAAATAACGTTATGTTATTTTAGTCTGTTGCTTTGTTTGGAAGCACAGGTTAAACTATGAAAACCTTAATAATTACTGAGACAAGGGTGGCAGTTACAAAGATAATCCACATTTGAATAAGGCAGTGTTCAGCATTCAGGCACCACTATCAGGGATCCCTCTTAGGTTTAAGGACATACAGGAAATACAGAACTTAATTGGAAAACAAGTTGGACTGAATAATAAGTGAAATATGTAAATCTCTTTTTATTAATCTATTCTGCTAATTTAATCGCTTGAGTCTAGGTTTCAAATTAACATATGAATATATAGCTATAATCAGTAAAATATCAATATGCAAATTTAACACTAAGTACGAGTTCTTATATTTGAAGCAACTTGAGTATAAATGTCTCCAATAAGCATTTAATTTAAATTTAGGAAGACAGGTCCTCTACTAATTAGAAACCCACAGACTGGTAGAAGTGTAGCTATCAAACACTAGTATAGTGCTTATAAACAACAAGTTCAGTAGCCATGTAATCAGTTCAAAGTTATGTAAGCAGTAAAAGATCATGTCCTCAGGGATTTCCTCAAATTTCTTTGCACTTTCATGCTTCTATTTTCCATGACAGTTTCTACAAAGCTTGAGTACTATGTATTAAAGAGAATAAAGAAAGCAGTTTGCCTACTTATGCTTAAGTGTATCAGTGTTTGGCAAAAGGCAGCACAGTATATGGCATAGATCAAATGTGCAACAATTAACTACTAGTATCTTTATGTTTCATTCAACACATTAATATGCTCCTTAATCTAGTTTACATTTTTTTAGCAAATATATGCATGTATTTAATTTAATTTCAACTTCACTTTCTCATTCTGTATATATACTTTGTTTATTCATATACTTGCAGTAAAAAATTTCAGAAGAGCTTCAAGATTCATAAAAAAGAAAAAGAAGAAAACATCAGATGAGGTGCTGTCATAGGCAGGTATGCTGGTTTTAGCTGGGACAGAGTTAAATTTCTTCACAGTGGCTAGAGCAGGGCTATGTTTTGGATTTGTGCTGAACACAGAGTTGATAATATAGAGATGCTTTTGTTGTTGCTGAGCAGGACTTGCACAGACCCAAGGCCTTTTCTGCTTTTCAGCCACACTGGTGAGGAAGTTGGGAATTCATTGGATGTTGGGAGGAGACACAGCCAGGACAGGTGACCCAAAACAACCAAATGGATATTCCAGACCATATAGCATTGTGTCAATATGTAAAGTGGGGGAAGAAGGATGAAGAGGAGGTATGGCATTGGTCAGCAGGTGGTAAGTAGTTGCACTATGCATCACTTGTTTATTATTATTTACCCATATTACTGTATTTTACAGTTATTTTCAGTTATTAAATTGTTCTTATTTCAACATACAAGTTTTACTTTGGTTCTCCTCCCCATTCCACTGGGGTGAGGGGGGAGGAGGGAGCAGGGTTAAGAAAGTGTCTGTGTGGTGCCTAATCTCCAACTGGGCTTAAAATCACGGCAGCAGGAAACAGAGTTATTTACCTGCTCCTCATTTCCCAGCATTTTCCTGTCGAAAGAAAGGATGTGGAGAAAGGATGTGGAAAGGATGTCGAAAGAATGGATGTGGAGGACAATAATACGTTAGAACTGACTCCCGAGCATGCTGTGTTACGCCTGCAGTTGAATTCAGCACTGCCTAAAAGGCACAGAATTTCTATTTATGTATACGCAGATGAAATTCCAAAGCACAGTGTGGTTTAGTGGTAAATGCAGTGCACCTGTGGAATGTAGTGAAGACAGTGTTTACAAACAACTTTCCTTGAAGGGAAAGATTCATAACATATTTTGCAAGGCCCATAATGAGAAAAAAATGACTCATTCCATTTGCTATTAATCTCCCAGATGCAGTTACATGTCATGGTTATACAAGGAATATGCCAAATATATACATGCATAGACATATATATATATGTTCATACACGTAGGGCTTGCGGAGGCTTCTGGAAGGCCTGAACAGGAACAGTCAGCGCTGGTGGTGCTGTCTGGTCTGCTTGAATATCACAAAAAATGTAAGGCTGAATTTTAGATTGCACACAGTTGAGTAATTCCATCTGAAAATACATATTTATTTATATTCTAGTACTTCCTAATTTAGATGTGCTAGAAAGAAAGAAAGAAGGAAAGAAAGAAAGAAAGAAAGGGAATAAAAGATATTTTGTTTTCCTTCAATTTTCTCACACTGGGCAGCATCTCTGAACTCATAAATGAGTGGTAATGAAGTATGATAAGGCAGAATTTGCTACAGCTTGGACACTCTTTTAGGGAAAAAGGAACAGGGATAGAACTGAGTCTGCCAATTTTTTGCTCCTGAGATCATGAAATTATACCCAGTGCTGTAATAATAATAATAATAATATAAACAAAACCCCTTACAGTCTTCATTTTAACAATTGGTTATACAATAATTGTATAAGCAGGGCAACTTCATGAGCTACCTCTTGCCCTGTGTTTTTATGAGCTTGTGATCTCAAAATGAATTGCCTGCTTTTATTACCTCTGACCAAGGTAGGACACACTGCTTGATCTTTGGAGATTTGTTCAATGTGGGTGTTTTAACCTAAATTTTTAGGTGAGTTAGAATAATTTTCAGACCTTCTTCAACAGTTAATTTATTTTCCTTCACAGATTGTCAAGAGACATATTTCTTTTTTTGCAGTTATGATTTGCATTCCCAGAAAATTATAAACAATCTGTATCCCTAAAATAGAGGAAAACACTGCCATTTTCTTTGCAACAAGTGAATGCAAAAGCCATCAAATTTTGCTATTATACTTCCCATAGGAATGCCAAATGATGTTTTATGAATGTCATTAATATAGTATGCAAATGATCTGATTGGCTTTTGCTCCTCTGTCTGGGTTAACCTGGTCAATTAGTCAGATGTTGCTAATGAGAAAGTTGATGAAAGCTTATCCAGTTGTTGAGAAGGTCAGTGAAATGGCAGACCCCTCTCTCTTTTCACTTTTCTTACAGCTAGAATACCATAAATAGCAATGTTTGAATGATTAACTGAAGTCACCTGGGTATTGATAAGGGACTCTGATACAAGTTGTTATAAAATTTCCTATAACATACATTTATCATAATGTGAACTTTTATAAAAGAATTTAACTTTATTATAGCAATATTAATAAGGAGTGTTCAAATAAAAGAAAGGTAGTGAATTTTGAAGGCTTCTTATAATCAGAAAATGCACTTAATCATAAAGATAGCTTTCTAGGAAAAAAATATGAAACTGCAGGCAGTCCCTTCAAGGTAGAGTATTTTTGCTTTTCAGTCTTCTTTTTCATTTATTCAGTTTCCTCCCAAAATTTGTCTATCATGTTTTTCAAATGAGCAGAAGTGAAATTTAGGTTCTCATCTTCCTAAACTCTATGCTGTTGTGAAGACACAGAAAAATTGCTAGGAAGTCCTCTTTGCATAAGACAGTGCTCACAAAGAAGATCAAATCTCTAAAAAATAATGATTGTTTGCTATCTGGATAGTAACGGAAATCTCTGTTGCAGGAGTCCTTGTAACATCTTCAGCTTAATCAGGATAGATGTCCTGAATCACTTTTCTGCTTTGTTTTTGTACTCCAGCTGCCCAAGGTCCTACATAACCTCTTCAGCAACACCTGTAATCCTTCAGTATTGATTGTACTAATCTTAATATAAAATATCTCCTAATTATCTTATCGATGTACAAATGACTTATTTATGATGCTACATCCGCAGTAACAGTTTGTACTTACAGTTATGTAGGATATGGCCAGTTCTAGAATTTGGAATCACCTGAGACTCTCTGTGATAGTCCAAGTCTCTACCCAGGGTGTTAATCTACATATTTAAATGTAACAATTGGTTTACGCACAGCAGAAACTGCCTAGGGAAATCTCTAGGCCTTTCCAAAATTCCCAATTCTAGTGTTCCTGCAGCAATTAGTCAAAAACTTTGTTGTGAAGGAGGCTGGGAAGTACCTCAGTCACCTTTTCTTCTCTCAAGCCAGTCCATTGTATCTATTCAGTCTGTATGCAGAGATCATCTGAGGAGTTCCTGGACGAGGCAAATAATAACTTAGTGCATTAGGTGTGTACATAGGCCTTGCTCTCATACCAAATTACACCACAACTATAACCACAGGGCATTTCTGAATTTGGATCTTATTTTTCCTTTATTACTTACTTTCTGAAGTTATTATCACTGTATGTTTTCCACTTACGTTTATGACTTGGCAAAAAAAAATCCTTAGGCGAGAAATTACAAAACAGTATCATAAGTTTTGCTCAGAATAATTTGAAAAGTAAGTGGTTTTAAATGTTGAAACTAAGAAAAGAAAGTCACACACTAAGAACATAGATTATATCAGTGTTTCCTTGCAGTGAGAACATAGCTGGGGATGCAAGAACATCATATGGTTTCCAAGCTTTGTATTTCAATAATTTTATACCAAAATTTCTTTTTAGATGGTTGCATTATACAGAAATATCACCAAATGAAGAATACTTTTTAGAAGCTGTTATTCCAGAAAAGCTCGAGTACTGCAACTTTAGTCAAAGGTAGATGACTTAAGGATAGCTCGGTCAAGGAGAGAGCTAAGAAAATCTGTTTTGGCCTGCAATCTTTTTCTGATTAAGTATAATTCCAGTGAAATCTAAACCAATAATTTTTAATATTAGATTTCAGTGTTATATCTTAGTGGCTTTTTTTATGGGAGAGCTACTTCTCCTGAATGTCTGAACTTCTGGACTGAAGTATGCTTCTTTGTCTGTCTGAACTCCTACAAGGAATTTTTGTAAGAAACAGCCTTGACTGTACTGTCTGAAATTTCCTTTACAGTTCAAGGAAAATATGGCATTGAGGATAATGTTTCCTATGAAAGTAGTAATCTATTGGTCAGTGCAATGCAGCTGTTGTGTTTTAGTCCCAGCCAGCAGCTCATCCCCACACAGCCACTCACTGAATCAGGACTGTAAAAATGACAGAACTCATGGGTTGAGATAAAGACAATCTAATAATTTAAGAAAACCCCAACAAACCAAAATATCAGAAACCACAGAAAAATTTTAAAGAAGAAAATATATTGAACCAAGAAAGACAAGTGATGCAAAAACCCCCAACTGCTCATGGCCTCATGCCCAAGCAGTCCCCAGACATCGGCAGCCACAGATGACCTTCCTCATGGCCTGTTGTATTACTGAGCACGATGCCATATGGTACGGAACGTCCCTTTTGATCAGCCGGCTCAGCTGTCCTGGCTGCATCCCCTCCCAACTCCTTGTGCCTCCCCAGCCTCCTTGCTGGTGGGGTGGGGTGAGGAGCAGAAAAGGCCTTGGCTCTGTGCAATTGCTGCTCAGTGGTATCAAAAACTTCCCCGTGTTATCAACACAGCACAAATCCAAAACACAGCCCCATACCAGCTCCTGTGAAGAAAAGTAACTCAACTCCAGCCTAAACCAGTACAGCCGCTTATGAAATTCCTTATCAAGTTAAGTTTAAGATGGGGGTCACTTCAGTAAGAGAGCTGACCCAGCATGACTCCTGGAATCCATCTTTCTCTACATCTCATGTTTGGCTGCAGTAAAACCTTTCTAAATTGCCTACAATCTCAGTAGCTTATTTGCTCCAAAGCCTTTCACTCCTGTCTGCAAGGAAGTGAGTAGACATTACTGTGTTTGTTGCCTCAAATTGTTATGAGAGTCCAATTCCAAATGGCTAATTTTGCACAAACTGATGTGTTATTTATTTCCTCACAAATAAGATATTAATCCATTCAGCTTTAGTGGGGACATAAAAGTGGGGCTATTCTGTGGGTGTGGAGTTATAGCACTTTGCAGTCCTTGGATACACGACAATAAATGTACGACAGCATTCCCACATTGTCTAAGTCACCCAGTTACCTCTGGACTAAATACTGTGAATATTTATGTAGTAGTAGACTTCAGATTAGTATCAGATTCACCCTTTTCATGTAAGCAAAGCTTGTTTTAAAATCAATTGAAATAATTGCAAAATATGTTTCTTAGATTTCTATGGCCTTTGCTTTATGCCACAAAAAGAACAGATGAAAATATGATTACTTATTTTATGACCATTACTTTTTATGTGATTTGTTTAGGCATTTGTTATGAGGAATATTTCTTTTTAGTTTTCGCAAGGCTTTAAAAAAGTAATCTAAATAGAGATCTTTCAAATATCTGAATTCTAGGCATATTTGAAATATTAGCACGTTTGCTATGAATACAAACAAAAGAATTTTTCTGTCATAACAGAAGCAGAAAATTAATTGATTGTAACAACACCATTAGAGAGAGATTCTGCTTGTGCTGTCAAAGAAATGACATAAAGGTATTTAAAGCAGTAGATTTCAAGCCCCATTTTGATTTCACAGGAGAAATCAATAGGCATAAAAGAAGCCTGGTTTTGTTTTGGTAGCTTTCTTTTCTTTTGGGCACTAGTATCCTGAATTTCTGCTGTTCCTTAATAACGTTGCTATTATTTTGGGAAAGAAGAATAGGGCAACAGGGTGCTCTTCCCAGGCTTGTAGCCTTCAGGAGGGCCAACTCTAGTAACTGTCCTCACAGCTGACATGCAGACATTCCCCCTTCCTGGTCTTCTGCTCTAGCACTACCTATTCCAAAAAGAGAGCCAAAAAAAGATTTACCTTAAAAAGTCTGAATACTTCATGTAATGATGAGTGTGGCTTCTCAGTTGACACTGTCTGCCAATAGATGATGAACACTGCCTGTATAAGCAAGGTGTCACTGCTGAAATCTTCAGGTAACATGAAAATAGCTCTCAGCAATTCAAAAAATAATTGTCACTTCGTTCGTCTTTGCAAAAAAAAAAAGAAGGCAGCAGAAGGAAAAAATAAAGCTGTACAAGGAAAAAGAAAAAAAAATATGATAGGCTGATTTAACAAGTAATACAATGTAATAATAATCTTTCCATTGAGATGGATTTCATGTCCAATTAATTCAAGGTCAATTTTCATAAATTCAACATTTCTGAGAAAAAATGCAAGCTGCTCTGCCTTTCATTAAGGTGAATGATTCTAACTTTCTTCTCTGCTGACAGGTCACATTTATATTATGTGTCATGACATGTAACTGACAGTGAAATAATGTCAGATAATTTTATAAAAAGCATAACTGAAAGATGTGTAATTAGCTGGTGGCACTGCAGCTGAGCTCAAACCTAGGTGTTTTGTGAAAGTCTAGTCCAGACTAAGTTCATTTACAAGGAGAGTGAGAAGTCCCCGGACATTTTTTTCAGACATGTTTATAATTGAGGTGGCAAGACATATTTCTTCTGCTAGACGTATTTTTGAAGCCATATCTTTAAGCAATAAAAAAATTGAAGCATTATGGCTACTGGAACAAACCTCTTTGTGAGATCTTTTATCTAAAAATTATTATTAATTTCTATTGTCTGACTTTTTGACATCATAGAACACTCAAGCTAGCTATGGAAGCAACCTCTTGAAAGTGTCAAAAATCCATATCCTTGGGGACAGAAGAAAGGGAGACATGCTGTGTGGCTGAGCAGTTTTAGGCACAGACAGGGAATGTTTGTCATGGAGCCAGCATGTACTTGCAGCCACAGGTGAAGCACAGGAGTCAGCTGTGGCCAGCCTGAATTTCAGTGGTGTCCCCATGCTGGGCAGAATGGTGTTGGCAGGGCCAGGCAGCGTGAGAGACCTGGCAGTGGAAAGCAGCTTGGAAGATGAGCGTTCTGACTGAGTGGGCCTGCAGGCATCCATATGGAGCTTCACAAAAAGTCCTTCCAACCTTCTTTCACCACAAGGCAAAAGACATGCTGCCACTTCCAGCAAGTGTGCCTTCTGCTCCAGCCAGACAAGCACTATTTTTTTTTTTTTTTGACTTGCCTGTTTTCTCAGAATTCACGGTCTGAAAGTAAAAATTGAATTTATTGAACATGGGCCTCACTTATGTGAGGTAGCAATCTCAGATAAGATGGAACTCATTCCTCTGATGTTTCTCTTGAAAGCTAGAAGATTTAAATCAGTGGTATGTATAAACTACAAAACTAATAAACAATCAATAAAAAAAATATTACAGTTTTTGAACCAAGGCTAGATCCACATCTACTTATGGCTGTCACACACAAATGGCACACACCAAGAGCCAGCTGATTGCTTAATATTAACATTTACCAAAACATCCTCAGAATAGGCTTGAGTTTGTTCAGCATCAAAATGGTGGGAATATTTGCTAGTTGTGGCTTAGTCATTCTTTGAAAGGCTGACTGTTCTATCAGGAGATACTTCACTCCAAACTCAAAGAAAGTTATGATTTCAAACTCTTTTATTGATTCCAGTGTGATTTGTAACAGCTTTATTGGAAATCTGAAAACTCCCGAAACTGGTAAAAAAATTGACTTCATGGTGCATTACTCCATGATACAGCTGAGGGGCTGCTTGAGGTCTGTATTGTCTGCAGTACTGAGGATCTCCCCCTTTCTCCCTTTTGTACCTTTCCTGTTGCAGAATATTTATACTTCATGGGGCAGATCAGTGCATCTTTGTGTGAGGTCTCCTCCGAGCTGAAAACTTCCCTGCTGCTGGTACCCTACAGGAACACCACAGCTTCAGCCTTATTTTATCCAGACGAAAAGTCAGCAGGAAATTTATTTTCCCCCTCCTTCATGTCCTCATCAGCTAAGCAGTCACAGGAAGACCTCTTCTGCAACCCTGTCTTGTGCCTGCATTGTTAAGCTCTGTTCTGCTGCCATGGCCCTTCCTTTATCCTGAGCACTACCAGTCAACAAGGACCACAACCCACTGAACTGCAAACAGTAGCTGCTTGGTTACACCAATGGGTGCACCAGACACCCCATCTGATCTCAGCTGTAAAGATGAGAAAAACTCTAGTGATCCACTCAGTATTCCCACACCCTTAGGTCTTCCTCTGACCAGCCATGCCCTGTCCACCACTTTAGTACAACATTGTTGATATTCCTTGTGGAGTTTTTCTTTTCCTTTCTCCATATTCAGACTTTTTTCACCAAATTCCTGTGGTGACAAGTACTTCTGTTGAAGATTTAATACACCATGCTGTGAACTGTACTGGGAGCTGAGTATGGTCCAAGTCTCTGCAAAAGAGATACGCCTCTATACACATCAGTAGAAGTTTGAATAGTAAATCAAATCCCGTTTCAGTAAACTAATAGTTTATTATTTAAATTACATAATGCATGCCACTGATATTAATATAATTTTGATTTATGCTTCAAATTAAACATGTGAATCCGATCTATTGTATTATGGTCTGGAATAGTCATGGTATAGAAGATTTGTAAATCTGTTACTTTTGATTTATAAAGCATTTGGTGTAGCAACAAAAGCACTCCCAAAAAACCTGACACTGTTACACCAGTGAGATAATGACTGAGAAAAGAAAGAGTGGTTTTGTCTAAATAGATCAATAAGCTTACATCAGGTCAAATTATATCTGTGTCTCCTTTCAGTTAGAAAGAAAAATCCTAAATAAGCCCTATTACGCTAATAGATAGTGGTAGAGAAATGGAAAACCACAGATCATACAAAAGATTTAAATGTCAAGGTCTTAGAAATACATTTCTTTACTGTTTCTGAAAGAAACTTTGGCTCAATTACCTCAGCATTTAAAAGTAACATCTTCATTTTCCTCTGCCTAACTCACACAACCTTTTAACATCAGTAAAGTTTCAGTGGCTTAAAGGAAGAACTTGATTCTAGCTTTTATCCAGAAATAATGAATAAATAAATAGTGAAACTTCTATGCATTGTGTTCTCTCTATTTCTGCTAATGAGCAAATGAAAGTTTTGTTGCAGAGTGGTAAGTTCTTTCTGAATGATAGTAGTCTGCACTGTACTTGTTCAGGGACGACCTGAGAAGATTTCTGTGTGTTGATGTAGAAAATATACAGAGTAAAACTGCATGTCAGAGAGAGTGTTTCCCCATATTTTGCAATTCTTTCTGAGAATAATTTATTTTAACACAGGTCTGTAAGTTCACTGTAACATTTATATTAGTGATTGATACGTGTGATGATAAAGGTTCATTCCAACAAATGTCTTCGTAAAGAACTATTTTGCTCAATTAGTATAGACTTTCTTTATTATTCATATAACATAACCAAAAGATTAATAAAATGTAATTAAATAAATGTAAAAAAAAATTCTAGCTTCAAGAAAGACATTGAGGTGCTGGAGTGAGTCCAGAGAAGAGCAAGGAAGCTGGTGAAGGTCTACAGGATAAGTCCTATGAACAGCAGCTGAGGGAGATGGGCTTGTTCAGCCTGGAGAAAAGGAGGATCAGGGAGGACCTTACCACTCTTTACAACCACCTGAAAGGAGGCTGTGACCAGGTGGTGATCATTCTGTTCTCCCAGGTAACAAGCGACAGGACAAGAGGAAATTCCTTCAGGATGTGCCAGGGGAGGTTCAGGCTGGACATCAGGAGGAATTTCTTCACAGCAAGGATTGTTAAACCTTTGAATGTCCAGGTAGGTGGTAGATTCACCTTCCTGAAGGTGTTCAAGAAGCAACTGGATGTGACACATAGTGCCGTGGTCTGGTTGACAAGTTGGTCAAAGGTTGGAATTGATGCTCTCAGAGGTGTTTTCCTAAATAAATGATTCTGCCATTCGGTGTATCTACTTAGGTTATACAAAACACTCCTGTAATTCATAGCTCTTCCCTGGAGTTAAATACCACAAATTTACTACCTCAATGGAATTAAAAGTGAATCATAAGATGAAAAAAAGAGAATTAACCTGAAATGAATAAACTTCATATCTACATAACTACATTTCTACATAACTACATTTCTTTTTGCCTTCAACTCTGCCTAGGTGGAGCACTTAATGAAGAGCAGGTTGTGACCTGCAGTTATTACCCTATTATTAGTAACTTTACTATTGCTGTACAATTTCCTGCTTTTTGGTGTAGCTCTGTTAATTTTCTCCTGATGCTTAAATTAGTAGACTTAGGACTGCCTTTTTATCTGGCATTTTAGAGTCTTAGTACTTAATCCTAATTTTACAAAATTATATTATTTTGTAAAACTATGTCAATTCATCTAGTTGTCTGAATTTCAATTATTATAAAATAGAATTGTTGTGTCACCTTGTGTTGGTGAAGAGGAAAAGAAACATAGGGGCAAACTCCCCAACAAATGAACAAACAAAACATGTCTCTCCATCGTCCCCTCCATCCCTGAAAGATAATAAAAATACCTCATCCTGAACATCTTCTCTAAACACGAGAAGGGAAGTAAGGTTATCAGGAGTAGTCAAATGGATTCACCAAGGGGGAATCATGCCTGACCATTCTGATAGACTTCTGTGATGGAATGACATGACTGATGAGGAGAGAGCAGTGGATGTGTGCATGTCAAGGCTGCTGACACTGTCTCCCATAACATCCTCATAGGTAAGCTCGGGAAGTGTGGGTTAAAAGAACGGACAGGGAGGTGGGTTGGCCAAGGCCAATGGCATCCTGGGCTGCATCAGGAAGACTGTGGCCAGCAGATCAAGGAAGGTGATCCTGCCCCTCTACTCTGCTCTGATGAGGCCACATCTGGAGTTCTGTGTCCAGGTCTGGGCTCCTTTGTACAAGAGAGATGCGGAGCTTCTGAAGAGGGTTCAGAGGAAGGCTGCAAAGATGATGAGGGGTCTGGAACATCTCTCCAGTGAGGAAATACTGAGGTAGCTGAAACTGTTTAGCCTGGAGAAGGGTTGACTAAGAGGTGATCTTATCTATATGCACACAATTGACCCCAAGATGAGCTCAGGTGGTTGGAGCATGGTGTTAATAATGCCAAGGGTTTGTGGGCTTGATCTCTGTAGGGACCACTGACATAAGAGTTTGACTTGATGATCCTTGGAGGTCTCTTCCAACTCAGAATATCCTGTGGTTCTGTGAAATGTCTTAAGAATGGGTGTCAAGAGGATAGAGCCAGACTCTTTTTGGTGGTGTCCAGCGGCAGGACAATAGGCAAAAAATAAAACACAGGAAGTTCCATAGGAATATGAGAAAATTATTTACTTTGAGCGTGCCAGAGCACTAGACGAGGCTGCCCAGAGAGGTTGTGGAGTCTTTTTCTCTGGATATATTCAAAACCTGCCTGGGTGTGGTCCTGTGCAACCTGCTCCAGGAAAATATGCTTTAGCAGGGGGGTTGGACTAGGTGGTCTCCAGAGGTTCCTTCCAACCACAATCATTCAATGATTCTGTGAAGCCATTTTATTCAAGTAAATTCTTGTAAGTGAGGTGGGAGCTTCAACAGGACTTAGATGACTAACTACTCTTAATGCTTTTGACCATTTATTTCAATGAAGCTAATTTCTGCCCTACTAAACAAGATAGCTTCGAAAGACAAAATATTCAAAGCAGACCAGAAAAGGAAATTTAAAGCTTGCTGGCAATGAGCTTTAACATTTCCTTCTGAATTTTAAATGCAAGGTTTACATGCCAAGACCTTCTTATGGTTTTTCTATCCTGAATTTGAGGTGATCCAGTTTAAAAAACATGTAGATTATTTTCCACCTTCCAAAAAAGTAGTCATGAAATGTGTTTTCCCTTTGATAATTCAACAGACATGAGGTGTGTACACTCTAGGGGACAAAGAAATAATGCTAAATAAGGTGTCTGATCATCCTTCTATGTTCTGCTCATAGCTAAATTGACCATAGCTAATTTAGTTTTCACATGATTGGCAAGAGGGTAGATGTTTTGAACCAATATGTTAAATGTTCCACTTCATAAATTGAAAACTTGCCTTTTGCAGCTGATTGTGCCAGCTGGCTGATCTTCAGCACAGGGCATGTGTGCACACTTAGCCTCATGGCATTGAATTAGCCAACTGTCTGTTGTCCTTTTTTGGGGCAAAACTAATAAGATCTGTGATTGAAGAACTACTTTAATTCACTGATTTTTGGCTCAAAAGCAGAAAAATTCTATGCCAAAGGATAAATTTCTGCCCTTGGTTACCCTGTAGGTTATCAATCCGATTAAAAACTCAATTATGAAAACAAATTCAAAGTTTTGGTGTCAATGCATTTGTCTCTAATTTCTGCAAGCGGAAATTTGAATGTCCGTGTATGTCACAGATGAAAATTAGTACCATAATTTGAATTCACAACTATTTTTTAAATAATAATACTGAAATATAGGAAATTGCACTTAAACATAAGAAAATAAACCCTTTTTCAGTGTGAAGGTGTTCAAATAGTGGGATAGGTTTCTAGAAAGGTTATGGAATCTCCATGTTCAGAAATACTCAAAACCCAACTGGACAAAACCCCAAGGAACCTGCTTTACTTGACCCTGCTTGAGAAGAGCTCTTGAACTGAACAATCTCCAGAGTTCTTTTCAAAACTTAATTATTCTGTGGTTCTGTGATACTGAACAAGATTTCAGGAAAGAGAAAGAGAGAGTTATTAATTTTATTTGGTGATTGAACTATTTTTTGGTTATTTTTGTGGTTTTGTCTTTCAGAAAATGCTAGTAGCTGAAATCTGAGCTGCACAGGTTTGTGTTTTTACAAGTGTTTGTATCTTTATGAGTACTGCATTTTAGACTTTCAATAGATGCTTCGTAAAAAATTGAATTTGCTAGGAAAATAAAATACAGGTTGCAATGTTTTATAATATTTTATGGATCAAAATGAAATAGATGTTTTAACAACTAGTATTCTTTATACCATTTAGTTTAGAGCTTTCCATGGATTCAATAAACAAAGCATGGTGTAGGAAGACTGGCCCATAAAAAGCAGTCTAACTGGGCTTCCCAGAAGATTGTTTTGTTTCTTAGTAACAGAAATTTGTGTTTTCTCTGTATCAAAGTTTTCATACTGACTGAAAGAATTGTTTGTGCCTGTAGGAAAAAGGCAAAACAATGAGGTAGGAAGACAGTGAGTGCTTGGTAGACATGTATAATAGTTATGGAGAGACTAAGTGGCATCACCAGATGTGTACATCTATGAGGCCCCAACTGTTAAACAGCATGCTCTGATTAGGTGTTGTCATTCCAAGCTCCTACACAACTAGATGCTAGGGAGAGTGGAATCACTTGGCAATAATGCTCCTGGTGTTAACTAGCACTGACAGAATCGGTGTTCCAGGTACTGGTGCAGAATGTTACTTAAAGACATGAAATCTGGGTTAGGAGTAGGATAGTTGGCAGGGTTACTTCTGTAATTTTTCTGATCCACAAAGCAGCCTTTCCAATCATCACTTTGAGAGTCACTCAGCTTTTGCTGCTGCATTGGCTCTGATGCAGGAGGCCTCTGCCAGGGTGAAAGAACCCTTCTTCATAGCAGTCACTCACTCTGCTGTTGCTGCACACCATTAATGCCATACTATCGTAGCAGGATGCTCTGCCTAAGCAGGGATTCAACAGCTTGAAATTGATTTTTTTCCTTAACCTCAGGACTGGGGCCTCACACTTTTTACAAGTTTTCAGTGATGGCTTGAACAAGGAGGATCTGCTGCCTGGTGGATCAAGGAAGATCTGATCAGGGATAAGATCAAGCAAAGAGGGTCTTTCTGCTGCTTTTAGTGTTGAAGAATGTTGAGACAAGCTTGGCCAACTAGCAGACCCAGCAGGAGGATGTGCAAAACAGGTGCTTCCTGACTAAGTCTGGAAGCAGCAAGAGTGTGCAGGCCCTGATTGAGACGAGAGAGTCAGAATGAAGCAAAGCGCTGCTGCCACGTTTTTTAGCACAAAGCATATTTTGCTAAGTAAACCTGACAACACATTATCTAAAAAATGCATATGACTGACAATCACTTTATACTATAAAAGGCCAGTCCCACTTTTGCACAGTGAGGACTTCTAGCATGCCTCCCTAAGGTGTGTGAAGATCCTGCCCTTGAGTGGGGATGGCCCTCAGTGTTACTCCTTGAGGCTGAGAGAAAGAGATTTGCCCACAGGCATCAGTATGGGTAAGTATCATCAATCTCTACTTAATAATTGTTTTACTAGCTTAAATATAATTGTGTCACTATAATTGCTTTTATCTAATTGCTTCAAAAAACATTATGCTGTCCTAGTAGTTACAAATACCTGTACTGTATAGTGAATAACTTTGATTAAGTAATTTTTGGCTCATCATTGCAATTATTTGAATCAATTTAAACAAATTTTTTATTATATTTACAAAAATATATTTGTTTGCCATGCTTATTCCTGTAGAACAAGATTGTATAAAAGTTCAATTATACCTGTATAATCCTTTAGACATAAACCGTTGACTAAGTCTGGGTCTAGGATTGGATCCAGCCACATCCAGGCAACCCTCTGAGAGAGTTTAGAAAGCAAGGGGGTCCTTCCTGCTCCTTGTGACTCAATGGGAGGATTTCTCTAATCAGCTTTGTCTGAAGCTCCCATTCTGCCTGTGACAGCCATGCATTGTTAATGCAAAGCCAACAATGACAGCGCAAAAGGCTGTCAGTTTTATTACATGGAGGACCGGCAGAAGAACACAATTTGAGAAGGTGTAGAGTCTATGGCCCATGACCTGAAGCATCAGCAGTGTGCTCAGGATGCCTTCTGAGATATATACTGGTGAATTGAATCAGACCTTGGCTTGAAGATGGTCCTGAATTGCTACAAAAAATAGGAAATTGTAACCTTTTTGTGTTTATATTTGCTTGCATGCCATCCATGAGTGAGCTCTGGGGCCAAAGTGCAGTCATTCAGTAAATTAGGGTGGGAAGGGTCCAGGAACTGCACATGGACCCACCTTATGGTGATTGCCTCCTACAAAAAATTCTCTATGTTCTTTTGAACATTGCAATATAGGCAATACTGTTAACATTTAAGAAGTTTTAGTTTCTAATTTTAGAGCTCATTTTTTATAGTCCTCAAAGATGAGGAGTATTTCACTAGACATTTGTCTTTTTTTCAAGAATAATTAGAATGTCATTAGGTTATTTTTGCTGAGTCTCATGATGAAATACATCTTATTTCATGAAAACAATGAATTCATGCTTTTGAGCTAAAACAGCTCAGAGTAAAAAAAAAAGGAACATTAACTATGTACTTCTGAATTTTAAAATTCAAGATGTTCCTACGAAACTGCTCCATATGTTTCTATTCTATGTTAATGGAGGAAGGACGATTGGTAACAGACAGCTTATTCATAAGCTGATGATATATATTTGTATTGATGCCAACACATCACACCATTGTAAGATTTCACTGACTAGATGATTAGCATGTTGCTCATTTTGCTTGCCACGGGTTTATTGGAGAGAGATGGAAGAAGAGAGATTCACTCTGAAAAATCGGTATACCAGTTTTGAGGAGGAACATTTAAACAATTTAAACCAGCACTGCCTTCTAGCAATTTAGTTGCTTCCCTGCTGCAATATCTCCCAGCACTTTCTAAATATTGTATGAGGTACTTAAAGGTGAGGACACAGCTGTTGTGAATATCCATATCCATGAATCATTATTAATGACATTGCTTACTGACAGAGTTCTCTAGGTGACTATTGCGCCTGCCTCAAGTGGGACTGACAATCCCTTTAAAAATGCATCAGTTCTTTTCACTCTTTACATTGCATAGGCTTATCAAACATTATTAACCCTGTTATTTCTTGGACAGACTGTAATAAATGCTCCAGCACTTTTTCTCTCTCCTGGGCCTGCTTCAAAATCTGCTTTTGCAGAAGTGGCTGAAACATATCTTTCAAATTAGAAGTCTAGGACAGTAAGAAAAATAGCTAGAAATGTAGCTTATCCTGAGCTTCAAAGTAATCACCTTTATAGCACCCTTTAGCATTGGTAATGCTCTATAATACCTTTACATTTACTTCCTGATATCCTCATAAGCTGAGTCGTGCTGTCACAGACTAGATTTCTCAAGGAACTATGTCATAAGATTGACACTAAGAATACGATATGTCTTACCAAGCTTGTGGAAGCAGACAGAATGTAGATATTTCTGAGGAAAGACTTCCTGGGTAGGTTGTACTGAAGCTACCCAAGAAAATATAAAAAAAGAAATTAAAAAAATTCATGAGAGGTGTTTCCCCTTTATCGCAAATTCATGTCTCTGGAGGTTTGTAGGCCTGCTGTTGTTAGATTACATAGAATAAAATATTTAGTCATTTATTTTCTGCTGTCTAGACTAATGTTATGAATGTCATGGATCACAATACATTCATGTGGCTCACTGCCCTTTGTTGTTTTCTTTAGGTTATTGCATGTATATGTTTCCTTTTCTTTTTTTTTTTAGTTCAAAGAATTAAGCTGATATTTTATGGTACCAAATTAAGCTCTTCTTGCTGTTTCTATATCAAGTTCCAATTTATATTTGAAAGATTATATTCCTTTCATTTTTATGGTGCCCAAAAAGGATTTTGCCATAAAAACTGTTTTTTTTTTGGTACTGAGGAGTACAGAGAATCGATTTGATACCAGAGAATTCATTGCAGTCAAAGCTAAAGATATTTGAGTTGATACTGAGGCAACTCCAATTATTGACATTTTGTATTCCATGATTTTCAGTTTCCCTTAAACTCCTGCCTTGCAATTAACATTTAGCATGTTCAGAATCTGGTTCAGACTTTTAGATAGCTTAATGCTCAGGGATGGACTACTTTTATATTTAGAAGTCACTCTGTGCTTTTAAAAATGTGACCATTATATTTTCTTGAGTAGCCTTGTGTCTTGTTACAAAGAATTGAACTCCTTTCCCAGAGCTAGTAGTTTCTTTTAATTTCTCTTCTGGAGGATAATAAAACCTCTTCATGCAATTCGCTAATTATTTGCATTGTTACTGAATGTGGTCCCAAGCGTTGTTTACTGAGCAAGAAAAGTTTATCTCTCAGTCTCACACAAATGGACATTTTAATCTACATTAACTCCTTGGAATGTAATTTTTCTTGTCAGGAAGGATTTGAAAGAGTAAGTATTGATGACCATAATGTAAAAATCTTATAGGGAAATAAGGCATGATCTAATTAATAACTAGGATTTAGGATTACATGCAAAGAAAAAAGGATGAATGAAACAAGGGACCCTGTATCACTTATTAAACATACTGAGTAGCTATTCAGTGGGAAATACTAATCTGAAAACAGATATGTACTGAAATCTAGGTGGTGGAATAGGAGGTTGATAGAAACTACTTTGACACTGGCAGAGAAAGCATAAGGATGTGAGCATGAATATGAATACTTCATATCCCTCATAATAGCCAGAAACCCCCCCCCAAAAAACTCCAAACAACAAAACAAACAAAAAGTCCAACCCCCTCAAACCCTTCTTTTTCAGTGTTTCCAAATAAACACACTGCTAACCAAAGAGCTGCATTCCCAAGAATATTTTTTCCTTCTACTCAGAAATTTCCCTCTCTTCTTCCTTAAAGTTCCTTAGAACTATCTTTAAAACAACTTTAGTTTTAATAAATTAACCTTTTCAAAAAGTCTTCAGAAGTCTTCTGGTGGAATATTGCGGAAGTGAGGTGGTAAGAGTTAGGGCAGCATAATCCAAATTTCAAGTTTTTTAAAGACTGGTATTTTTAAAAATATTATGTTCGGAATTTTGCAAAAGACCAGCTTTTAACATTGCACAGCATAGCATAACAGCATAACACAGCATAACATAGCATAATATACATAACAGCATAACATAAGATACGAAATAAAATAAGATAAGAACTATGTGCAGATGCTTTGCATCTAAAGGCAGCTATCAAAAATAGCTGAATTTGGACAGGGAAATCACATTTTGGGGTTTTATTCTTATATGTTTTTGAGATTAATTATTTTTAAAATAAAAAAAATACAGGTATTATGTTTTGGACTGAAGGAAAAGAACGCAATTTTTTCCCTTGACCATATGCATGTAAAAAACGTTACTTCATTTATACAACCTCGTGTAATATCATATGTATTTTGATAACTAAGTACTTCCTTTTGTTAAGATGCTTGTAGGATTATGTCTTGATTTAAAAGAGAAAAGTGCTGCAGTACATATTGTTGTGTTTCCTTTGAAGATTTTTTTTGTGTGTTGTCAAACTGTGTTTCTCATTTTCTTACTATTTTTCTCAGAAAGTTGTGCTTGCTAGCATCAAATGGAATTCCAAACTTTGCTAATGCTGTGATGTACAGAGAGTTTTTACTGAAAACCTAAACATTCTTATTATCAGTATTTTTCTCCTACAGAACATGAAGAAAGGGTTCATCTTTTCATTTAAGATATTTTTGACACATTGAATGCTTCAGTTATGAGAAAGTTCCTGATATCTTTAAGCTTTTTCATTTGAAATGGGATCTAAAGTCGACTGAGTTTGTTAACTTTATACTTGGATGCTGGATGTGTGTGCACAGGCCAAATTGGAGACTTACCATGTTCCTACAGATTCCTATGCTGAATTACCGAAAATACATCTGAAGACTCTGAGATCTGTGTATGGTCATGCACAGTCAAATAAAAGAAGGTTATGCTTTTGGATGTTATACAGATTTTTTAAAATGGCAGATCGCAATTTGTCAAAACTTTTGGAAGGCAAGGAGTTTCCACAGACACTTAGGAACCTTTTCATTATAGGCCTTGACTTTCAGATATTATGGCTTGTTATAGACATAAAGCAAGTTCACTTGCTATGATTCCAGAAAACCCTGGAGAATAGGGTTTCTGTTGTGTGAGACCTTTAAAATCTTTCTGTATCAAATTAAATAGGCATATTTACAAACGTTGCCTTCTTTATCCTGTTATATGCTTTTAGCTCCCCCCTTGTTCCCAAATATGCACAGAAGTTGACATCAGTGAAAATTCTAAAAACCTCCATTTTTTTACAATTGTATTATATACTCTTGTTGTTTGTCTGAGGACTGTGTTATGACCAAAGAGATTCTTGTTGATAAATGAGGTCCTGATTAGTTTTATTGACATGGAACTACAATAGAAATTAAAGAAATCGGAAACTTTTTTCCAATTTCCAGTGTTTTGCAGGTGAAAGGTTATAAGTGAGAGTGCAAAATTTTTGAGAGCTATAAAGTAAAATTACAAACTGTTCTGTGAATGGCTTTCTAAAAAAGCTAATACGTGTATCATTGTCTAATGGTTAAAAGGATTCAGATTCAATGATTTGACCTTTTACCTGTAACAAAATTTAAAAACACTTAATGAATTCCCATGGAAGGGAGCACTATCACTTGAGAAATTTTACCTATGGCATGTTTCATTTGATTCAGTACTGGCATCTATGTCCATATTTATGTTATGTGCATAAAATTTAAGAACATGTCCCTCTGTAATAGAGGTTTCTATCTGGAAAATAATGCAGCAATACCTTGGATAGACAATAAGGAGGGACTACCTTTAGGGAAAACAGAGTGTGGCTATGGTATAGGATTGGAAAAGCCATTTCTCACTCTCCTACTGGGAATTTTTAGTTGTCACATTCTCAAAGGGTCAAAAGTTCTTCTACCTGTCTGACTCAAATTGTAACTTTTTAATGTGGATTTTAGTGAAAAGACCACATTGTAGCAAGGAAGCTGTGCAGTTGTGTTCTCCCCGGCCTGCTCAGATGTTTTCCATAACTGTGGATGCCAGTTAGTGCAGAGCACCAGCTGTTCTGGAAATCTGGAAGCTTTCATGGCTATGACCCCAAGCTGTCCACCTGGCAGCTCTTGCCAGAGCAGTGGTTGCTGAAAGCACCAGGTCCCTGTCCCCAAGGCAGTGTACATGCAGGGCCGAGCTCAGACCAGCAGACCTTGTGAAGCCGGACACTGCACAAGATGGCACAAAAACTGACATTAGCCCAGACGAGATTTTCCTGTTTGTCAAGAGAGAAGGCAGTGATGAAAAAGCCAAATTCTGCTGATTTAGCATTTGGTGGTGAAAACCTGCTCTATTTAAATATTCCTGACTAACTTTCCTTCAGCTTTCCTAACGTACTTCAGTTTTAGCCTGGTAATTTAGCCTGATGTTTCTATTTTTTTTTTTCGTGGACTACCAAACTCACTCAAGTTGGAACATATTAGTATGGTTTTTTTAGGGGATGGAAACCATCTAATGAAGTTTTAAAAGCTATTTTGTCCTAGTCTTATTTTAGTACAGGTAACCTGTATTCTTCCACTTCTTCCCACATGTATATTATTCTCTAAATATTTTCTTTTTGTTAGTAAGCATTATCAATTAAGATTACATGATTTTATGCAATTTTTCTTTATATTTTGTATATGGTATTATATTATGAAAGCTAAAATTTAAAAGAACAAGAATTTTGCAGAAGACGAGGAAAAGGTGAATGCTATTGCACAGGCTCTCAGATCCCCAATAGAAGTAACTATTAATGTTACCATGTATAAGGACTGTCAGTATTCCTCCCTCTAGTAAATAATTTGCGTGGGTTTGATTATATTCTTGCCACTTAGCCTGGGATTACTGGTTGCTTCATTTACTTCTCTTCCTGTGAGGGGTCATGCTAGAGCTTGTTCATCCATCTCACACCCAGTGTGTCAATAATAATGCCTTAATTACATAAATTGATTTTTTTTTCCACATTAGGTTTTTTTTTACATTGGTTTGTTTTTTGTCATTATTATCATCACTCAGTTCCCTTCTTCTCTCTGATTCAGGATTCTGAGTTCTGTTTTTGCGAGAGATTCTCTGTACACGTAGAAACTATTTTCCCTTCCTAAACAGTGTGTTATTCAGACTTTTGTGGTTGTGGGCCCTGTTATATAGGACAGAGGATCATAAACCAACAAATTATTGAACTTAAAGTGACTGATAATGTCATGTTCTTTTAGATTTAGAAATATCTAGGAGAGTCCCTTGAAAAGGCTCCAGGATATTTGTGTACCATTGAACTATATATTAGAAGCAATGCACTTAGATTAACCCACCAAAGAATTCTTATTATCCCCTAAAGTCCTGGAAAAGACAAACTGTCTTTTGGGTTCCCATTCTGGTAAAAGAAAGGAATCAATTAAAAAAATTTGGAAGGCGAGGCAGAATCAAAGCGTGAAAGGATATGAACTGCAGTGGAAATAATATGTTTCTGATGGTATGGATGAGCAGAAAGATGATTCAGTAGTGGAGGAATAGGTAGAAGAAGGAGTTTTTAACTGATTTTTTTAGCTTTTCTTAAAAGTGCTCAAATACTCCAATTATATGAAAATCTGTGGTGGTACTTGGTAAGATGTTCATGCAGAGGAAAGGAAACCCTGAAGGTTCAAACATAGAAATGAACTGCCATTTTTACTTTTATTGCATCATAGTTCTAGGGCCTTCTCCGCCATAATAGAAGGCAAAATCTGGACAGTGTTAGTGAACCAATGGCTTTGGTAGTCCTCAGACTACACAAATAGACATAGTTGCTTCTGTAAATTGTTTCAGACTCCCAAAATTCTGGGTATCTTGGTGCAACAGCTTTTTATGCTGCTTAGCTTCTTTTCAGCTGAAGAAGGTCTGCTGCCCTTCAGCAGTCTTGGACGATCACTTGATCAAGGATATTTTCCCTTGTTATCCAGAGAAGTGTGAGAAAACAGCACATGAAAAACAGCACAGAAGAGTGGCAGATAGACTGCAAAGCAGATAAACTGTGCAAAGAATGCCCAGTCATCTCCGGAAAATCTCAGGTGAGGCAAGAGCAAAAATTTGGAGAGATAAAATGTGGTTTGGTGACTAGAATGAACAAAACCAAAACCAAAGCATGGCAGAATCCTACTAAAATAACCATGAAAAGAAGGACAATTGAAAGAAACAATGAACAAAACAGAACCCATAAAATAGAACTGCCTTCAAAACAAAGAAAATTAAAGGACTATAAGAGACATATGTGATAGAGCAATATAGTAAAAAATAAGTAATAGAGAATCAGAAGAAAAAACACCTAACAGAAAGCACATATAGAAATGTGTACTAATCACAGGATAGGATAAGCTGTCACAGTTATCCCATACCTCTTGATTTATTACATAATCTTTATTAAAGATGCAAATTATACTCCTAAAATGAACATATACATGTCTCTATTGACCTTACTTGGTTACTTCAGCATCCAGCATCTACTCGCATTTATATGCAATGTGTAGATTCTAGAGAATATAATCAATGTATTTATTTTATAATTTGACTACGTTTTGGCATTTTTCCTTCCCAAATGAGAATTTAGAATAGACATCTTCAGCATATGAAAGACGAAATACAGGAAAAAGGAACATATGAAATGCAGGAAGATGCCAAATTTAGATGAAGTTGTCTTTGTCAAGTTAATGATACACTGAGTGTGATTCAGTCACTTAAAAATGCTGAATAATTGAGAATCAGTACATGAACTGCCTCCTTAATAACATAAATAATGGTAGCAATAATAACAACTCCTAATTTCCAGTGGGGGGTACTTATATGAATGTATGTGAGCATGAATAAATATTCACATACTTCACTCTCACACATAGACACACATATTTCAATTAAGTCACATAGTTTTAAAGACATAAGGTTTTAAAGAGCCATTATTTCACATATGAATGTTTCTTCCACTTAATCAAATATTTTTATTTTTCTAGGTTGACTTTGCTCATTGTGAAGAAAAGAGCAGTTCCCTAAGCATATAAAAAGCTATTTGCTCCTCTTAAAATGTTATATTCTGCTGCATTTTGTTCCTTTGGTTCATATTGAAAATGCACCCAGACAGATCTGTTCTTCAAAAATGATCAATATTTCACCAAACAGCAAAAACAACAACAACAACAATCCTTCAAAATTCAACTTCTAATTAAGTCTGTTCTTCAGAAATGATGCAATGTAAGTGTAAGTGGTAGAATATTTTAGGTTATCCTGGCACAAAAAAAATCTCTAAATCAACCTCCTGACAGAACTTGGATCATAGAATCATTAAGGTTGGAAAAGACCTCTGAAATCATCTAATCCAATCATTAACTCAGCATCACCGAGTTCGCCACTAAATCATGTCCCCACATGTCACATTCACGTTTTTTTAACATTTCAAAGGATGAATTCACCACTTCCCTTGACAGTGTTTTCCAAAGCCAGACAAAAGTCATCTTTGTGAAAATGTGATGTAAACCTCATGCAAAATATCTTCAGAGACATCAGAGTATAGTGTTAAAGAATATTTATTACAAAGCCAAATTCTTGTGTAATCTACTATAGTTATACATGAATATACAGTAAGTCCATCTATTCCATATGAAACCAACAATAGAATCTGATCTATTGTTATATAATAGTGTTAATATTGTCT
This sequence comes from Eulacestoma nigropectus, assembly GCA_013397775.1. Classification (NCBI taxonomy): domain Eukaryota; kingdom Metazoa; phylum Chordata; class Aves; order Passeriformes; genus Eulacestoma; species Eulacestoma nigropectus. The sequence goes on along the minus strand of VZTE01005386.1, from coordinate 386,599 downwards.
CACTGCAAATGGAATATTTAAACATAAATCAACCATTGAACAAACGCAAATTTTGAGCTGGACCTAAGTCTAAAAAGAAAAGCTTATTCAATATATCACTAAGAATTTCACAGTGATTAGCTTGAATGTTGAACCTTACTATTAGCTTAATCTCCTTGTCTTTAAAAAGGGACATACTGCAAATACAATTTTAAATATTTTATGCTTGTATGGAGAAAGGTTAATATTGATCCATAAGACTTTAAGTCTGTATAAGTCTGTATTTCTCATGCAGAGGCTTTTCCTTTGACGTAAATTCACAAACTCATTACCTTAATATTGCAGTGAGAATGTTTTTCCTAATACTTATTTTTGGGGGTGTCTATTTATATGGGCCTGGTTCTCATGCAAGGTGCTTGGCACTTTTAGAGTTAGAACAGTAATACGGCTTTATTCTTTTTCAGCTTTTGAAAATTAATGCCAGATGCTTAAACATTCTGATTGTATAATTTCTCATATTTAGGATGTGCTGTAGACCAGGTTGTACAGATGCAGCCAGGATGAATGTTAGGTGTGCCCTCAGGCTGACTAGTTAATCTAGTTAAAATTCTCTTTCAAAAGAAGTGTCTGAACTCTGATGTATATTGCAGAAAAATACTTCTTTTTTACTGTGCTGCTTTTGGGTATATCATACTGGGAAGACTCTGGGTGATATGTTGAGACTGGTGTTTGATGAATCATAAAAACTGGGCTGAAATGTTTTAGAAAAATGGTGCATTCAATATATTTTATATCTTTTTATAACTCACACACTATCTGCAGGTGTATTTTCACATTAAACTAACATTTAATGACTATGGAAGCAGAATTCCTGATTTTTTCCAGTAAATAACTGTTTTAATACACCTGACAGCTAATCTTTACATTCTTTTCTCCTGTTCTCCCCCAACTTTCTGCTGTGGTGGACCTTCAAAGTATAAAGGCTCTCGTTTAGCAGCTTTGTTAAATTGCTCAGTGTCTCACACTCAGAGCAAATCAGTGCAGGACACTTTCACAAAGAATTCTATTATCTCATGGACAGAGGCAGCTCTACTCCCATTAATTTAAATACAGTCCTGAGATGCTACCTTTTGATTTTAAGAAGATTAAGTTTAGTTTTATCTGTTCTGACATACAGTGGATAATTAATATTTTCTTCCTGTTAATGTGTCTGAATGGTGTTCAATGGATGAAGAAGCAGAGCTGAATTTTTGAGTACTCTTCACATTGAAATTAGCCTATGATGAAACTATCTATGAAAACCTTAGTATTTAAACATATTTTCTATCAAAAATTATAGATAAAATATAATATTTATAAATCATATCTCAAATACTTTTATATGCCAGAATTAAGGTAGCTTATTAGGGTTTTCATATTTCAAAATAGGAAATTTAATTTAATTTTGATGTTTTACTGTGTACAATATTACCGAATTTTGAGGCTTTTGATACTACTCTTGCTGCTTCAGAGTTAAGAGGGAATGTGGTTTAGCAAATTAATTAGGACAAGCCCATTTACTTCAATGTAGCAAAACTGTGCAGAAGATTTTAAAACATGGAATATTTTCAAGCCTTCTTTGTGGCAGTTGCCACTATGTTGGTTAGCCTTAAACACTGGTATTGTGGAACAGGTGCATAAAATAGTATCCCCACTCTATTTGAGGAGAAACAGACACAGCTATAAGAAGGACAAGTTTTGCAAAATCTCAGCTTCTTCTGAAAAAATACGAATTTTTTAATTATATTTATTCTTTTATATTCCTATTTTTATGCTGAAATGAAAAAAAAAAAAAAAATCTTTGCACAGTGTGCCCTATGGCTTTTTTTATATGAACTCTCTTCCTGTTCATTTTCAGCTAAGAAGACAAATAGAACCCAGAGGATTTAGTGAAGTTCCAACTAATCATGAGAAGAAATTTTTGTTATGATTGGACTACATGAACAATATATTTAGCTGTTACAAATATTTTTCATTCAGTTGTCCAAAAGTTTTTAATGCCCCACTCAAGTACATTTACTTAGAAGGGGTTTATTCACAAGCTAAGTGCACAAGCTAAGATGAAGTGCAAAGAACACAGATAAACTCCTCTTTGCCTAAAGCTCTTAGTAAAAACTTGGTTGATTGATAAAGTCTGATTGAAATCTTTTTATGACTAAGATGGCTCTGAACTTTAAAAGAAGCTTTTATGGATAGTGAATATAATATAATTTTTATATAACACCTATATGCCATATATTAAAAAAAAATCCCTTGGGAAACTGGTACTTGAGTGAAACAGAGGTAGATAATAATCTTTCAAGGAAATGTGGTATTTATTTTTTTGGTTTTTTGAGTTTTGATTATCTCGTATAGCATTCCTGGCTTTTAAAAATGTAAATATGTTGCACAACCCTCAAAACAGATCAACAATTTATTTGTTTATTTATATATTTCACACTTTTATGTATTAAACATAGTTTTTTTAATGCTGGATAAAATTTAAATATGTTCACTGATTTAAAAATAGTGTGCTCTATTACTGCTGCGACCTCTTACACTCATAATATTTTGATGTGAAAAAAAAATCTGTTTTATATATTAGTAGGCAAGTCTTATCACAAATGATATAGCAAAAGTGAGTACAGCACAAAATCATGCTGAAACAACTTTTCCTGGTTCAGTTTGTATCATATAACATCACATTATTTGTGGGGTTTAAAACACATAAAAGTTGTATAATTTATGGTGGGTAGGATTTGTAAAACAAGGTAGAGATATATATAGATATGATAATTTTAATTTTTGGGAGCAGAAGTTCTTATGGTTTTCAATTAGGTTCCAGATTGACATGATATTAAGATTACCCAAGGTGACAAACCCAAGACTTCAAAAGAAAAAACTGATAAAATAGAAAGACTGGTGTTCAATATATTCGACGTATAAGCTACAATCTAATTTAAATTCTTCATGTAAATATTTTCAGCAAGGGATTTTTGTAAAAAAGGTCTCCAGTGTCTGACTTTAATTCACTCAAAAAAATGCAATTCTTTAATAAAAATTATAATATTATAAAAGTAAAAATTGGGTAAACCTAAATACCTTCTTTGGTATTGATATGAATGCCACCATGCTATGTATTGCAAGCAGCAGGAAAGAAAGTCACAATGAGTGCTAAGCATGAACCTGAACTTCCCATGGACATTAATAATACATGGAGAAGAGTGCTTACCCAGACATTCAAAGAATTGCAGTCATGGCCTTATGCTGCTCTTACAGAATAATGTATCAGAATTACAGCCGCTACTTGTTCCCTGCAGCATAGTCTTTATTCATGTTGTAACCATGCAACAAGGGTAGGATCCCTGCTTTCCTAGCTAGCCCTAGGAGAAAATTCGCTCCTGGAGAACTTTTTCTAGCTCTGATTTTAAAAGCACAGATTTTTATACCAAGAAAAAGATAATTATGGAAAGATCTTGCTATAACAGCCACTATTGTGCTTTATTTTATAAAGTGTTTATGTATTACTTTTGTACAGATGCAAAGCAAATTATGAACTACAGTTGTGCTTTATGAAAGATTTATGGAAAATAGAGTAAAAGCTGACGGCTTGGGCTTCCTGTAATCAACATTATTACATATACATTAATATTACATTATAAATATTACATTATTAATAATGAAACAACTACCATGACTCAAGAATTAGTATGAACGTCTGAAAGTGCTTGTTTAAATTCAGGGCGTTCTTGGATATTTTCATTGGTATTTAAGGGAGACAGAAAGTACATGGCAAACTATTCCCATCTGATTGCCCAAAACATTGAAATATTACAAACATCTGTTGAATTAATGGCAATGGTTGTTTCAGGACCCATATCCATGTCAGAATGGAAGAAAAAAATCCTTTAATTTTTCAAGAGATATGTGGGAGGAGACATTACTCCTGGTTTCCATGAGGTTATCTAGCTGGAGCATTTTGCGTAAAAAATAAAGCAGTAATATTTTAAAATACTCATTTGCTACTATTTTCAGTTGCCTTCATTTTTGTGTTTGTTTCAAAAAGACCAAAGCAAACAGTAATGCATAAAACCTGCTCCTCTACTCTGCTCTCACGAGACCCCACCTCGAATGTTACATCCAGCTCTGGGGTCCCCGGCACAGGAAGGACATGGATTTATTGGAGTGAGTACAGAGGAGGCCACCAAGATGGTTAGAGTGATGGAGCACCTCTTCCAAGAGGAAAGGTGAACAGAATTGGAATTGTTCAGCCTGGAAAAGAGAAGGCTTTAGAGTGACCTAATTGTGGCCTTCCAGTACCTGAAGGGAGCCTACAAAAAAGATGGAGAGGGACATTTTACAAGAGCATGTAATGACAGGACAAGGGGGAGTGGCTTCAAACTGAAAGAGCATCAGTTTAGATAGTTTAAATATTAGGAGGAAATTCTTGACTGTGAAGATCAACTGGAACAGGCTCCCCGGGGAAGTTGTGGATGCCTCATCTCTGGAAGTGTTCAAGGCCAGGACAGATAGACCTCTGAGCAACCTGGTCTAGTGGAAGGTGTCCCTGCCCATGGCAATGAGGTTGGAACCAGAAGATCTTTCAGATTCCCTTCCAACAAACCATTCTATGATTTTATGAAATCATGAAACACAACAAAACACAATGAGCATGAATGGATTAACACGACTCGGTCTAGCACAATGAGCTTGGTATCTTTGTCAAAGCGTAAACTCCATTTTACATTAATACTAGTGATCTGACACTAGACAGAAAGTATAAAATGTCCATGAGTAATGAAAATGTTAAATGAATACAGGAATATTAGTGTTTTTGTTTAAAAACATTGATGCCTTTAAAATAATATAATCACAGTATAATGTGAATTTTGCAATCATCAAATTTCTTTGCAAATTACAAACTTATTACCCAATTACACTGGAGAATCAGAGCTCTCATCTTGGAGGAATAAAACATTTCCAACCCTCATTAATGTAAGAGATTAAAAATGTGTATTAGAAGCTCAGCTGTGTGCAAGGAGCCTGTGAGACATAAACTGCCTCAGACTATTTAATTCATAGATATTGATTGATTTGTCAGGGAATTAGATATTTCTCAGTATTTCAAGGGATGAAAAAAGAAAGCTGTAAGAGACACTGATTCCATCTTTATACTCATTATGAGAAGTGGATAGTTACTTCAGATGCAATGAAATCTGTACTGCCAGTTTTCATTGTACACTGGCAAGATTTTCAAACAAATACTTGGATATGTTCTTCAACTTTGTCACTCCTGCCTTCAAAGAGGCCCCAGTAGGTGTTCACAATACTACAGCTTCATCCTCTTCAAAATCTGTCATTAGAATGCCCTTTTGCCATCACATCTATAGGAGTAAGTTGGTACCTGTGGAGAGTCTCCCTGTTCCATCGGTACTTTTTATCAGGCTGCCCTAAGGTGTTCAGGTTCACGAGTGTAAGCTTCTACCACTCAATTTTCAGAGAATTTACCTGAACCTGCCCATTGCTTTCCATATTTCTTCAAGGAGGGATTTTCTTGGACTACTTCGCAGATGTCTTCAGTATTTGTGGAAACACACATGAGAGAAGACAAAGAGCCAGGATTCCTGTCACAGGCAGATAATTTAAGAAAATAAGGACTGCATCTGAGAAGAACAGCAGCAAAGGGTATGAGAAAGTAGACAGATGGTGGGACTAGTGCTCCAGTTCTCAAACACTCATGAAGAGAGGTAAGGAGACTCTGAATTGTCTGATTGGAGTCTCTACTGTAACCATCGAACTCAAGATAAAGCAGTTCATAGAAAGATGCAACTGTGCTAAAACTGCTCAGCAATGTGCATTTTCAACAAAAGTCACAATAACGCAGATATGAGAGAGATGGAAGATACTCAGAGACATAAATATTGCCACAGAATTTAGATGTGTTTTCTTGAGGTTTTGTGTTATGGCAAGCATAACACCATCATCATGGAAACCTGTAAATTCTGTCAGACAAAGATGCTTAAACTAGTTCATTTCAATGGGGTTTAGACAGCAACTGTTGTCTACTCTACTTTTGTCTCAGCAATTCAGGTCTTAAAAGCACAATTTTTACACATGAATTAATTTTCTTTAGAGACTTAAGTTTTTTAGTATGTAAAATATGTAAAATTAAATGACAGCAGTGGTTCACAAGCTTTGGCCAGTAGCTGAGTTGTGTTCCAGTATGTTTCTTCATTGTACAGAAAAGTTGCACACTCTATTATCAGAATAACACTCTTCAAGGTCAAACGTTTGGCCATTTGCAGCATCTGTGCTCCGGCTATGATTCTTCAGCTGGCTGTTTGACTATTCCCTACCTATCACTTCTCCATGTCCTGCTACTTCATACCATTTCAATTAGATGAGTATATTTTTCCTTCACTTTTATGTACACCTGGTTTTGCATTTTCTTTTTTTCCTTTTTAAATGTCCCTTTTTCACATGACTCTTCATTCCGTTTATTTTGCTGTCTTCACTTGTACCATTCCAGATGAAACCTTCAGATGCTGACATCAAGAAAAACATTCTGAATTAATGCTGTCTTGTATTACAGATAGCACTGATTAGCCTTTAGCACCATAAGTCACTAACTACTTATTCTTATGCCATGCTTGTGTTTTTAACAAATAGGTGCTCCTGAAAAGCTAAATGTTCATTTTCTGGAGGATTAATACCTGGGGACCAATCTTTTCTGCATCATTTGAAACGAAGCTGTAGTGGTGCATATATGATTTGGCCACCAGATATAAATCAAAATGTCCAGACACTTTGGCTTCAGGAGCTGAAAATGAAGTGATTGAATTCTGCTTTTAGAATAATTTATAGTTCTTAGTAGCCTCAAAATATAAAAGAACATATTCCTATGGTACTAATGGTACTAATTAATGCACTTGTCCCTGTGGTTGGTTTTTTGGACCATTTTAATAGAGCTTGTATGATGGGTTTGCCTTTGTGATATTTGTTTGAAACAAGGGTGGTTTATGTTTGAAATTAATTAGTGTGGCAATCAGTTTACTGAAGACAGGACTTCTCTATAACAAAATAAGTAGTGCAGGTAATTAAACTTAAAAAAATTAAGGTAGAAAATGAAAGAAAATGAAAGAAATTAAAGAAAAGCAAAGATGGTGCATAAAGAATAGAACTGAGACACATGGGATGTAATCACCAATTTTGCATATGTTTTATGATATAAATATGTTTTATATCATAAAATATGTTTTATGATATAAAGTTGTTGCTTTGAAGTTTGTAACTTCCGTAAGTGATCTGTTTATAACCAGAAGAGTTTCTTTGGTCAGCATATATTAATTATATAGTTGTTACCAAGACAGGCTGCAGGATGCATGCATTGCATTGAGAACTGAGATGGCATTGAGGAGGCTTTAAAAAAAAGTATTTTAGCTAAAATAATGATTTATGGACAACTGACAACTCATGCACAATTTAAAGAGGAATTTTAAATGTAAGATCTTCAAAAGAAGAGATTCTGAATGGATAGATTACTAATTTATTTTGTAGGATTTGTACACCGATTTATTTCATTAACTCACCTCCTGTGGAAGGCATTTGATAAACAATTAATTTTGACTTTGAGAAACAAAAGCATAACATTAATAGTTTCTAAATTAGAAGCCTCACCATGGCAACCTAGAAAGGAATCAGTTCTTCAGAATTGTCAGAGCTCCCACAGCTGCTGCTGTTGCTCAAGAGAAACCTGCTGTCTCAACTTACTGTGCTTTTGGACTTATTTCTGAAGGTCAGACCACAGTTTTTAGGGTCACAGTCAAGGCTCTTTCCTCTTAAAAAGAAGGGAATTAATTGCTACTCTCAGGAGGGGGCAAAAAAAAAATCCAATATGTGTTGCTGCTATTGGGGTTGGAGTTGTAATATGAAAAATAATTAGAGTATAAAATTCAGTACCTTGGGAGATGGAAAAGAACTGGCAAAATTTCAACACGTACTTAGAAAAAATTAGAACTTTTGGTCATACCTTGCTTCTTTGCAACAGAAAAAATTTACCAACTGTGGTCTAGCAGAGAGGTATCAGTGATAGCTCTAAAAATAAGAAAATAGGACTCTGGGTTCATTAACAAAATGTACAGGTACGTGATGCATTGCCATGTAGGCTGGATGGCTGATGAAGCTTGTGGAACTCAAAATGATGATGTTGTTGAATGACAAGAAAAATGTAAGATATATTTAATTTTTTTTTTCTTTTTAATGGATATCGGTTCTGGTAGTCAAGCTTTAGAAGAAAATGAGCTACAGAAATGTCACTATAAATATCTGCTCAAAAAAACAACCTAAAATAGTCACTGTCAACAAAATAAATGCATTTCCCCCTTTGTAGTATTATCTGTGGGTTTTTTATAGAAGTACAGCACAGAGTGTTCATAGACAGGAGGTCAGTGTTCCCAATCAGGTAACTGCATATCTTAGTCATATCAATCAAGTGAGTGGAAGCCAGCTTGAAAAAGGACGTATTTGGGAAAAAACCCAAATGATTTATGTTGCTTGGAGAATTTATCACTGATGAATGTAGAAATCCCAGATGACAGTCTGTAAATACATCTGAAAAGAATAAAAAGAGAGTAAACTTAAAATTAGTTTTCTTCTTTTATTTATAGGTAGCTGAAGTATCTACCTGTGTAGAAAGAACCCCTTGTTCAGTGTCAGAAGTGAAACCTGTGACATTTCCAGAGATGAAGTCTTGATTTTGTGTGTCACACTAGAGCTTTTAAAAAAAGACCTATAAAGATCTGTAAATATGAAATTTCTTCAATACCCAAAAGACTTTCAGGTTCTAGTATTTTTAAAGACAGTCTTAGAAATAGGGAAAAGAATCCCATTGTTAACAAGGTCAGTTGCAAAAAAATCAGCTGATTTACACATTTCTTCAGAAAGGGCCAAGAGTGCATTGTAAAAGAGGTGTAACTTACAACAGTTTGTAGGCACTTTTCTTCATGTCACTCAAAATTTTCTTCTGCCCCCATTTTGCTTTACATCTTGCAATAGCAGCCAGAAAGGGAAATGAACTTTCAAATATATCTGACTTTGTAGTTGCACTAGATTCAAGTGACTCCAGTGATTTGATGTGGCATGTTGATTACAGTCACATCAAACGGAGAGTAAGACTCAGAGGGAAAAATGTTGTTTCTTTCATAGAACCTATGTAACTTAGTATATAAATCAGAAATAGGCATACAGAAATTGTTTTGTTATATAATTATATTGCATTGCTATTTTGTCTGTTTGACAAAACCTGGAAATAAACTGTGATTGTAACAAATACTTTCAGTGAAATAAAATTAGCAACTACATCCTTATTTCACCTTTTCTGAAACAGAATAAATTCTGAGGGTTGAAGGTAGTACAGCTGCAATCCATGATTCTTTGAATGTTTCAGAACAACTTGCTCTGCAGGAGCTCAGAAATCCCACTTTTTTACATATTTTCTTTTGAAATATTGTAGTGGAAAGATATATGTATTTATGGCCTGCAGTGTTTGTAGTAGGCATATTGGAACATGCTAGTAGCTCACCAAGAGATTAAAACAACAAGACTTTTGATATGGTAAGAAAATTTTCTATTTATTTAACACTGACAAGCTGTATGTTACCTTTGATAATGGAGAGAAGTGATACAGTGTAGCACATACAAAATGCTGTGACCATTCTAGATTTTAGGGAGCCGCTATGCAAGGCTAGATTAAAGAGAAACCTGAGTTCCAACTTCATTACAACAGGGTCAATATAGTATCCAGCAGCCTTTGGAATCACCATAATGAAAGATGCTATTATTTCCTGTAGTATTTCCTATTTCCAGTAATAAAATCCAATCTCACCACTGGGTAATATTCTATTTTTGAGGTTTATAACTGAAAAGCTGAAGAGAAATATTTGTACATTTCAGAAACATCTTGAAATTTACAGGTTGCAAAATATTTAGTTTATAATTTTGAATTGAATTTAAGATTTATGAGCTATTCTCAAAAAGTACAGGAAGAAATTCATGACTGGAATATCTATGTTAGCATGCTTGATTCGTCAGGAGTAGTTACATTATTAAAATTATCAAATAGATCAAAAAGTGGAGTTTTTTGTTCATGCAGTTAGAAAATTAGTTCCCATAATTTTGGAGACGATGAAAGTCTTCCATTGCACTTGCTTATACCTTTTCCAACCTTTCAGTTTTATGCCCTTGTTGGTCTATATGTGTATGCCTATGTACATTTACATATGTATGTATGTGTTACACATATATATGTGTTATACATTACACATGTATATACATGTGAAGAAATTATTATACACACCCCCTCTCCCTCCTTTTCCTCCTGAAATATCTAGGAATTATTTTTAATTTGGTACTAGCCTTACTTTATTCAGTCGCCTTCTAACTTTGTATTCCAAGATGGGTATATTTTGTGACCTGGGGCAATTTCTATGTGGAATTTCTCTCTTTACCTCTTGAAAATGATCTACTTTCAAAAATGATCTTGTCATCACAGATATGCCTGATATGAATACTTTGGTAGTAAATCTTAATTATTTCAATGTCACAACTAAAATGAAACAAGGGTACTATGAGGAAATACAATATTGTGGTAATCCCAAAGACTATGATCTAGTTTATTCACCTGAGTACACAGAAAATTTACATAATTTCCAGATAGGACATAGCTCGCAAACCGGTGCCATCAAGTCTGCAAACTTTGTCAGATATTGTTGGGAAGTTATAACATATCTCAGTCCTAAAAGAGCATTTAAAACTTACACATTGAGACAGACTTCATTGTTTTTTAATAGCAATACCCTCTCCACCATACTGCCCCCTTTCTCACTTTCTGTTTAATTAGAGGCCAGTAAATGGATGAAAGAGTGGGTATGAAAATATACATATGTGATCATGTCACATGGCAGTATGTAACGTGATAGCTGGTTTTAATTCGGCTTCATTGTCTGTATAAATTGGTACCTGATGGTAGATATATTTAATTCCATTTTTAAAACACGTGAATCCATGTATAAACATTTTACTAGCTATTTTGCCACACCAAGAAAAGAGAAGCTTCTCAGTGTTCAACAACATCCAGTCCCTGAAAATCCATTGTTCTTTAAAAGTGGTGACATTTTCAAACATGGACAGACTGCACAGAAGTGCTCCTACTCAGGTGATGTGGTCACATGTCTTTTAGACTCCAGGCAAAGCAAGTTAATTCCTGTTGCACTTTCCAATTTAGTTGTCTCTATTTTACATGATGTATATATGACAGAAATGCATGTTGGTGATCACAGCACAGACTTAGAATCAGGGGAATTAAAAAATTATAAACTGTGTGTCTTATGTCTGTATTCTGGAAAAAGAAAGCTGTTCTGACTAGTAGACTACTTACCCTTAGCTAGAGAGCAGGGAAGAGGATTCTGTTGGAAAGCTAATTTATGTTAATTCTATCAAAATGCAGCACCTCTCTACACCTTGTTCAAAGAGCAAAATATGTTGTTAATCATAAGCAACCCCATCTCCCTGCCTGAATGATCTCTACTGTGAAAGGCTGCAGCTGTGGATTTTATTCTCTTGTTTAGGAAAAGTAAAAGAGGAAATACAGAAGGGACAAGATATGAGCACACAGCTTTGTTCTGACCTGCTCTTATAATTTCTATGTTTTGCGTTTTGAAATATGAATTTGTTATTCACCAAGTTCAGACTTCACGGATCTTGAAAACAAAATGTTGATTAGTTTCTTTTGGTTTCCTTTTGACAGCTCTGAGTTGAGTTTCTAGGCAGAACAACATGTTGTTGGGTAGACAACATGTCTTGAAGGCGACTCTCCAACTTGCCTGCTCTTTGTCTTTGCGAAAAAGAAGTGCCTGCAGTCTTTTTTAGACAGTCTAGGATAAAAAATAATACTAAAAAAAATGGCTATTAAGAGTGCATGATCTCTCTATTCTGCTCTCAGGGGATCCAGGTGCTTTCAGCCCTTTGAGTTACTCCCTACATCATATATTCCTTGTATGATATAGATCTGGAGTAAAGAAATTCCCAAGTTATTACTCAGTAATGAATGAGATACAATAATTCAGCAGGAAATTAATATCCCATGGCCTTTCTTCAGCACTTTAAATTAATATGCCTTCAGGCAGCTATGTGAAGTCATTCCACCACAAGTCATGTCACTACTGTTATGTAGATGAGTCGTCTCCTGATATCAACACATTGCTACATAACTTATTTGAAGTATCTTTGAATGAGAGATCAGCTTCAGGTGAACACCAAAGGGCCAAAATCACTGATACATTGACAAATATTTTTTTGATCATTCCCACCTGTGTGACCTGGTCTGTGTTTCTCCTTAGCTGTTCTTGCTTGGCTATAAATTTCCTTGGTGTGCCTAAAGCTTACTCACAGGAAATGTGGATAGAGGTGGCTGGAGCTCCCTTCCTCTACTAATTTCCATGAGAGGATGCAGGGACAGGGCAGCTGCAGGGCTAGAAGCTGCTCTCTGAATTCACTCTAAGAAGCTTAATTTTTTTTAACATCACCACGTAAGACGAACAAGGTTTTGCCAGCAATTTGATAACAGTTTTCTACATGGAAAGATTCTGCACAGTGGGGAAGTGTTTTGTCCAGGCTAGCCACATCATCATCATCATCATCATCATCATGATTTTCCAAGTTGCAGATCAGTGCCTTTCCCAGAAGACGGTGGCTGAAAAAATATCTACAACACTCACTACCAGGCTTTCAGTTAAGTGGACAATACAAACCCGGATTCTACTGCATTTTCTCTGCAGCAGTAGACCTAATTTCTACTAGAGTTTCTCTCCTAGTCTTCCTCTTTCCTTTTCCTCTTTTCTTCTTTTTTTTTCCTCCAGTATGAGCATTTTTGTTCTGCTTATTAAACATTATAAAAACCCTTTATTAGTAAAGCTGGCACTAACAACAATTTTTTAAAAAAATCTGATCATGTCACTGCTAGCTCCTGAAAATGCACAATGCAATGCTGCCATTCATTCTGATCCAGTCCAAACTGGGAATTAAAAAATCTTTATTTGTGTGTATGTTTGCATGAATGCATTACATGCATATACAAATAGCCAGCTAGCTAGCTGGGTAGGTAGGCATATATTTCTTTTTCATGGCCGTGAACTTACTGATTCATGATGAAAATTGTCCATGGTGAGAAAAGGTATTTTAAAGAGAATGAGAATGCAGACAAATAATTCTTCACTTTTAAATTTCTTACACCTGCTTTTGTCTAACCTTCTTGGGTTTCACATAGCTTATATACAGAAGAGATTTTTTTTCTCAAGTATTTAAAATAGTGTTATCAAAAACCTAGCCTTAACTTTTAAGAATTTAGAAATCAGCAGTTTTCCTAAATTGCTTTAATTCTCTGGAGATCCCCAGCTCTACCTTTTCCCCCTCTTTGTTCTTGCTGTCTTTGTTATCTCCCATTTAACTGAGTGATAGCTTTAATAAACACTGAATTCAGTCAGAGGTTGAAATTGCAGACGGAAAGGAAAAGGCATTCGTGAACTTTGTTTTAAATGCCAGCCTTCAAATCATGGGTCGCACAGATTCCTTTAATATTTCAATGCCTTGCTATATCTATATATCTATCAGTCTGCAGTTTGCTGCCAATGACCTTCTGCCAAATAGCGCTTTGTCAAGTCAGCCTTTCACAGAATCTTGTAAAGCTCTTTCAGAGGTGTGTATAAGGCTCTCTAAAATGCAGACCAGTAAATAACTTCATGACTGAAGGAGTGGCTTTAAAGAGAAAAAAACCTGATGAGATGATTCAATAAGATGATGATTAATTGTGTATTATATAGTCCACTACACTTAGACAAAGAGAATAGTGCCATTGAACTTTATTATTTTTGGCCTGGACATCAGCTTTGACTGTGTATGGTAACCCAGAGCACGGTATCATAGAAGCACGGAACGCTTTGCATTGAAAGGGAACCTGAAAGATCCTCGAGTTCCAACCCCATTGCCATGGGATGGGCAGAGACACCTTCAATTAGACCAGATTGCTCAGAGCTCCATTCAACCTGGCCTTAAACACTTCCAGAGATGGGGCATCCACAACTACTCTGGGCAACCTGTTCCAGTGCCTCACCACCCTCACAGCCAAGAATTTCTTCTCAATATCTAATCTCAACTTATGCTCAAGTTTAAAGTCATTCTCCCTTGCCCTGTCTCTAGATGCTCTGGTAAATAGTCCCCATCTTTCTTGCAGGCTCCCTTCAGGTACTAGACAGGTGCAATTAGGTCACCCTTAAGCTTTCTCTTTTCCAGGCTGAACAACTCCAGTTCTGTTTGCCTTTCTTCTTGGAAGAGGTGCTCCATCCCTCTAATCACCTTGGTGGCCCTTCTCTGGCTCACTCCAACAGGTCCATGTCTTTCTTGTACTGAGGACCCCCAAGCTGGATGCAGCCCAGGACAAAGTTGGCTTTCTGGACTGCAAGTGCACAGTGCTGGGTCATGTGCAGTCTTTCATCCACCAGCACCCCCACATCTTTCTCAGCAAGATTGCTTTTTATACTACACCACCTTTCACTTAAGAAAGTAACACAGGGGGTTTTTTTGCTTATTAGTTTGAGGATATGTTGTGTCTTTGATAAGATAAATGCCAGCACAAGAAATTCTACCGAAAAGCACCTCAGAAGAGCTCTGACAACACAGGGGTCCTTTTGCCTATTTAATATATGGTCTCCTCAGACCTCATAGACCTTCATATTTCTGAAGCACTCTTAAAACACTTTCTGAACTCTTTGACGACATCAAAAATTGAAAAGGCTGCTAAAGAACAGTTAGCTGGATTTAACATTCTGTTGTGAAGGGAAGAGGCAGCTTTCAAGAAGTATAACACTTAGGGTTTTCCTCTCTTTTCGTTAGCAATACACTTCAAGGCCTCTCTGAAGATACACATAGAGAAGAAGAAATATTTCAACTAGGAAAATTATTTTTCTTGATATTTTCTTTATTTCAATTATGATACAAATTATATTTATGGAATGAAGCATGCAAGCACTGGTACTAAGAACCCATGGAGCAAGCTGCATATTTCCTCTGTTAGTTCTATTAGCTTAGTTATTAGCAAGATCAGAACGAGAGTAAAGGCTTTTATTTTAATTTTTTTGTGAAAAAAATTCAGAAATTTCCTCTGAAATAGGCTAATAGTTTCTTTGGGAAAAAAAGAAAAAGTCAGATGTGCGAAAACATTACTTTACTGAGACTTCTAAAGATCAAGTGTTTGTATCTTAATTGTGGTATTTCTGAATGCTTTTCAGCTTTTGTAATTCTTTAACTTCCTGTCGGAATGAAACCAAAATGTGAACCATCCCTCCTCTTGCCATTGTACTTTTTGCCATAGAAAGTACTTGTATCTACTTCTGTTTAAATAAAAAGGAACCCTAGTTTCATGGAGAGGAAGGAAAAATAGGGTGCTATGTCAAGTTCACAATCTGTGTAATTGATAAACCAGGACTGAGGTCTGTGTGGTGCAAAACATTCCCTTCAATTTTAGCATAAGAAGTTTATCTATCCTTTGAATATCATATTCCTAACATTCAACATTGAATCAACTATTAATAAATATTACTTACGTATGTAATGCAAATACTAGATACACACTTTGGTATCCTGCACATCATGAACGTTTTTTCATCTATTATTCATTAGTATTTCAGATCAATAAAACTTCTTTTAGTTGTTTTTCTGCATTATTCCACATGGATCTATGACTCTTTTGTTGCATAATTTGTTTGACATATATCAATAATTTTTTTCTAAATTTGTAAACTAGCTGATGGCTTCTATGAATTAGTGTTACTTCTCTCACATCTACTGAGAGTTTTCCTGCAGTATTAGCTTCCTTTTTTGATGGATTAAGGAGATGTTGTAACTATAAAAATTCTTTTCCCTGTCACATGAATACGAACATCCTCATGGCACATGTGCAACTTAAATTGCACAAAAACTAAAATGACAAAACTGTGAAATATTATTGTATATTACAGTAGGAAATTTTGATATCCTATTTTGATATGATATAATCAGTATAGAAAATGCTATAAAAGTAGTTTCCCTTCCTTTAGTAGAGAAAGGAAAAGGTGAAAAGAAAGTAACATTTAAAAGGGAAATTTTCCCAAGTGTAATCTTTTTCCTAGGGCACCACGTAGCTGTTTATTAAACACGTAATCTACTCAAAAAATATTTTGTCACTCACCAAGTGAGGTGTTAAATTTCAGTGAGTTAAAGAAACAACACAGTATCCCCACATGGGAGTTTAATCAATTTAACCCGTCAGCAATCTTGCTCGCCCAGCAGGTGTTTGGCAAGCAAGTGCACAAAACAAGTCCCATTAATGCAGGGTATAGTTTATCTTATTTGAGTGCAGAGGGGGTTTCATTTGCATGTGCAATTCTTTGCAGTTGAACAATCTAATTATCACTAGTACCATTTACATTTTTTATAGGTACAAATAATGTGGTTTCCTTAAAACAACATACCATATTTGAATCAAATTAAAAATAGCACAAAATTTTAAAGAGTTGATTCTTGTTGGCCTAAAACATATTTTTTCTCAGTGGAATTTTTTGTCATCACAAGATTTGCAAATTTTGAATACTCAGAACTATTTTTCTAATCAGAACTTAAATTTCTAGTAGAAAAAGAAGCTTCCCCCCACCCCTGATGTTAACTCTTTATCAAGAACAATTTTAAACATCATTTATAGTATTTTTTGTTGGATGACTTTAGGATACAAACTGAATGAAGCACTACATTTAATTTTTAAAACTGTGCATTAATGAAGATGTAGTGCTTCTCAAAGGTAAAATTACAGACACATACAGAATTTCTTATCCTTTTCTAAGACTAGTGCTTAGCACTTTATCTTTGCATTAGTTTGAAGATTATCAACACTCTATTATGGACTACTGTGATTTCTAGATACAAGTCTACTTTTTCTTTTTATTCATTCATTCTATTCAACAAGTAAGAGACAAATTTCATTGTTTAAAAATATTTACAGAGAATATAGATTTAGATTTATCTACACAGGAAAATTTCTTCAGTATCACTGAAGAAGATTTGGATATAAATAGCACAAGTATTGCCACATGAATAGGTACTGTGCAGGTGTATCTGAGAGCAGGAGATCTCAGTAGTAGCTCTTGGTTCAAGATGGTTTTGGAGGCTTTGTGCAATACTGGATAGGCAACTGTTACTAAACAAACACATCTAGAAAAATGTTTACTGTGTAAACAATTTTTCCTTGAAAAACCCTCTCCTGATGAACAGATATTGTGAAAGCATTAGATACTGAAGAAGCTGTTTTAGATGTCTTTTATTTAACTAGTTAATTGTGCCAGTCCTTGGTATATTGGTTCATGTCTATTACACTATTTGTGTCTGTACCGTACGGGAAGAAACCATCAGTGTTTTATTTTTTAAGATTTTTTCCTCATGACGACCTTGTGCTGTTCAGTGACAGTGCTTAATTTTACAGAATTTTTCAGCATTGTAGCTAATTTTAACCTACAAGTACTCACAGATCAAATGAGGTAACAACTCCTCCATATCCTTTAAAATCCGCAATTGACTTTTTAAGTTGTGCTTTGCAAACAGCCTAAATTCTCCTTCAGCTTCAGAAAAATGTAAAGCTTTCCTAAAGCCTGGAAAGTTCATTTATTTGAAATTTCTCAGTAGCATGAGGAAATTGTACTGCTATTTGTACAGCAGATTGTCAGCTATCTCTTCCTACTTCACAATATTTTGTCCAGTTTTTCATCATAACCCCCATATATATCCAGAGCCTGAAAATCTTTGTAAAACAGTCCCTCCTATGGCTGGTAACACCCAAGTGTTTCTATTCTAGGTACCTTTGTTGTTATTATATCCAGGCACATCTGCCTCTACATGTTTTATTCTTCCTCTCTACCAGTAAAATAACTTGTGAAAACTTCTTTCTGTTTTTATCTGACACGATCTATGTCTGTCTTCTTCCCACATTTTCCATTTTATAGACGTACCCAAGCCTCAAAGAGAGACAACTGATCTCCTGTGTCAGACACACTGACAGTGCTACCGAATAGGCTATCTTTCATGGTTGTGACAGATAAAACCATGGGATCCAGGTTTTTTGCTCCCCAGTCCTTTCAATAAGAAATAAAAATAGTGCAAGTGACTTCAGATTGTGAGATGGATATTTCAGTGCTGCAGGGACCATGTTGTCAGTCAGGGTATGTTTGAGAATTGTTTTGCAGTCCATCCCCTCTGCTTCATTTTGAAAAATAAGGATGGTCTGTCCACACTCTTGCAGACCCATGTCCCCTGCGTTTGCCAGGACCCGGAAAAGTTTTAACTTAAAGACATTCCAGCAACATGAGATCCAGTTAGAGACTATGGTTCCCAAGAGTCCATTTTAGTTTTTGACTAACAAAGCAGTATGATGTACCCTGCTTTCTTTGTAGTCAATCTAAGATGTTTGCAAAAGAAGAGGAATTAAAGACATAATTTCTCCTTTTTCTTAATCTTAAACCTAATCTCACTGGAAATATAGTACTTTTAACGTAGGCCGATCATTTCAAATGATTATTTTTTTCCAAAGCTATCCAATCTTTTGAGTTGTTGGCGACAGCCTTATGTTCTCCCTTCTTTCCCCGTGGTGTCTCCTCCTCTTTCTGACTGTTTAATTGTAAACTTGTGGCAATTTTCTTGATGCTTAGGAAATGTGAATAGTTGAAACTTGAACATCTGCTAATTAATCAATCTATATGGAAGACCAAATTAATTCTACACTAGAAATATCTTGAATATAAAATATAATATGATCAAATTTATGGTAGCTAAAAGATGATAAGATTTTCTGTGAGTTCTACAGGCATCTCAGGAATGTGGATCACATTGACCACTCTCGATAGTGTATGCACACACCTGGGAGTTTACGTTTGGTACATTCCTTTAGGAAAGAAATACATTTTATGTAGACTTTCAGAAGCACTCAAGTGTGCAAGAAATCCATTTTTCTTCATTATTATGAAAGAAGAAATTTCACTTACGAATATTTTTTCGTTTTTAATGCTAAAATAAGTCTGAAATATCCCGATAGACTTGGAACTAATTATTCCCTTTGACAGATGTAGGGAGAACATTCTTGGTTAGGCAAGGTTCTATTGTAAGCTGTGTCAAATTATTTATTATTAATGCATAGTTTTCTTTACTGCAAATAGATAATGAATCTCAGAGATTTTTCTCTTAGGTGTGATCTGATTTATATTAAAATAATATTATGATCACTGTGTCTGAATGGCAAAGGAATAAAAAATTAAATATTAACCTCTCTTGGTATATATTTCCATATGACTCTTGGTCCTTCTTTCTTTCTTTACAATTTGCAGAAATTTGTTATGATTGTTTTGTGTTTGAAGGAATATTTGAGGAAAATGAAATCAACAATTATAAAATATATTTTATTTTAAGATAAAATTCTGTTTCTTCTTGAGCTTAACTTGCTTTTTGTTTATCTTGTATTTCAGTGTAACTAAATTCTTCTGTTTAAGAAAAGCAGTGAGTACGTCTGAAGAGCAGTTAACAAATGTTTAAACAATAGTAGCACTTTTTCTAAAACAGGCTTACTTTGTACAGTATTAAAAATTAAATATTTTCCTTGGATTCCCTTATAAGAGATGGGGAATGCCTGTGGGTTTCTTTTGTACATGTAACTATTTGCTGATTACCAAAACTAATTTCAAAGTCCAATAGTGGTGAACTAGAATATCCTAGTAATGTTAAGTTATTCAGGTTACTAGAGGACAGTTGAATATATGTTCACTACAAGGTGAAAGATACCAGAGGATACAACTTAAATATTCAATTTATTATAGGATATCTGTCCATTCTCCTCTCATACTGGATTGAACTACAGTAATAGTGAACTTTTTCATTTTATGTCTTTTTTTATATTTAGTGTTAATTGGAATGCTAACTTCTGTAGTAAAAAATTACTATTAAAAGGGACCTAAATTCTTATGCATTCCAAATGTCCCCCTTATTTTCCTCTTTTTGCTTCTATCCTACTGAAGTTTCTTTTCCTATTTTCTTTCTTCTTTATTCTGATATCTGATCAAGACAACTGCCTAATGGATGAATTCAACATTTGTTGGGGGTGTTAGAATCTAAATGAGGGAGTGGCCACCACAACACAGTGTCCTCTGGAAGGTATTTAAACACTTTTACATAATAGAGGCCTCTTTAAACACCAAGAATTACTGTGGCATCTTGAAAGCTTGTTATGCTGTGAAATGAATAAAGTATCATATACTTCACCAACAAATCATCACTCTGGAATTCTGACAGGCCTTTGACATTGCCCCCCCATAACATTCTTCACTCTAAGTTGGAGACATATGGATTTGATGGATGGACTGTTTAGTGGATTGAGAGCAGCCCTGCTGAGAAGGACTTGAGGGACTCTCAGGTGAAAAGGTGGATGTGACCCAGCAATGTGCACTTGCAGCCCAGAAAGCCAGCAGTGCCTGGACTGCATCCAAAGCAGTGTGGCCAGCAGGATGAGGGAGAGGATTCTGCCCCTCTGCTCTGCTCGGCTCTGGTGAGACCCCATCTGCAGTGGTGACTCCCGCTCGGGGGTCCCTGCTACAAGACGGGCATAGACCTGTTTGAGCCATTCCAGAGGAGGGCCTTGGAGAAGATCAGAGGGAGGGAGCCCCTCTCCTATGAAGAAAGGCAGAGAGCAGGTTCTGTTCAGCCTGGAGAAGGCTCCTGGGAGACCTTATAGCTGCCGTACAGTACTTAAAGGGGGCCTATAAGAAAGATATGTACTAACTTTTTAGCAGTGATAGGACAATGGATAATTTTTTTAAAATAAAGAGGGAAGATATAGACTAAATATAAGGAAGAAATTTTTGCAGGGAGGGTGACGAAGGACTGGCACAGGTTGCTCAGAGAGGTGGTGGATGCCCCATCTCTGGAAACATTCAAGGTCAGATTGGACAAGGCTCTGAGTAATCTAATGAAGATGCCCCTGCTCATACATTTCACTTACATTTATGTTACATTTTACATAACAAAATTTCTAAAAAATTATTTATGGAAAGGTGTTTATTTTCTGCTAAGCTGAAACTGATACATTGAAAATAAAGCTTGTATTTTGGATGCACAGACATTTATGTATTGGCAAACTGTTTTTTGAATGCCATTTGTCATAAACTTCATGTCCTTTTTGTCCAGAAAGTGTTTTCAAACCAGATGGTTTTGTTCATTTGTTTGAAGTAACAACGTTATACTCCAGAACAAACAGTAAGCACAAACTCTTAAAATAAAGATGGCATACTGAGCACAGACTGCCAGGAATAGTCTCTGTTTTAATTAAGCCCACTTCCCAGAAAGATAAGCATGTTATTTCTGGCTTAAGTGTATCAAGTTCCTTGATCATGCTACTCTGATATATCTGTTGTTAGGACCCAGAGGTCTGTCCTTCTGAATGTGTGAATACACTTCAATGAAGCCATGTTTTGGTTCTTACTTTTGATCCATTGTACAGATTGAAAACTCCTCTAGCAACTCATACTGATATATTTTCTTCTCTAAAGTCATGTGATTACTAATGGACTAGACTGTAAAATGGTGCTAGGAGTAGATTCATGTATTGTAGAAAAAGTTCTCCGGGAGAATTGAACACTACATTTTCTGTTGCCATTAGATCTGACAGAATAATTTCACTAATTTATGTTATCACCTCTTGTCATCTCAATGTCGTTAAATGTGGTGCTAGTTACAAATCAATATCAATTAACCTGAGTATAGATTTCTGTCCTTGAATTCAGTAAATCATTCATTATATCTGCTCTAATAATAGACATAAATGAATGTACCTGATGCGTATAAAATGCAAGTGTAGGGCTCCAATAGTAATAAAGACTGATATGATTATCTGAGTGAGATATTCTCTGCATTATTCAATTTTAGAGCAATTTAGAATTACATGTACACTGATACTTCTTAGATAAGGTAAATGGCTACGACAATCCTGTGAGATATATACAAATATAATTATGGATGCAGAAGTAAACTTGCCCAGAAGTTTTCTGAATCATTTACAAACAATATGTTAGAGTTAAGGTACTTAATTCAGTAAACTTGGAGATAGGGTTAAATTAAGACAGAAACCCATATGTTATAAAGCATATTTCCCATCAAGCAGTATGATAACCCCAGACCTTTCCCTTCCACTTATTCTGATTTTTTATTTCTTAAATGGAAAGTTACACTTAAGAAGTTTTCACCTTTAAGCAATCTTTCTTGGCTAACGTGCTTAGGACGTTGTGATACAGTACAACAGACAATGTTAACAGATATTGAAATTGCAACAATTCGTTCTTATTGCTGTATCATGGGTGGTGATTATGTATCTTTTTACTCTTATAAATTTCTTTCTTTTTCCTTATACATTTTCAAGTGATATTTTTATGCTTTTGTATTGCTGTATTCTATATACAATAACCAAAATGTCTACTTATCTGCTTTCCTTTGCAACCAAATTGTTCTAAAATAAAACTTACGTACATATATATCTATATTTACAAACACTGATCATTCAGTGTTGTTTCACACTAATCCGCCCCAAGGGATCTATTAACAAGAACCTGGATTACCCTCACCTTCTGCGACGACTCGTAAGAGACACAGGTGGAAGAATAAAAGTTTTCTATCTGGTGGTACAGAATACAGGTGAAAGAATAAACTAAATTAGGTGAGCTGTCTTATATTAAAACCAGATATTTTAATTTCATCCAGTCAAGGCCTAGCTTGACTATATTTTAAATATTTTAGTTTTTCTTCTGGGGAGGAAAAACAAACATTTTTAAAAAAAAATCTGTTTAAATTTTCTGTCTGTTTACACATTCACCAGTAAGCAAACACTCAGAATTGACTCATGCCTGTGCTCCCATGAGGATCTATCTATATGGGACGTTTGCTAGATAACAGCTTCTTAGTTATAATTTTATTAAGAACGTCTAAACTGTGTCTGACTGTTTCCCCCAGTAAAATTAAACTAGCAGTGGGTCTGTTTCTGTAACCTTGAGTCTCTCCCAGCTGCAGATGTAACTGATTCCACATCTCCCTTTACCTTGTTAAATTTTAGAACAATGATCTACTGCTTCATTTAAGAGGAATTCCAGATTCGATTGTGACCTGCCACTGGCCTTATGGAATGCATAGCCTGAAGACTCAGAGTGTGAGGGAGTCAAGATACAATCTCTCTTTATCAATTCCTCCTGACTTGGGATATTATAGCAGTCATGAACCTTATTTTCTGACACTTATCTCTCTCTGAGTAACATGGGGAATTAGGTACCTGACTCAGCTGCTACAAGAACAGCACATTTAAAAACTGCTTTCAGTGATGATGAATGAATAAACTTAAGCCTTCACTGAATTGGTTGTAGCTAGTCAATTCACTGTCTGTGTTTTCGTCACCGAAATTTTATTTCATATTGACTTATGCAAGGTACAACCCTTTCTTTCAAAGGGGCACAGAGCCCTTTGGAAAATTGACTAAAAAATTGACCTATGCAATAAAAGCTTTTTAGAATATTGGGTGATGTGCTGTCTAGAACTTGTCATTTTTTAACACAGAAATAAGCTAGAAAAGAGAACTGGACAGGACAGACCTATTGAGTGTCAATTAGGTTTAAGGTTCAATGACAGGATGTAATATAAGTCACTTTGTGTACAAATGTTGCTATTGATTTTCTGTTTAACAGTATTGTCTTCATCCTTCAGCAATTACTGTGCCTACTGCTATTTTTTTTCTCTTTAATGACATATATCTAATAATTTTCTTTTTTTTTTTTCCCAGGTTCTGCCTTTCTGTGATTACATTGCTCTGATTTTCATACAGAAGTATTGTGATCTGCAATATCACTTTTTCTAAATTCCTTGTATTTCAATAAATAAGGGGCTAAAGTCATATATCAAGAATGTCACTAGTCCACATCATTGTATATCTGGAAAGTGGTTCACTTTCAGCACAGTGAAAGAGAATCTTCAGTCTCTCAAAGAAAACATTACACTTTATTCCATTGTTTACATAGGCAGTTATTAAAAAATCTACAAGACTTTTTTTAAATTTTTGATTTCTCAATGAACTCTGCCAGGAAATATCTTTTTTCCCACACAAATGCAATCTGGTTGTTGCAGAAAAAAATACTTTGAGTCTATATTGGGTTTATATGGCCAGGTGTTGATACTGCAGGGTTTACAGGGGTGGATTCTGTGAGAAGCTTCCAAAAGCTTCCTCCATCTCAACAGACCCAGTCCCTGGCAGCTTGAAGATGGATGTACCACTAGCCCAAGGCTGGACCAATTAGAAATCGTGATAATGCCTCTGTGATAACATATTCTAAAAGAAAAAAGTTATTGTGCAGTTGTAATTGTGTCCAGGGAAAAGTGGGGTGAGAAAATGTGAGAGGAACAGCCCTGCAGACACCAAGGTCAGTGAGGAAGGAGGGACAGGAAGTGCTCCAGATGCCACAGCTGAGATTCCCCTGCAGCCCAGGTGCAGACCATGGTGAAGCAGCTGAGCCCCTGCAGCCCATGGAGGACCATGGGGATGCAGAGATCCACCCACAGGAGGAGCCACTGGTGGAGCCTCATGCTGGAGCAGATGGATGCCTGAGATGAGGCTGTGACTCCGTGGGGGACCTTCTCTGGATCAGGCTCCTGGAAAGTTTCCTGTGGACTCGTGGAGAGAGGAGCCCACACTGGATCAGGCTTCCTGGCATGACCCTGTGGAGGACCCACGCTGGACCAGGCTGTGCCTGAAGGAGTGCACCCCATGGAAGGGTAACCCACATTGCAGCAGTTTGGGGAGGAATGTTGCCAATAGGATGGACTCATGCTGGAGAAGTTCATGGATAGCTATCTCCCGTGGGAGAGACCCCATGGTGGGGCAGTGGAAGGACTCCTCTCTCTGAGCAGTGGCTGGAACAACGTGTGATCACTGACCATAACTCCCATTCCCATCTCCCTGCACTGCTTGGGAGAGGAGGTAGAGCTGGGAAGGAGGGAGGGGTAGAGGAAAGGTGTTTTTAAGGTCTTGCTTACCTTCTTACTATCCTGCTCTACTTTTGTTAATAATAAATTCAATAATATATCTAAGTTGAATGTGTTTCCTGTGGCAGTATTTGGTGAGTGCTCTCTCTCAGTCCTTATGTCAACTCATGATCCCCTTGTTATATTTTCTCTCCCCTGTCCAGCTGCAGAGGGAAGGGACAGAATACCTTTGGTTGGTTCCTGGCGTCCAGCCAGGGTCAACCCACTACACTATATGGAAAGTTTAACATACCTAAAAAGTATTTGAAACTAAAGTGGGTTTGCAGTTTTTAATCAGCACCTCATTTTTTAAAAGGTTTTTCTACAAACACCTATACAAATGTCACCTTGCAATCAAGAAATATGCACGCATCAGAAACTGTGTTCTGAAGAATTTTAATTTATAAAACAGAGAAATACTGTAAGATTGATGGATGTACAATAAAGATGGAAATAACTATTCATGTAAACATTGTAAGTTCAATAAGCCTTCCTGTGAAAAATTATTAAGATTTTGCACTCTTTGAACTCTACAAATTTCAGTCGTAAATTGGTAATTTCATCAAATATATCTACCTACTCTAAAATAGAATTCAAATCCATAACTATACAAGTGACTTCTCTTTTTCCTTTTTTCCTTTTTAATATATGCCATTGTTAAACACCAAACTTGTTTCTACAGGTTTTATATTTTGAAGCTCTATGAGGTCCAAGAGATTTGTAGTGTGCTCAGTGGTCTTCTGATGGTTTCTGGAAATATTCTTATTTTGAACAGTTGACTTCATGTCATGTAGGCAGTACAATAAACAATAACACCCTGTGTCCCTGTTGAGCTTTAAAATGGAAGTCACACTTTCAGAACACTGCCCTAAATTTGGTTTCACACTAGTCAAGTTGCAGCACACTGGTGGCCTCAGGACTACTGCCTGAGCTACATCCAATAATGCACACACTATAAAATGCCCATAGTGATCTACAGTCTTCTTTGTGGCTCTTTCATATCTGAAAAATTGTCTATTATGTTTTTTTCTGTGTAGGTTTATATTGGGTCATGGTGGCACAAGCCCCTATAATCCTACCCCCTCTCCTTCTCCCTTTTCCTCTCTCTTCTGTCTACCGCACCTCATCTCTCTCTCTCGCATTCTCTTAGGTGGGTATCTTTCAGCCACTTGTCTTCAGAGACATTTGAAACAATGGTTAGGAATGACAATGGAATATATTAATCTGCGATCACAGGCTGTTGTGTCCCATAGAGAAGGAGCCATCAATAACTGCCAGAATATTTCCAAGCTTTGTGACCCTTTTGCTAATGCCATATAATTATTGTCTTACCATATTTTCTTCACTAATCCATCTGAAAACTGACATTCCCTGGAATTTCCCATGTGTTTCACCTTCTGCTTCTTTGAGACTTCCCTGTTAGACGTTTTCCTCATCCATGTCCGCAACGTAGGTATCCAAGCAACTGCCTAACGAGTGTCTTGCTTTCTCGTATCCTCTTCTCAAGAAAGGCCAGAGCAATGCTTCTTGAGCCCAGCTATATCCAGCCTGCGTCTGTTCCTGACTTCTTAAGTCTCCCTTGGGCATCTGAAGGGAAGAAAAAATATATTGGTTGCAGGAAAGAAAAACACCCTCCTTAAGAAAGTATTTAAAACAAAAAGTTAAAAATACTCAAACACTTACTTTTTAATATTTTTTTCATATCTCTCTCTTAGCGATGAAGGATATATTTATAAGTTTCTAAGCCACTGGAGTGCTTTTGAAAATGAGACAGTATTGTGTTCCTGATGATTACTACCTTTGAGAATTCCGTCTGTAGGGAGGATCTACACCCAACGTCATTAATAAAAACTTGTTTAAGAGTATTTATCTCCTATGGAATAAAAACACTGTGGTTTTTTTTTTCACAAGTATTAAGTATTTATTAGTTTTCAATGTGAGCTTGAAAATGAAGCGGAGGCAAGGATCATGCCATGATCTTGTTAGTGTATTTCATATTTGGAAAATCTTCTCAAACTTATTGGATACTTCTTTTTTTAGTATACTCTTGGAATTATTCGTGGAAACACATTTGCCTTTGATAAGCCACAAGTAAAGTTTCTGTGGATGGTTGTCTATTTTTTTTGCTTATTTCATGCTATATTACACACTCCTCACTCCATGAAATCACAAAATGAAAACAATTGATGAATTTGCATTCCCTGAATGTCACATTTTTTATGCAGACAGGTAAGACATCAGTAATACTTTCTGCAGGTAGTAAGAGTCTTTCTATCTGCAGATTACACAGCAGTACTTTAGTCATGTTTTGTATTTTGTACCCTAAAAATTCTTTACATCAAACAACTATTCTTTCACAGTTCCCTTCTCTTTCTTTCCTTGCTACCTAAATGGCTATTGAAATCTTAAAATGATTAGAAAATAGAGGTACAACCCATCCACTCAGAAGCCAAATAATGGTTGTAAATGACAAAGCTTGCTTGGCTGATTTATTTAAAAGTGTGGTGCTGCTGCCATGCAGCTATTCTTTTGAGAGATGACAACCTACGACATTTTGTGATAATAAAGGTAAAGAGAAGGGATTCTTTAAATATATTGTCTGATGAGAAAGCCTTTGTGTGTGTTTTTAAATGCTGAAACAAAAGATCACTAGCATGACTTAAAATTATTAGCTCTACTCCTGCTAATTAGAGCTGTTTGGAGAGACACAGGTAATTGCTTTGTCTATTTGTCAGAAAGCTTTAATTTTAATTTCTTAGCCTTTTTCCAGACTTTGTCTGAATCAGTGTTTTACCATAGTTCAGTAATATTGGTCTACTACAATTATGCAAATAATCTGTTCTACTTGCAAGCAGAATTCTTGACGAAAAGTAGTAGATGGACTAAGAGACAAAGGAAATTGCTTCACTAGGATTAATACATGAAATGAGCAGTTACAGAAGGAACGTGTTATCTGCTGGATGGTAGATTAATAATTAAAGGGCAGATCTGATTTTGTCACTGAAGCTGAACTTTTGTTTCATGAAAAAATCTTCAGCTCAATGTGCAGCAGAAAGTGAGTGTGGTCTGAATGAAAGCACCACCAAAGTGAGGCTTCTATCCACACACTTCATCAAACCAGACTGAACTCCTCAGGAGACTGGACTAAATCTAGATAAGGAACAGAAGGCTTGTTTCTGATAAAAACAGGAACCATGGAGTTGCAAGGCCTGGGCTGTCCTCCAGAAATGTTTTTTGTAGTTGTAGGCAGATAACTTAATCTTGGTTAAATCACGTAAGTCAATGAGGTGGAGGCATATCCTTTAGTAGAGAAAGGGAAAAACTACTATCTATCTGAAAGGCAAATGAATCATTCTCTTCAGTCCTCGTGTCAGCTAATTGTGAATCAGATATTGAAGGGTTTTTGCCATCTTGTAACTCTGTTCAACATGCCCATTAATAAATTAAATTACTTGGTAATTTAGATTATTGCATTTATCAGTACATTAGATTAAGACAAAAATATTCTGGGCTTATATCCTCTAATTCATCTTACAGCAAGAAAACAAATCAGTTTTGAGTCCACTGATAGAAAGTTTCAAAAAATAACTATGACATAGCTTCAAATACTTCAGTGGGTTACTTAGCAAACTGACAATATATTCAACTTCTGATTCTCCGCACAGGACAAGGTCTTATTTTCTTATTTTCTTTTCTGTTCTGCTTATGAAGGGATTTGAGGTTTCCCTGCAGAGAAACACTGTTACTACTTTGCCCACTGTACCTTGCCCACTCACTAATTAAAGACAAATATATCATGTCACTTTTCAGAAAATTGTGGGTATATTCAGAACAAAAAAGGAACAATTCTTTTAGTCTTTGTATAATTGTTTGTTTTCAGACGTCTCTCCTAATAAAGTACCTTATGTGTCTCTTTTTGTTATAGAAGTCCTAAGAACTGAATGACTTCCATTGCTGATAATGTTTTAATTTATAGATTGATAGTATATAGTGTGATATACCAATTTTAGCAGTTTGCAATCTAAAAAGATTTCTGTTATAAGCCTAAATTTCTTCAGAAATTGATTTAATCGACCATAAATCTGCCAGTTTTACCTTATTTTAGATCCCTAAAAGTAAGCCAAGTACTGGACGAGCACGGTGACTGCCCGACGCTCCCTCTGCTACTCTCTGTAGTGGAACTGGGAGTAGTGATGCAGAAACTGAGTTGGACTGAGCAATTTGGTCTGAGACGAAGAAAGTGACGTGTCTCAGATTCATTGGCTAGGAATAATATAAAGGTACATCCAATATGAACTGTATAAATCTGTATACTAGTAATAGCATGTATATAATTATGTGCTTAATATATTACATGCAATAAATACACCAATGCATTACACTTTCTACAGGCTCCAACCAAGAAAAGGATGGCTTTAGCACTGCAAAACCACCCGGTGCAGCATGCTTTTCCCAGAACCTTTTCATCAGAAAATGCTTAGATGCAATATATATGTGTATATATATTATATATGCACACATTTATACGCTTATATGTGATATACATGACCTGTATTCGTAGAGATGAACATACACACACACACACACACAAAAGAGAAAGTGGGGTATAGTCTGATGAAAGCAGAGATGTTTTTCTCGGTCCTTTACCTGTTGTGCGTTACCAACTCCACAGGAAAAAAGGCAGTGCTATCTCTTTCTGGCGCTCCCTGGGTGGGCTGCAGGGCTGAGAACTCTCCGAGGCAGTTTCTGCAACAGTTTCTTCTGAAGTTGATACAGAAACGCACATGGAGCCCATAAGCACTAACAATTCTTGTGTAATGGAAAAAGAGAACAGTTCTTTACCTCTGCTATATTTAGTTGGCATAAAAGGAAACCGAATCCATCAGTGAAGAAATGAAATATTTAACACTCGCAAATATCACAGGTTTAGGGTTTTTATCAGATTAGACTAATAGGGCATGTTAATATTCTCTGGGAAATGGGATGCTGTGAATTTGGTAACACTGTGTCTTCAAATGGAGAGATAGAGTGAAAGAGTTTCTTGTTGAAAACATAGATGTATCAATTCTTACAGCTAGAAAGTGGGAAAAGTTAATGAGAGACAAAGCTTTCTTCTTGATAAACGAAAAAGTGGATATTTTATATCCAGTTAATATTATATGAGAAGTCACCACCGAAGTCAGTACGAGAGCTCGATTTATTTCTTTTTTTCTTGGCATTTTGTTTTCACAAATATTTTAGCAAGCGGTTTTTTCACTCAGTAGAATGTATAGAAAGATATCTTAACTGAGTGGTTACAATCTCAAAATGTTAAACTAAATAAAAATTATGCACTTCAGTTTTCAGTAGAGACAAGATATATGCTTTCCTACTAATGTTTGTTTCAAACTGCGTATTCAGATTTATATCAGTGCATCAGCTGAGTACTGCACACCACTTGACATATAATATTGTTCAATAAGAGAGATCGTTGCTCCACTTTTATTGTGAAATAATGCCCTTTTTTCAGATAATTATAGAATGACAATAGAAGTGGAAGCTCTCAGCCAGAGACCTGTGCTAATGCTGCAAAAAATTTATGAGATTGATTTGGAAAATGGATTTATTTTCATTCTCTTTGCACTAATTTTTTTTTTTTTTGCTTTCTGATGTGAATAAACACTCTATAAAGGTCTCTATATAAATCAGTGATGCAGACTAATTTGGAATCCTCCTTGCAATATGAGTTGCCTTGCTTTGAAAAGGAAATTGAATAATTAGACAAGTTTAGGGACAGTCAATAAGTACATTGATAAGCATAAAAAAAAAAATCAGGTTTTTATAAGAAGAGAGCTTTTAAAATTATTTGGATTATTTAATTTTAAAAGGTCAAACACATAAGGACGGCAAGCATAGCTTTTCTATAAAGATAAGAACAGAGTATTATTAACTGTAAAAAATAATGAATATTTTATTAAGGATTTGTCATCCAAGCTCAACGTAAGGTTATCCTATGAATGAAGATATTTATGATTTCCATCCAACGTCAGGATTTTTTGATTAATATTAAAATATATTCACAAATGTGAAAATTTTATTTTGGAGCAAAGCTATTGCAAATAATATTATTTTAATAATAATATCCAGATTCTATTTTTATTTAATATTTTGGCACATGTCCATTTCCTTCCTGCATGGAATGGCTATCAAGTTTTTGCTAGATTCTTCCAGATCTCAACAGCCTTTAACCTTTAACAAGACACCTGCCGTCCATCTTCTAAAAAGCCAACTTTTGTTGATGCTTTTGAGGAAGAGATTGCAGTGTAGGACTGGTGATTGCAAGTTGAGGGAGGAAGTGACACAAGCAAAAACCAGATAATGCTGGTTTCTCTCTCTAGCAGCTCTTTTTTCCCTCCTCCTCCTACTTGCTCTCCTGTAGCAGGAAGAGCTTAATCCCACTCTCCCTTACTATGGCAGCAACATTTCATTTTGATTACACTAATGGGAATGCTGGAAATGAAAGAGTAATACTGAGCAAACTAGAGACATTTTTATTTTGTTGCAAATGGCAACAAGTGCCTTTTCTGGATATTAAAGTGTCTCCTAAGGTGAAATAACCAGTAAAAGAGATGTCTGATTTTGTTGATGGGCACAATATTTATGTGAAATATTAAGACATAGGAGAGTTTCCAGTTTGGCACTATTTTACAATTTCAACATTCACTGAGATTGAACTAAGGTTGATCTAATTCTTTGAACAGGCTAAAGAAAATTATATGGCTATAAATTATTTCAACTCCATATTATTCCTAAATTTAAAATTGAGTTTCTAGATTAAGCAATATATTAAAATATCCCACTAGAAATTACTTTTTTTTTTCATCACAATGACAGAATTGTTTATTCATGGGAATAAAAACTCCCATGGAAACTTCTTAATCATATAAAGACACAATTTTCAGCCCTGAAGCTCTCTGCTTGAAAAAATGTTTACTCATTTTACTATTACAAAGTGTTTTAAATGAAAAAAAAGGATGAGTTTTTTCTCACATTAAGTTTTTGATGTTTTTTTGTCCTTTAAGATTTAAGCAATCTCCAACACTAAGGAAAACTTTTAATTGATGTTTAGGGATTCCTCATCTCAAATAAGATATTAACACTTGTCATATAATTAATTTACTCATTTTGCTTTGTGAGCAGTCCTCACAGTTTTCTGTCTGTAACGAGTTGAAGATGCACCCACGAGAAAACTATATCCTGTTTCCTGGAGTGTTTGTGAAACGTGAGCCGCACCATGCTGAGGACATTTTCTTGTTTCTCTTGCAGCTCTCTGGCAGAATTCTACAAGGAATTTCAAAGGTCATATCTTCATGCTGCTGCATGTCAAAGGAACAATTATTTTTTTTTTTATTTCCTTCCCAGCTGTAACTGAATTTGGAGCTTCTGTTGGAAGGAAAGAGTTTGGGGAAGAGTCCTGCTTACATCAGAATTAATTCTTTTCATTACAGGAGGTATTAGGAACTTAGCAAACTAACATTCTACAGATTTAGTAAGGTCAAAAACATAGGCCCTGTACGTATGTTGAACCAATTTATTTTTATATTTTTCAAACTGTTCTAAGTCTTCATTATTTGAAAATTAGGTAGGAGACACAACTCTTGTGTTTTACAGGTGGATCCTTAACAGTAGCAGAGAAAATTGTGATACTGATTTGTCTCTTATCAGTGAATAAACATTTAGAGGAGTCAGAAACATTTGTAAATAGAATCATGTTCCTTTTTAAATTAAAGAATTTCCAATTACAGTGATGAAGATCACTGTAATTGTATTCCAAACAATAAGCTTACTTGGATTTAATCACAGTTCTGGATATCACAGACTAGTATTGTGGTTTCACACCATAAACTTCAAGTCATCTTTCCATTTAGTATGTACTTATTGTATATGTGTGTCCATACTAAACACCATGTCTTGGTGTGCTGATTTTCTGGTAGTTTTATGTTAGTGGCTTGCTTTTTTTCCTCTGAATTTTAGAAGACTCTAAACCAGATTGTTTCTTGGATGTAATATTGTGCTGACTTTGGCCGTGAAGGAGTTAATGTTTGTCACAGTAGCTAGTATGGGGTTATGTTTTGGATTTTTGATGGAAATACTCTTGATAACCCAGAGATGTTTTAGTTACTGCTGAGCAGAGCTTACACAGAGCCAAGGCCTTTTCTGCTTCTCACATCCTTGCAGTGAGGAGGCTGGGGGTGCACAAGGAGTTGGGAGTGGACACAGCCAGAACAGCTGACCCTAACTGAACAAAAAAGATATTCTATATCATATGTCATCATGCTCAGTATATAAAGCTGGGTGAAGAAGGAAGGGGAGGACATTTACAGTGATGTATTTGTCTTTCCAAGTCGTTACGCAGGATGGAATCATGCTTTCCTGGGAATGGCTGAACACATCTGCCTGGCCATAGGAAGTGGCGAATGAATTCCTTGCCTAGCTTTGCTTGTGCACATGGCTTTTTATTTCCTTATTTAACTTTATCTTAACCTGAGTTCTCTAGCTTTTACATTCCTTATTCTCTGCCCCATCACATGGAGGAGTTCTGGTAGGGGAATGAGCAAGCATCCGTGTGCGGCTTAGTTGTCAGCTTGGGTGACCACAATGAAAAATTTGAAGCAAAATTTGATGGTTTAATGATCCAATCCAGTCACCTTAAGCATGCCTTTTTCTGTCTTCATAAAATGTATAATCAGGTGCTCTAAACCCGCTGGAATTAAGACAGGAATCTACAGTACTAGCATAAGGAAACTTTTTCAAACTGTGCTTGTTTGGCACACTGTAACATGTTGATCAAATTACAATTTTTTTCTGGATTTCTTTATGTAAAACCAAATGAAAATTTTCAGCTAAAAGCTTGCTACACAAATGCACACACACACATGCATATGTGTGATACATATTGCACAAGGACTTATCAAAACCTCTGTCAAGAACTTGCAGAAAACTAATAACATCATTGGCTTGCTTTAGTATTGTGGTACGAGAGCATATGCTGCTATAACCACTTCCGCTGTTTTCTATCTGGTGAAAAACCTCTAGAAACTAATGGGGGCATCTGGATATTTACAAGAAGAGCATCCATAACATGGCAGAAGTCCAATCCTATTTTATAATGAAAGGTCAAGTTGAGTCATCATGAATCTGTCGCATAAGAGCTCTCACCTTGTTCAGGAAAGCACTTACGATACTTCCACAAGCTGTAATTTTATGAAATATTTGTTGAAATCCATTTGCTCAGAAAACAAGAAGAATCTAACTGTACCAGATAAACTCTACTGCTGTTAAATTTTGTATATTTCAAGGCTTTTCTTCTGGCTGGAATAAAAATAATATGTCAAAATATTCCAACAGTAATAATAATAGTATCACTAGATAACTGAAAGATGGCTGTTTTTTATTCCAAGTGTGTGTTTTGTTTGCAAGTATCAAAGAGATTATGCAGAAGGGATTTTTATTTTCTTAACTAATTCAGAGTGTAACTGATGTAAAACTTATGAGCTTTATTTGATTCATAATTCAATACACAATTTCTAACACAACCTCCACTCAAGTATCAAACAGCTACTGAAGAAATTTAAAAAGAGGTTTAATATGGCATCTGGAGAATCTGAAAAAGCAACCTATAGTTGTTTGTCTAGGTAATTTCTGTTGTGGTTTGTTCATGATCAGAACCATAAACACTGAAACTACTTCCCATAATTACAGGATGGCAAGTTCCCTTACAGCCTACGTCTTTCCCTCTTTGCAATTGCTGTCCCCCACATCCTTGCTCAGAGTTTGCAACAGCATGTACAAAGAGTATTGATTATGGGTTTTTACAGTCCTGAGCAACCACGTGAAGGAACTACACATTGTGCAGAGGGAGAAGAAATTCACTCTAAACATGTAAGCCCAGACAGCCTGAAAGTGAAATCGGCTCTCTGAGGAAATTATGACTAAAGGCTTTAGCCTTTCTGGTTGTTTTAACCCCACGCAAATGTGACTAATGCAAGTGCTTATGCAGCCAGGAGGTAAACAGTATCAGGGAACTGATCCAGCTGAAAGAACTTTTCTGGGTAACTTTTTGACTGGACTGATTTCTCTTATCTGATAATCTGTTTGCACTGCTACATGATGCCTGGGCCAATTGGCAATGTGAGGGCAGAAACAAGTAGCCAGGGTATTTTGGGAGCAGGTGGTAATTAAAAGAACTAGATTAAAGCTGCAAATACTGATGGAATCACTGTGATCTTGGCTGTCAGCAAAGTTTTAACATTCATTATCTTTTTTTATGCAGGGTAGTTACCCCACTGCTTATTTCCAGATACCTGCCAAACTTTACAAACAAAGAAAGACTTCATGTTTTTGGGTGCTTTGCTTATTTAGCTTGTCATTCGATTTTCTCTGAAGTAGGGAGTTGAGATGTGGATAAAGATGTGGACAAAGGTAATTTTTATTATGGTGAGATGCAGGGAGAGTCTGCATCAGAAAAAAACTTTGATAACCCAAGCATGCTTCTGCATGGAACTAACTAGCCTTAAAGCTGTCTGTGCAATGGACAGTCAATGTGATTTACCAGCTCCCTATCTCTGCCTCTGAGCCTTTCCATGCCTCTTTTTCCTCACTTTTCTCCCTCTTCTCTCCTACTCTTTGTTTAGTGGTTTAGAAAACTTTCTTGTGGTGCTTGTCGGGCCCTTAAAGTCATGAGCTAAGAAGTTTGTTTCTCTAAAATTCATGTTTGCTTCCATGGGTGTCCAGATGTGCTACAGATAAGTTAGTGAGACAAGAGAATATTTATCTAGGACTAAAGAAAAATGGGAAAGGATTCTCTTTTTCTGGGACCAGTAGACTGTTAGCACAGTCCTATTATCTAGGAAGACATTAATTTTGGTGGAATTTCTACTGGACAAATGAGACTATGCTTCATTTTTTGTTGATGTTAGTATTCTCATCTGACTGACCTACAAACCTGGGAATGTTTCCTCCAGCTTCTGTATCATCACAACAAGTGCATTTTCTGAATGCATTGCTGTGCTTGAAGCAGATACATGATTCTGTTGACATCAAGACATTGGGCAAATGTAGAAAGTGTGGTTTGTCAAAGATAATCAACACTCTTATCACCACCAGCTCCTACTATATTATATTTTCCTTGAAAAATTTCAGTATTTGCTGTTTGCTAGCTGTGAAAAATTCCAGACACTGAGATTTTTCTGCATGTCAAGTATTTTCTTAGTTCTATTAGTTATCAGCCATTTATGATAAATATTCTTTTTATTCTCGCTCTCCTTTGTGGAGTAGAAAGTGAAGGGACTTCACAAAGGATGTCTTTGGATGTCTGGATTCTCTTAATACCACTGAAGGCCATTTATCAGAGATGAATAAGGAGTAGTAATTTCTGGCTGATTCATACGAACTATTTAAATATCCATCTTCAGATGGGGTGAAGCGGTGTCTCTGAAGTGCAATGTTTTTGAGAGCTTGTCCTGGTTTAACCCCAGCTGTCAGCTTAGCCCCACATAGCCAGTTACCCATCCCTCATGGAACGAGGGACAGAAATGGAAGCGTAAAAGAGAGAAGACCTCTGGGTTGAAATGAAGACAGTTTAATAGGTAAAGCAAAAGCCATGTGCGCAAGCAAAACAACCCAAAGAATTCATTCACCACGTCCCACGGGCAAGCAGGTGTATTCAGCCATTCCCAGGAAAGCAGGGCTCTACCACACGTAATGGCAACTTTGGAAGACAAAGCCGTCACTCTGTACAACCCCCTGTTGGGGTGTGCTCTGGCAGAGCATCCTCCTGGTCGCCCCAGAGACCCCCTCTTGTCAATCCGGACAGGGCTCTCCCCTGGACTGACGAATCAGAATTGGAGGGTGGCTCTCTGGGCAGTTCCCGAGTTTAAGCCTCGCGCCCCCCCCAAAGCTAGCCATGCCTCTTCTTCCAGAACCCTCCAAGCCGCTCGGCACCCCATAGGTGCATGCTGACGGTCTCCCCCTTGTTATCACCCCGTTGGTTGATTGTACCCTGGTTCCTCCCAGTTCCCCCTCTCCTAATGATTCTCGCCCTAAACTCCACCCTGTTTTCCTCACCTTAAAACCCTCGGCACGGGTCCTCTCCGGGCGTTAACTCTTCCGCCCGGATCCGGCTAATAAAACCTGCTGTGGTCCAAGGAAGGATACCCCTCCTCGTTCGTTCTTTGTCTCCGGGGACTTTGGGCTTTCACCACCTCCTCCTCTGCCCTGAGGAGAGCGTGCAGCTACCCGCTTGCGCGAAGCCCCAGCAGCGGCGGCTGCGGAACCGAAGGGGCGGAACTCGTTTCTGCAGGCTGAATCCTGGGTCGACTGCCTAGCCCTGACAAAGGGGGTCTGGGGGCAGCTAGCCCCGGTCACAGAGTCAACCCCCTTCTTCTCCTTTCCCCAGGACTATATGCTGAGCATGACACTACACGGTATGGAATGTTGCTTTGGTTGATTGGAGTCATCTGTCCCAGCTGTGTCCCCAAGGACCTCCCAGGTCCTTGTGCACCCCCAGCCTCCTTGCTGGTGGGACAGTAGAGAAGCAGAAAAGGCCTTGTCTATGGGCAAGTGCTGCTCAGCAATAACAAAACCACCCCTGTGCCATCAGACTGTTTCCAATACAAATCCAAAACTCAGACCCACACCAGCCACTGTGAAGAAAATTAACTCTATTCAAGTGCAACCTGGAAATGAATTCTTGTGTCACCAGGTAGAACACAAGGGAGATA
Organism: Eulacestoma nigropectus; assembly: GCA_013397775.1. Classification (NCBI taxonomy): domain Eukaryota; kingdom Metazoa; phylum Chordata; class Aves; order Passeriformes; genus Eulacestoma; species Eulacestoma nigropectus. The sequence continues at coordinate 348,674 of VZTE01005386.1, read as the reverse complement.
GAACAATTTTTCTTGAAACTTACATTTTAATTAATGGCTACATGTAAGTAGTCAGGATGGTAGTAGTAAGAAAGCTTTTAAAGTGAAAGAAATAAAGAGTGGCAATCATTTTTAAGCAAGCCAAAGCAATATTATCTTGTGACAAACTCTAACAAATGTTTTGATTGATGCTGATGTTAATGGACACAATGTTAATTTGGTTCTCCATTTCTAAATACTTTTGTTCAGACTTTTTATCTCACTTGGAACAGATAGATTTTTCTTTGAGCCAATGCATTAGGAAGTTGGTTGCCTAAAGGGGGTTTACACTGCGTTCCTCTGAGCTTAAATGTTTTCCTGGACATTTAATCTATTTTGGATTTAGGATTTACTGCCCTTACATTTCACACTTCAAAATCAATCATTTTATTTTTAATGTTTGATCCATGTGTGGGAAGAGATCCTTCTTGTTCCAAGATAAACAGAAGATAGCTGTATCAGAGGAACTCGACTGGATTTGTACAAAGCAATCAATAGTCAGAAATATGCCCACAGACAGCCTTACGAATAATTTCTTCTCCAATACCAGCTGCAAGAACTAGGTTCTCTTCCATGATTAATCAGAGAACTTCATGAGCAGTTTATCTATATAAAACTCATACAAGTAAGTTATTTGATGTATATCATTTTAAATTAACATGTAGAAAAGTGGAAAAGAATGTAAATTATAATAAAAAATTTATTTGTGGATTAAAATAGATTGTGGATTGTGAAAAATGGATTAAAACATGTCATTTGAAATGACCATATTCAAAATTTCTTAGCTTTCTATAGGAACATGCGTTTCCCTCATGCAGAAGTATTGTATTGATTGTAATTCTACACTGATAATTCTCAGTGTAAAAAAATAAGAATAGAATCAGCTTGCTAAAAAGTGCTCTCTTAATTACAATATTGAATGTAAAATATGATTTATCTCATGAATACTTAGCATCCTCACTGCTAAAAAATACATCAAGACATATTTATTGTCCAACTAGCTAATTAAGAGTTTTCCAGGGCAAAAACTTACAGAAATTTATGCAGAGACTGACTGTCTCGGTCTTTGGATCCAGTCCTAAATTAAAAATAAATAAATAAAAAAATAAGCCAGAATTTATTAATGTTCTCTATTTGTGAGCTTTCATTCAATGTTCAACTGTTTTAAACAACCTGATTTCCAATATGGGAGTGTTTACTGTATTGTATGAGTGAATAGACACAAGTATTTGACCTGAGATGGAAACCCAGAGCCTAATAGGAAAATAGAAAGTAAAAACTAATGCACTACAGTGCAACATCATTATTTCAATTGTATCCAAGGGAATTAGAACTTTGCAGGTCTAATCTCTAAAAAGCAGTCCTAAATGGGTGAGCACAAAACGAATACTTTATCTAAACTCAAGAATGGAAATATTTTTTTAACATCAAATATTTAAAAATTATCTAAATTTGTCATAGTTTTGGGCTCTTGATAGCTTGTTCAGTGAGATTTTATGTGATGGAATTCTATGATTGGTAGATTGGTGTTAAGACCCAAAATAAGAAGGTATTTTGTTAGAGGTCAATGAAACTATAAACTGTTAATCCTTGAAAAGTCATCAAAAGATGAATATTCTTGTAAATAACAGCCACATGAATTTGCTTATTATCTGTTGGAGATAGTTCTGAACTGATAATGAAAAGCACTAGCAATTACTTTTCAGTAATTAATATTTATTTTGTAACCAGGAAAAACAAAGACATATACAAGTGAGCACTGGTTTATTTGAGACATCTACAGCTACGATTCAGCCTTGGATGAAATGACTGTGTTCTGACGAAGAAAGAAAAAAGGTGTGTATTTGATGACTCATTCTCAAGAAAAAAAAAAAAAAACAAAAACAAAAAAAGGACCAGAGTTGTTTGTGTTTGGAAACTGAGAGTGGATTTTTTCCATTGCTGGTAAAGACAACTTGCAATTAGAAAAATCAGCTGTCTTTTTCTCTGTGGCAACCTTAGAAAAACACCAAAGCAAGGAAAAATGACACACTTTGATGCAATAATGTTTCTGAGAAGGTGTGGATATACACATTCAGAGGGAGAAGTGAATACTGAAGATGCTTTAGTATGTGGCAGATTTTCTCATTTCTGCATTTTATGTTATTCATCACCAGCCACCTTATTTCTGTTTTATCTGTCATTGTTTAAAGCAAGCAAGCAAACAAACAAGCAAACATGAAAGAGTTTCTGAAAGACTCACTTTGCCCACTGTTTGTTGGAAATCATAATGATACACAAAGCAGACACAGGCCTGTTAGGAGACAGAGAGCAGTTACAGCCTTGGTTAGGATGATAAGTACCAAAAGTCAAATAATTTTTACTGCATAAGGGTAGATAAGTAGAACTAATTCACAAATTACAGGTAATAATGTGGAGAGAATCTGTTTCATTTACTTTGTTCCATGTCATAGGCAATTTTTTCCACCCTACAATGTAACTTCAGATGTATTTCCCACTTTTTGACTACGAACCTAATAATTTAAACTTCAATGATACCTATAATTTCTTCTATGGTAATATTTAATATTATGATCAGCTTTTTTAGCAGAGTTCTTCAAATCCCTTTTAGTACTTTCTTGCTTTCTTTCCATTATCCCTATTTTACTATAGTTTCTTTTACTTAAGCTTTAAAAAAGTTTTTATAAATGTTTAATATATATTCTTTAATGTAACATAGAATCTTATGAGCGCTTATGTTTTTGTTATAGGAGAAAACCATTGTAATGCAGAAAAAGTAAATAGAGTGTGATGTGAGAAATGGGGAGTCACTGTCACAGGAGGGAGTAGTTTGCAATTAATAATTTATTCAGTGTTTTTTTTTTTTCCTTTTTTGAGATAATTCTGAAAAAAGATAAATTGCAGTTTCTTAAATTAATTACTTGAAGCTGTTTGCTGAGAAATCCCTATGAAGAAATGTAACTTATTCATAAGCTCATTTCTGTAAATATTTAGTACCCAAAATCTGAATTTCAAGCTTTTTTCATACCCTATTGCACTGCCCACTGAAATCAAGAGGAACCATTTCACTGGCATTTGTGAGCATTGGAGTGTGGGGTGGTTGTCTGTTTTATCCCTTCTGTTAGATAAAGTGAGATTTCAGAGTCAAGCTTCTGCTACTTATGCCTCATTTGTCAGCCTTTACACATATTTATGCAAATTTCTGGCATGTTTACTTTACTGGGGGAAATATTGCTGTCAATACTATTAATTCCTCTTAACTCCATGCCCTAGGCTGCTGCGGAAGTTTGAGGGCATAATGAGGTGTGCTCACTTTAAATTAACATTCATAAATATATATTTTGGATTTTATCTGTGTGAGGTTTTTTACTTACCTAGCCATACTTGTAAGGATCAGCATTTCACTTGTGCTATGAGGATACTACTGAGAAAATTATTGGAATATGTTTGCCACCATTGTGTGAAAGCCTCTGCTGCTATTGCACTTCATTACCACCTAGGGATGTTGCTGTATTTAATGGGATAAATTGACAAAAATGTTAATAAACCTCTGCAGAGAAATTCATCCATCAGCTGAATTTGCCCTTCTAAAATGCCCTTTGTGAAATTACCTGGGGACATGCAACACAATTAATATAAAACAGAGACACCAATAAAACTTTAAAAGGCTTAATTCCACAGAACATTTTTTTTTAAATGAAGTTTTAAACATGGACTGTCGTCTGTTTCAAAATCCATAAAGAAATTGGGCCACAGTGCCAATGTCTGAAAAGGCACAGCCTTTTGCACATGTTTATAAGAATATTTATAAACTGCATTTTGATGAATGAATGGAATATGGAAAACTAAAATCCCCAAACAACCCTTTGATTTAAGCGGTCAAAAGCTTTAATTAGGAGAAACGTGTCTCAATTGCAATTTAAACAGAGTTGCAGAACAGTTTGAGGCACAATATGTGTCTTTTCAGTTGAATTGCACACCAACAAGAATTAGCTTGGAAACCAAGAACAGAAAATTGCAGCGTACAAGTTAAGGCAGGGAAAAATAGACGCCCCTTGAGCAGTATGAGCTAATATCTGTGTAGCTGCCCTCAGGAGCCCAGATCTCGAGTGCTCCATTTCAGAGGTGGCAACAAGGCACCTTGATTACACGACTGCTCTGAACTTCTAAATAAATTTCAGAACTGCTCCAGCTTCAAGGTTAGAGAGTTACCTGAAGGACAAAGAAAACTTCCACTGATATAAGAGGTGAAAATATCTGACTGTATTTTTTTTGCTATGTCATTAGTGAGCTTCTGAGGTAAAGTCCAGGTCACTTAGCTGCAACATAAATTAAAAATTCTTCCTGATTTTGAGCCCAAAGCAGCTAAGAAAAAGGTGATTTATCATCTAGCACCTTGTAGAAAAGGATTGTAAGGATGGTGGTATAAGTAAATTTCCAGTTCCACCACCACTGCTGTGAAAAACAGCATTTCTTTCTGAGGTCCCAGAGCAGTACTCAAAGAGAAGTGTTGAACCCAGCTCTCATATAAAGACAGACTGAGATTGCTTCCCCCAAACTGCTGCAGCTTGATTTCATCTCAAAATACAATCTTACTGTGTTGGAAAATTATTGTATAATTATGGCATTTGATTATACAAAATACCCATAGTGATGATTGAAATGAGTGAAGGACTTTTAGAAAGGGAAAAATAAGGCTATTCTAAATGGCAGTAAAAGCTGAAAAATGGCTAAAGAATAGAGGTATTTTCACATTTGTAGGCAAAGAAGAAAATTAAGATTAAAACCACAGCACTATGTTAGACCTGAAACATGCATGCAGAATTGTATCTAATAAGTGACATAAATCCAAGAAGTGGAATATTCACAGCCCTGAACTGCTGGGGACTGATGTGATCCACCTGCTCCCCTGTCAATGCATGTGAACACATCACAAACACAGAAACACCTTAAATATGCTGAAATGAAACATGAACATGTTACTAATTCCCCAGTCATTCTGTCAAAACTGCTCAAAAGACATAACTAATGGGGAGGAATGCTTTTACATTACCTGGGGAAGAGTGAGGAAGATGTTCATGACGATTTTATTTTACCTCATCATTTTCTTTTTAAGCAAATGGCAAGGTTTTGAGGAATTATTTCAGTAGATGGCTTTAAACACAGAGGTTCAGCTTGGTAATTATAGTCCTAACAACAGAAGCTCCCTCTTCTGAAAGGATTTCTGCCCTGTTTCTGTGACAGGGAAATTAAGGCCAGGAGCTGATCTAAGCTTTGCCAGCTGGCTAAAAGTACTGTCACCACATGGAGAAGATTTTTGGCACAGTCCATTTTGTGGCACAGTCACAGCCCATTGTAATCCCCTCCTCATCTCCCAAGTGCAGTTAACAGTTAGCAGTACAAAAAATATTTCAAGTTCTGTATTTTTTAAATGGATTTTTAAAAGGAATATTAACAAAATTTATGAAAATATTCGGATGGGAGAAAACGGACACAGCCCAACATATTTCTGTATTACTCATTTTCTCTCTTTGCTCTTAAATCTTACAGGAGTCAACTTTTAGACTGAAGTCTTATGTAAGTGTCCCGCAGGCTCAGAGTAGTGAGTTATTTCTATTTCTAATCTGACAGAACAACAAATACCTCTGCAGCACTCTGTAATGCCCTCGTGTTTTTTGTAGCATTTCTGTCATTGTCAGTCTCAAGGAAGAACATGAAGTCCTTTTCTCTTTGTCTCTTTCTTTCATTCTTTCTTGTCCATTACATCTCCCATACTTTACCCATTTTTTCTTGCTGACGGGGTTTTTTTCCCCCTGTCTAACAAGAACACCCTGAATATGTTTGCTCTCTGCATTCCACCTTGCACTAGATGGGAAAAAATTATAAAGTCTGATAGCCAGATTCAAGTTAGTGCAATTTCTACTTCTGTCAGGCATTTTCCTAACAATAAAGTTCTTTTTCCATACATAGAAATATTTGACCTGATATTTGAAGTAGGAAGCTGCATGCAACCATAAGGCTGAGTCTTCCAAAGGCAGCCATTCAGTTTTAGTGAGCTGTGAAGTCATTGCAGCACTACCAGCATATAGAGCCAGTCTGGAGGTGAAAAAACCTGCCTCTATGCTCTCTTTCTTGACCAACTCCTGTACAGTATATTTCCTTCAGCATTTGGATGTCTAAATATTTTTTTTTTAATTTAAATTCATCCTATCTTCTTCAGAAATATTATACACATGCAGTTTATCATTGATTTCTCTGTGGGTGGAAATTTTTTCTTAACACTGTTTAAGAGGAAATGCTGCAGCATATGCTGTAAATTTACCAAATTATGAGAAACTGGAACAAATCTAGAATAGTATGGTATATAATGTCAGCTATTTCAAATGGATTTTGATTTTGGACTATTTAAGTATCAAAATACAAGGTCTTTAAGGACCTGTGAGATCCAGACTGTGTTTGATGATCTCTCTAGATAACAAATAACAAATATTGGTATTTATTTCAAATTCTACAAGAAAAAAAATACGTAAGTAAAGTCTCAAAAGATAAAATGCTCACACCATGTTAAAACAGTATGAAGGAAAGCATTGGGATTTTTTCTTTTTTTCCATAATCTTCTCTCTCACATAAACTATGGGTTTGTTTGTTCATTGGTTTTTGGTTTTTGTTTCAGGGAATGTATTTCTTCTCTCACTGTAGATATTTACCTTTTCCAATGTGTTTTTTGATTGCTGGAAAGCTAAATCCTTAAACATTTGGGCAAGTGAATAGCTTTCCTAGTGTGAGGAGTTTCACCAAAATTCCCATCTACCATTTTCAGTCAACAAGTTTATTAATGCAGATAAAATTACTCTAATACATAAACAGTTACATGTAGTCGGCACCTCCCTGGCCCACACAGGTTTGCCCTCTGCCACAGGCACACGCTCCAGAAGCCCGAGAGGTGACGGCCACAAAAGACCTTCTCTGAGGGCAGGTGCGGATCTCTCGCACTGAGGTGGGGCGGCCCCAGGAGAGATACCTGCAGGACGCGGTGGCAAAGAGAGGCTAGGAGGCGAAGAGCTGCGAGAGGGGGTCTCCCCAGGCTCTCCTTTATTAGGGTTGAGGGACGAGGGCTCCGGGTGGGAGAGGTCGGAGGGAGAACTCCGAGGATCTGAGAGTGTGCAGGGGGTTTTAAGGGGGGGCGGGAACTGGGCGGAGGGAAGGGTAACAACCAATGGGAGAGGGACAAAGAGGAGGGTACAGGGTTCCGGGATCCAATAAAATTAACTGGGGGGAGGGGACAACGAACTTCAACCAATGGGGGACCGAACACAGAAGAACTTTCCAGAAGGTGGGGCAGGTCCTAGACTGAGGTGCCGCCCTCAGACGTCCCCTCGAAGGAGGAGTCCTCCGCCTCTGAGGTGGAGTCTTCATGATTGGCGGCAGCCACAATAGGGGATGGACCTCCGACAGTTACAGGCTTGAACATAACACTTTACATATGACAAATAGCAAAATGTACAAATTAAAAACATTTTTATAAAATAGTAACTTCTGGAATCTAAACAGGGATTACCATAAATTTAAAATTAAATGAAAGCTATTGTTTACTGTTTTAAAATAAGGAAAGAATCAAAATTAATGCTCTCTTACTGCTTATTTTTTTTCTTTCCAGTTAGTTTACTTTCTGAATCTGTTCAAGTGTGTTCACGGGAGAATAGATTAGAGGTAGACTGAAAACGTTTTTTACTTTCTACTGCTTTTGGTAATATTTTTGGACTCCTTATACCCAGTTCAGAATAGATTTCTGACTGCTTTTCTGGTGATTTTCTTTCACACACATCTCCTTACCTCAGGAGAAAAGAATGAAGAAAACAAACCAAACCATCCACCCTACCACTGTGGTAAGGGAGAATAAATAGACATAAAGTTTTATCCTCCTTCCCCTCTCCATCCAGATCACCTATACAGTTTTCCAAATATACAGTGGCCATGTTAGCTCCTCCCTTGCAGCTCTGTGCATTCTGAGTGTTCCATAATAGTTGCTATATCAAAGACACGGAAAATTGTTCTATAACTCCGTTTACAGTTTCTGCAACGCCTGCACAAAAAATGGCTTAATGTCTAGAGGAAGACAAGCATTTATCATGTAAAGTTATTAACATCTTTGCTTGCAAAGGAAGACTTTTTTTATCCTTTATGAAACAAAGTTTTTGCTTAGGCTGATAAAAACATTTAGAGTAAATTGTGCTCCCTCTGTGCTCAACACCTGATTTCATCTGCTGCCCTGCAAGAGATGGCATCTTGATGTTGTCTTGAAAGAACTGCAAAGTTCAGCCAAAACAGAGCTTTGATAATGAACATCTGGCAAGGTGCTTATTTTTTCTAGTGCTCTTTTAAATAAAATTAAAGTATCACAAACCCCAGTAAAATTTATTTTCAAGTTGTCAGTGACCGGAGCATCTTTAATAATATACTCCCTGTGTCATGACATAGTATTATTTTATAAGCTGGTAGACATTGCTATGTGAAATAACGTTTTTCATAACTGTCCTTTGACATTTGACAGGACACTTCAGTGCTAATAGGGAGTAGAGTTCTGCCATAAGGATCAAAATACCTACTCCTTCCAATTGACTGGGTTTGCACAAACTTACTTTTTCTTTTTTTCTATTTTTTCTCTGAGAACAGCATGGGGAGATTAATATCTGATACTCTTATTTTAATTTAATCTTCTGGTGGTTTGTAGAAAGCTTACCTATCTTCCTCCTGCTATAAAAAGTGTTTTCGAGCTACCAAGCACCTTGCCAGTGTTTCAAAGGAAAATGAAAATTTAACTGAGACTTATAGTGCTCAGAACCAGAGATTTGGTTCTGCAGGCTCCAACAGAAGAAAGTATTTAGCCATCTGCTTGAAGACTCTCTACTCAGGAAAAGACTCCACAGATCTCAGCCTCATGCATTGTGGTTCCACGTATGTTCTGCTCCACTTGAATAAGGGTGTGTACTTCCTGAACAACGTGGAAATAATATTTTCAATCAATTCAAGAGGAATGTGCATTTTCCTGAAAGGAGTGAAAGAAAGTGTGATACTGGGGCTTATAATTTGCATAGTTAAACATTATTTGGCAAAACATAATTTTTTTCAGTGCATGAAAAAATTACTAGAGAAATATTTGTACTGTTTTGATGACAATGCTGAATTGGTTTTAGGTTTCAGATATAAGCTCTTCCTTGTCAAAAACTGCTCTTGAATTTGTTTTTCTTCAGGGAAAAATAACTAAACTTATTACAAAAATAGTCTCTTATATTTCAGGAAGCTCATTTAATAAGGGTTTCAGTGAGATAAGAGGAAGGCAAATAGGAAAATGACTTTTCTTTGGAGGTGGGTTAATGCTGAAAAATTGAGTTAGAGGAGGAGAATGTAAACTATAATGGAATTAGTGTGAGACTAATGTGGTTCATGTCAAGTACCATGAAGAAAATTTGAGGTGTTATGCAAAAGCAATGAATACCTCCTTCTCTAATGAGCCAGGATAATCACGATATGAAACTACTATCTGATCTTGTTGCATCATGGGCTTGTCCTTTTGCAGATGTCAAAATCCAGTTTGAATTCCCTTACCATCAGAGCAGTATTTGCTCTAAGAGATGTACTGGTATTGTGTTGGGACATTGTCGCTGTTCGTAACGAGAGCGGCGAGAAACGACATGATCAAAGATCAGGAAAAAAGCCAATCTTTAATTAATTATAAATCGGTTTATATAACTTGGTTTGCAAGAGTAGCGTGGTACTATTGGTCCTTTGATCAACCACCTCCTCGAATGATTGGTGGAGGCTATAAAACACCCATTTTAAAATATTTTTCTCAGTGTACCATAACAACACTAACTGAACAACAGCAGGTGCAAAGATAAAGAGTTAGTTTACAAAACCATCTTCACTGTTTTCATCTAGTCTGCATGAGAAAGCAATGCTCTCACAGAACACTAAGAAAAAGCTGAAGAATTTCTCTGCTTCTAACTTTTCAGCATCCATAGGACATCAGTTTTTAGAATCAACTCTTAGCTCTATTAATGTAATGTACGTCAACCATAACACCTGGAATTTCATGATAAATTTTTATTTTTTATTCAGCTGTACTTTAGAGGAGACATCCTTTCCTGGAGGGGCTACTTTTATTTTTCCAGCTACAACCAACCATCCTCAACTGAAATCCTGTTATCTTGGCAGAATGATTTTGTATGTTAAAAAACAAAACAAAATTTTAGTTTTTATGAGAAATATATTTTTAACAAAGCATTCAAAGCAGTGGGTTATTGTTGTTGCTATAGTATTTACACAGTTATTAAATATATCCTTATGTCTAGAACGTAGGACTTTTGCTGTTAGATGCTGTTTTCTTTTCTTTGCATAAATGATATGGATGAATATTGTCTCAGTCAATGTACTTATACTTGCCTAAAATCACATCAAGACCTATTATGCATCTTCCAGAAAGAAAGCCAGACAATGCTGTGTGTCAGCCACAGTCATTCTGTTGGTTTAGTTGAAGCACTGAAATACCATTTTGACCATTGTGAAAGTTATTTCATAAAAATTAGGATGACTTGTGATTTTTTTTTTCCTTTTTTCTTTATTTTTTTCCTTTCTTTTGGGACTAAAGTCAAATAAAATTCAGATAGCTATGACTGAGGGAAAAAAAAAGTTTTATTATCTTTGTTTTTTATTGTGAGTGAACTGAAGTTTCTTTCATGGTGTTTTCATGAAGGCATCATATGAGAACACAAGATCCACCATTGCAAAAGACGCTGTGGAAAAAACTAGTTATTAGCTGGCATTTTACTTACATGCATTAAAAGTTGTCTATAGTTTACCAGAGTTTGATTAATCTCAGTATTCTGGCTTATGTATCTATTTTGAGAAATATATTTTTACTGCTCAATACAAGAAAATTCAAGGTTTTTTAAAATTTTTTTCTTCTTTGTGTTGAGTTGAAAATTCCCTGTTTTAAATTCTATTAAAAAATTGTGACCATACAACTAGTGCCACTACAGAAGAGGATCCATAACGCGCAGAGCAAAAATGGAAAATCAGACACCGTGTTCAGGAGAAACTGGTGTGTATTTTAGACCAAATCAGTAACAGAGAAGGAATAAAATGAATGGGACCTGCCAACCTATTTCAGTATGTGGATACTAATTATACTAATCTCTTATTATCATGTTTTCTGCAATTTTCTTCCAAGAAGAAAAGAGAAAATACAATTTTACTCTTGATAATCTTATAAGGGGTATAGTTTTTGCCAGTAGATTTTTTTAGGGTTAAATTTATTATTAAAGTACATATCAGAAAGCTTTCTCTTTCTAGAAAATTTCCCCCTAGTTTACTCCAAAGATATTTTCTAATTTATTACAGGTGAAATGAGCAGATTTATATAAATAAAGATACTCAGGGAAAAAAAACTATTGCTTTCTTCATTTACTCACCCTCCCTCAATCATGCTTTTTCAGGAGACAGTCTCTATTAAGCAAAATTACTATGGAAGATATGTTCCAAGCTGTCAGTCTCCCAAGCAGATGGCAATGGTTTGGTTTATTGCACAAGAATATCTTATAAATCATTTGTGTACATGGTGATAACAAAGGATGCTGAAGGCTTCAGTTGGCAAACACAATGTCATCATTACTACATGCTTGCTAATGTTGTCAGGAAAAAGTGTCATTGATGTATTAAGAAAATCTCAACAAAATAATTGGGAAGTTTTGCTTGAACTTTAGTGGTGTAAAATAAACCCAAGTGATCAGATGTAATTTTTAAATTCTGTTTGAAATGACAGAAAAGAAAATTTACTTCTGCCTGCAAAGACAAAATATTTTAAAATTGTGTTTATATTATAATGGCAAATCAACTTTCTCAGCACTTAGTAAAAAATAACAGCTGAGTGATAGTAATTTTTCACAGCTGAATGTGAAATTTAAAGAAATTTCTCAAATAATAATTAGAAAAGAAATTTTTCAGAAGATAGAACAGGAAAATAGAGGAAATGCTTAACTGCAGATTTCATCACCATCCTTTCTTCTCACATAATGGTAAGGCCATTTTACACAAGACTTCGATATCCCATATTAGGAAAGCAAGACATAGGTTGGTGAATTAATTAACTTTGCAGCTGTCATGCCAAAGGCTATTAACAGCCACACAAGCAGAACCTTCTTCTCAACTTGTGTCTATTTCAATAAACCTCTTTGCCTTTTTAGCTGTGTCTTATCATGAAAAATGAAACAGTAAGCAGATAGTCTACTGGGAAAGAAGTATTTTTTTTGTTTAATGTTTATTCAGAGTAAGAATTACATTCATTAAAAAGTTTGGCATATGTCCAGATATATACCAGAGGCATGTCTGAGTGCTCTCCAAGAGACTCGGTCATTGAGTACTTTTGTAGAATCAGAACCATAGAATAGTTTGGGTTGCAAGGAACATTAATGATCATCTAATTCCAATCCCTGTACCATGGGCAGGGACAGTTTCCACTAGACCAGGTCACTCAAATCCCCATCCAACCTGGCCTTGAACACTTCAAGGATAGGACATCCACAGCTTCTCTGGGCAACTTGTTCCAGTGCCTCACCATCCTGACAGTAAAGAATTTCTCCTTAATATTTAGTCTGAACCTACCCTCTTTCAGCTGACAGCCAGTCCTCTTTGTCCAATCACTATATGGCCTTGCAAAAAGTCCTTCTCCAGCTCTCTTGTATCCTCCTTTAGTTACCGGAAGACCGCTATAAGGTTTCTCTGGAGCCTTCTATTTGAAAAATCCCAGCTCTCTCAGCCTGTATTTATAGGAGAGGTGCTCCAGTCCTCTGATCATCTCTTTGGCCATCCTCTGGATTTGCTCCAACAGGTCAATGTCATCCCTGTGCTGGGACCCCAGAGCACTCCAGGTAGGGTCCTACCAGAGCGGAGTAGAGGGGCAGAATCCCCTCCCTTGCCCTGCTACCCACGCTGCTTTGGATGCAGCCCAGGACACTGTTGGTGAGTGCACATTGCTGGGGCATGTCCAGCCTCTCATCCATGAACATCACCAAGTGCTTCTTGGCGGGTCTGCTCTTGAGTCATTCTCCATCCAGGATTATTTGTGCCTGGGATCACCCTGACCCAGGTGCAGGATGTTGGATTTGGCTTTGTGAACTTCATGAGGTTCACACAGGCCCAGGTCTCAAGCCTGTCTAGGTCCCTTTGGATGACGTCCCTTGCCTTCAGCATGCTGACTGCACCACACAGTGTGCTGTCCTTGACCAACTTGCTGAGGGTGCTTTGAATCCCAGTGTCCATGTCAACAATATCAAACAACATTGGTCCTAATACCGACCCCAAAGAAACACTACTTGTCACTGATGTCCACGAGAATTTTGTTCCAGTGGTCCAATGGACACTAGATGGAAGCAAGCTGTGAAAAAAAAAAAAAAAAATCCCAGTTTAGATGAAGATGATTTTAGTGGGTGTCAGAGATAATTCAACAGACTGAGATTAACCTTGCTGCTAAAAAACAAATAAAATTGTCAAGAAGGATGAAAATGTGGAAAAGAACAAGACTATTTTGTTCCTAGGGATGGAATTTTCTTAACATAAAAGTTGGCAGTACAGTTAGCATGTAGCTACAAAATAGGAATGGCTAAGAATTGTATTAGGTAAGATTTTGGACTAGATCACCATAATGCACTTCCTCTTAAAAAAACTGAAAATAAAGAAGATGTCAGATAAGCATGGAGCTCTTGCTCACTTAGATGAGATGTTCTGAGCTCACATTACCTTGATCAAAACTATCATTACAGTAATCTCTGAAATACTTTGTGCATTGCACAAACCTCAGAAAGAAGTATGTCACTTATTATTTCTGGACTCTTAGCTGTTTTGCAGTTTGGTATTGTTGCTCCTAAGTATAGGCAGATAAGCTAAAACAACCTTCTATATGTGGAATCTTATCTGAACAGAAAAAGTACTGTACTTAGCAATTTTACGCAAGGTAAATGTAAGTATTTTTATCCATGATAAAGACATAACTGCAACAATAATAATACTAAAACTTAAAATCCAAACTTTGTTCAGTGGAAAATTGTTGTGGTGGTTCAGTCCCGTGTGGAACTGTCTGGGCCGCAAGGGACCCGCACCCTGAAAAGGGTCCACTGGCTGGACCTCACCGCAGGCTCGAGCCCTAAAGATTAGGGCGAGATACCACAAGGCCCTGCGAGAGCAGGCAAACTGTTCCTCCTCGATTGGTCCCTCTTCTCTCCTCCCTACTCTCCCTATATAAGGTTATGTTCCTGAATGTTCTACACCTTCCAACACCCCATTGGCTCTCTGTTCTTCCTCCCCGCCTCCCTTATACCTCGTTGGGCTGTTGAGAGTTCCTCCACCCCTGTACCACCCACTTGCCTTGCTGTGATTCGCTTTTAGAGTTTCCCCCGCCCCTTTTGTAGCCATATAAAAACTCATGTCAGGGCTTGTTCGGGGCTCTTTGTGCCCCCTGGTATCTATACCTGCGGATTCCGTCACCGAATAAACCCTTCCTGTTTTACCCTACGAAGAGCCCTTCCCACCTCCTTTATCTCCTCTGGCGCCTTATTCATCAGTGGGTGACACGGACCCTTTCGTGTGCCTCCGTGCACCCTCCCACCATTGCAGACTGCACCAGCCATCCTCGAGCCCACAGCTGGGAAGGACGCAGTCGCCCGGCCACCCTGCTAGCCGTGGTCTTGCTGCATGCTGTCAAACAAGAAAATAGTCAAACAGGTTTCCTGAGACATAATTCCTACATAATAAAACTTGTTTACAAATGAAAGCCTGAATGTCATGACCCACTGGTAAGGGGTGGGATGTTCGTTAGGAATTCTTGTCATGCAGAACAAAGACATGTGTCAGGGAACTCTCATGCTTTTATTGTACAGTTGCTATAATTTTGGCAACCAGCCCACTGTTTTGATTTAAAAGGCATTGGCTAACATGCCCTTAAGTTCTTACAACACATTTCCACAAAAAGTGTTGGCTAACAAGCCCTTAATTTTGTACAATACACTTCTCAACTCTCACAACAAACTGCTCAAAGGTGCTGGCACATGACACACCATTACAGAAGCCTTCCAGTCCCAGAGCCAAGTTCAGTATGGAATATGATAGCTGTGCTTAGCCCAGACAAAGCAAGGGAAGAAAACACAGAGTATCAACAGTCTTCAAGTCCTGTGTTGGTTCTGCTGCATGGATGGTCCAGAGCTGGGGCAAACAAAGAAAACAAAAGAGAAAGACAGGAGAAAGAGAGAGAGAAGAAAGACAGAAGAAAAAAGAGAGGGATGGGATGTGGTCCCCCGCCTTTTATAGTTAACCTGGTGCACAGCTCTAAGGTAAACTAAATTTTTCACACTGTTTCATTGGAAGAGTCAATAATTTCCCTCAATTATTTCTTGTATCTCTGGACAGTTTAATTTATTTTTAAAATTTTGTGCACACCCTTGGATCCTTGAGGCAAAATAAGAGGAACAATTGGCCCCTTTATGGAGGAGAAACAGGAGAACCTATTGGTCCAGGTCCTGAACCATTTGACTGGGACTGTTCAAGAAAAAATTAGATCATCTGGTGTACTGGTTTGAAAGCAAACCAGAGAGACTCCAAGTCAGAAATACAATTTAATAGGGAAAATAAAATAAATGCAATAGTACAAAAAGAAAAACCACTGACAGAGTCAGAATACAACCTGACACCCTGTCGGTCAGGGTGACATCTCAGTGTCATTTAATGAGTTTTCTGGAGACTGGCTACTACTGTGCTCGTTTTCCTACATCAGTTCAGCTTTATTGCTATCAACAAAGCATTGCCATTTTACCCCCTGATACTCTGCCTGATTGTTGAATGGGAACTGATACAGCCAAAATCTACAATTTCTGAATAAATAAATAAACAAAAATTGCGGTGATCAAACATTTCTTATCCGAAAAACTGTCCGTAACTTTCATAAACCACAACAAAAATATTTATGGTGGTTCTGTAGGTTTTACTGCATGATTTTTGTCAATGGCTTACTGTGAAATTGTACAGTAAATGTTTTCATTGAAGTACGGAAATTAAAAGTCAACTGCACATGATTTTAAATAATATACACATATAATGCAAAGAAAAACTGAAATCCTGAACTCTTGAAGACTGATGATGGTTCTGCCACTGACTTCAAGCCAATTAGTATTGCACTTGAACATTTTTTCTGCACCATTTAGGAACCATTTTGGACAAAACTAGTCTGTACCGATGGTTCTTGACAGGTGCATTTAAGTGAGAATTAATCAATTCATTTAGACAATGTTTAAAATGTGGCTACAAATGTATTTGATGCTAGTAAGTGAATATGCACGCACTCAAGTAAGAGCTTTCCTTCAAAATGTTAGGATTTTACTATAGATATTAAAAATAAACTTACTATCATACATATAAGGTTCTCTCAAAAGTTATATACATCTCTTTACTTGAAGAACTAAACCAACAATAGTTTTTTCTATTTTAAAATGCTAAAGGTGAAATATCAGTGAGGAAGCTAGTACAGCAAGATCTTTCTCAGTAATTCTGGAGGAGAGTGTGTGAGATACAGCAAATCTCGTTCTGAAATGGAAAACAAGGATGACCTTATTTTAATGATTTGCCTGAAAAACAACAACAACAACAAGTATTTGAACTTAGCTGCATTTTGAAAGTGAGGAGGAAAAACTACTCTCTGTGCACACTAGGAAGTTCCTCTGCCTTTCATATTTCTAATTCCAGGCAGCATGCTATCTGCTCCAAGGAGCAAGAAAACAAATGCCAAGCTTTAATCAGAATTATATTGGCTGTGTAGGGACTTTAGGATCATTTGCCCATTCCTAACAATGTCATGCCGATTCTCTTCAGAATATCAATGCAGAAGCCTTTGCCCTTGCTGTGAAGAAAAGGTTGCAAAATACTGAAGATGAGCAGTAGGTCTGTTTGAGGTTAACATTCCTTTTTGTGATGAGGAGAAGAGGAAAGGGTAAAAGTTTCGGTCTAATTTAATTCCTTAATGAAACTAAGAATTAGAATCCCTGCAGTGTAGAGCTAACCTTTCTCTGATGTCAAGCATTTTTTTTCCTTAAATACATCTTGGATAATGCTGTAGACTTACGGCTATCTGAGGGTTGGCTTAGAGGCCATTGATAAGGCATACTGTACTGAATTTGATGGACCTGACACATCTACCTTAATCAAAAATCATTTTTCCAGAAAGCAGAGCCTTATTTTTCAATAAGAAATGTTAGATCAGTCCAACATTTGTTTATTTCTTTACAGAAAGTGATAGCTTTTACCTACTTAATTGTTAAAAATTTAAAGAGATGTTCTTTTCTGCTTCCTTTTTCCCCAGTGTCCCTAAAATCCCTGGTCTTCCTTCTCTTATTCTGTGAAGGAATAGTAAAACATGCCCAGGTACAGGTAGTGTTCAACAGGGGCAAGACACACTTTGGACCATCTTGTTATTTGGACAGTAAGGAAGATGGAGAAAACATGACAAGGAAAACAGCTCTGCTTCTATCACTTCTGGTTCTGAGGAAAAAGGCAATTGTTTTGGATGCATTGGAAAGTCAGTGCTGTGTCTCCCCTCACCTTCCCTTAGTCTTCTGGCCAAAACCTGTTCTAATTAGTTTATTTTTTAAATGGCCATTATATAGCTATTTAGTTTATGTCACTATTACTATGGTTTGACTAAATTGTTATCATTGACAGGTGATCGTCATCACGGCCTTTTATTGCAAATACTACAACAGAAACATATTCCAGGGAGCACATAATACAATAAAATGTTTATAGTTGTTTTACAATCAACTACTTGTATTTTTCCAATTTTTCGAATTTCTAATTTGCACTATATGTTCTGGTACCAGTCTAACACTGTGTTTTTCCTTTATGCTCTTCTTTTCTACTGCCTTCTTTGTCATCCCATCCTGGTTCTTCTAAATCGTCAATTCTCTCTGTAATAAGACTTCATGATGTATTCACTCCAGATGTCTTCACATGCTAGATTTGTAGTTTTGTTTATCTTTCTATTTAATTTTCTCTTACAAACCCTTTCATAATGTCCTAATAAGTATATTCAGCCTACAATCCCTGCCTCTTTTGGGGATTTTTTTTCAAAGAAATATACTATTCTTCTTATCAAAGAACAGCTAAGCTTTTTAATGATTATTCTTTAATCTATGTTTTTGAAAACTAATGTCTCCTCAAGTGAAAAAATACCTGCTGTTTAAACTACCATAGAACTGCTTTATGCATAATGACACATGGTCCCATCTTGTAGCTAGACAATTTACATGGGTAGTATAATTTTATACTTGCATTTTGAATATATTGTTGCATATTAGAAAGGTAATTCAAACATTTGCAAATAAACATTGACTAAAAGATGGCCATGAATGAATACTTAAGCTAAACTCTCCTTCCTATGGGAATTGTTGCTGTTTCTGTTGTATTTCATTATTCTGGATCAACAGGATAACTGTCTCTTCCAAACTTGTAAGAGGTTGACAACTTGACATTTCACAGAGTTGTTAATAACTGGGATTAAATGTTTTAGTGCATGATCTCAGGATCACAGAATTAACTAGGTTGGAAAAGACCTTTGAGATCATTGAATCCAGCTTCTGACCTAACACCACCTTGTCAACTAGACGCATGGTGTGTTAGGATTTCATATTATGAGCTAAGAATGTTAGAAAAGAATTTCAGATCAAGTTTTTCACCTCTTCCTCTTTCTTTTCGGTGTATGCTAATAACCAGTTGCTCTAGATCTTTCTGATGTGAAGTCTATCTACACATCTAGTTTAACTATTTAACTATGCCTTTAGAGGGCAATAGTCAGTTTCTTCATTACGTGATGCATGTAAGCATTCATTTAAGATTCCATTGGCTTTTTTCCCTGTTATATAAGGGATATTAGACATCACATATCCACATTCCTTTTCAGCACCCTGCCTACATTGCTTAATCAATGGTGAGGAACTGATACGCCACAGGAGAAAAAGACATACACTCAAGAAACCAACAAAGCTAGAAGTGATGCATGTTAACTCAGACTATCGTCTTTCACCACTTGCAGGGAAGTAAATTCACAAGAGAAAGAAAGGTGTACCATTGAGAGAGACAGTGAGATAATTCTTCTGAAACTGCCTAGAAACTCCATGTTGGAGACTCTTTATCTCTTCCCAGGTCAGTGTAACTTAAGTTGGGAGCAGAAAATAGAAGCTGTATAATTTATATCTCCTTCTTGAGGAATGACTGTTTTTTAGAAGACGTTTTTGCAGTTGTGCTATCTTCTTTATTTCTTCCAATTCTACTTTTATTTCTTTTCTGAGTTGTTCTGCATTTAAATGTTAGTACTAGGATCCCTAACATCCCCTAAAATAATAGGAGACTAGTATAACTAGCCTGTGTCAACTTAATCAAGTTCTAAATATAATTTTCTCAATATCTTTGTACATAGGGCAAGCAGAAAAGAAAATCAGAATAAGTCCAGCTGCACATAGGGACTTCCCAAAAATACGTTTTTATAAACAGATCTACAAAGTAATTTGAATAGGAAAGTAATGTAGACAGATATGTGCAATGGATGGCTCAAAGGACAGGAAAGTCATGAAAGTTCTGAAAGATTGGGCAGAAAACTAGCCTTCAAGTTTCCAAACAATAATGAAATTTTGGTGTCTGGCAGAATTTTATTTCAGAAGCGTTATAAATATTGCCCTTAATTTTCAGAAAAAAAATAAAGCCTGAAAAACAAAGTAAATTCATTTTTCAATGCTTAAAAATTTAAGAACATGGGTAAAATACAGTCTCTACTTATGAAAGTATGTATGTGGATACTTTGTGCAAGAAATTGGGACATGAAACATTAACAAGAGAGAAAAAAAGGGTAGTACTACTCTTTCTGGGAAAACCTACCAGTTCCGTCATTCATCCAACACCTAATCTTCCACTTTTGCTTCAAATCACAACTTTCACACAGTTGTGTTTCTCAAACAAATATTTCTGCTTTTGGTATTAATTAAAAAGAAGAAAAAGGGTAATCTTTCAAAATGCAGCAGTGTTTTATTTCTGTTAAATGATATAATCGGTTTCATTGGGCTATTCAGAATATTTGAAATATGAAATTTATACTTTTTCTGATTTGTCTTTATTTTCTTAGCTTGTGCTATCACAATTCTCTAATAAATGGTGTGTGGCACAGAAATATCTTACCTAGAAGACACCAAACTATCTTGGGAAATACAATGCCATATTGGAGAAAAGGTTTTATGTGAACTAATTTGCTTTAGCTATGCTGGGCTGAAATGGCTAGATTTTTCCTAGAAATATTTATATCAAATGTCATTGCACTACGGACACCTTATCATATATCAATTGAAAATAAAAGAGACAGTTCTCATTGTCATGGCAATCATGTCTGAGTGTTTCTCAAGAGGAATTAGACATTTAAATAAGATGTTACATGCCATCTTTGTGGACTTGGATCTTGGCCTCCTAAATTTGTTTTCTAATTACAGTTTCACTGAGGATATTTGGCATGAGACATAAACACATGAAGTATTAAATTTGTCAGTGGCCTGCCAAACATATCTCTGATTGATCAGGTAGAAACTAGAGGAGTTTTAAGAAAATTGAACAATGCTTCATAGTAAAATACATGTTGTTCCCCATAATACATTCTTAAAGGTCATCTGTCTGGGTATCCTTAAGCACATTTTCCTTTCCTCTTCGCCCTTTTTTTTTTACCTATACGATGCAGTTTATTGAAAAAAAAATCTTATGATTAGTTAACTTTTATTGTTTCAAAAGAGAGAGCAGTTTTCTTGTGTTTTATGTCACAAAAAGCTCAAACCTGCAAATATTTGCTACTTATCATGTGTGATTCCATTATTTTCGAAGACAAATAAAATCGAGTAAAATTACTCGTGTAATAGAACTTAGAAGTACAAAAAATGTGTAATAAATTGTATCAATTTCTTTTTTTGTTGTTTATTTTTTCCCCACTGAAAATTGATATTACTGCCTTTTCAAATTGGTCTACAAAATACTCTTTTTTTTGTTCCCAATCACAACTTTTCTGTTGCCCTTACACATTAGAAGTATAGCTCAAGATATTTATAGCTATTTTTCATTTTATTGGAGTAGACCATAGTGGCTCTCATATGCTGCATTCTGTATTATGTTTTGCTTGTGTTTTCTGGTAGAACATTGCTAGATGACTACCACCAACGTTTGTTGTATTGCCTTTCCCTGATCAGCCCAGTCTGGTTTTTATTCTGTTGATGTCTACCAGGCCAAAGAGCACAGTTTCTTTCAAAGAAACATACTTCATCTGGCACATGCTTCCAAACCGTAGGAGTTCTCTCTTCTTTCTCACGTCAGTGACAGACTGAGGTTTCTTTCCTTTCCTTGTCCTTACTAGATCTCTTTGGATGCTTGTTGTATTTTAAGAATTCTCTTATCAGTGAATCACATGCATCTGGTGTGATAAGTGTGTTTTAACCCCAGCCAGAAACTAAGCCCCACACACCCACTCACTCTCTACCCCCCTGGTGAGATGGGGGAGAGAAGCAGAAGAGAAAAAATTAGAAAATTCATGTGTTCTGATAAAGACCATTTGATAGGTAAAGCAAAAGCTATGTATGCAAGCAAAGCAAAACAAGGAATTCGTTCACCACTTCCCATGTGCTGGCAGGTGTTCACCATTCCCAGGAAAAAAGGACTCCATCACCTGTAATGGTGACTTGGGAAGACAAACTCAACGTTTGTCTTCAGAGGGGAATGTCCTCTCCTTCCTTTTTCTTCCCGTTTCTTCCTCCAGCTCTACATGCTGAACATGGTGCCAATACGTTACGGAATGTCCCTTTGGTTAGTTGGGGTCAGCTGTCCCAAATGTGTCCCCTCCCAAGTCCTTGTGCACCCCCAGCCCGCTCACTGGTGGGGCAGTACAAGAGGCAGAAAAGGCCTTAACCCTGTGTAAGTGCTGTTCAGCAGTAACTAAAACCACCCCTGTATTATCAACCCTGTTCTCAGCACAAATCTAAAACCAGCTACTGTGAAGAAAATTACCCAAGCCAAAACCAGCACAGTGATACTGATGTAGCCCAAAAGCCTTGCCTTCACTTGTTTTCCAGCTTTGTTATCTGAAATCACAGTAATCTTCTTTTACAAATCTTCTGCAGATCCATGGATATTGCATATACAGAGACTATTAAGGGTATCCATCCAGTGTTTCCATGGCTTTAACAAGTCTCTTCTTTCCAACAAAAAGTCCCAGTAATTCAGTGAAAATGTCCTCTAAAACTGAGAGGACTTACTGTGTGAATCCTTGGTGATAAGTTTTGGACCTGGAACTGCGTAGGTACTACTGCTATGATTTGTATTAAAAGCTATAGTAATCGAATAAAGAATTTTGTTATATAGTAGGGAAGATCCAAGTGCTTGAGAAGGATAAGTATTTAATTAAAAGGAGATTTTGAAAGTGAGGATATGGTCTCCAAGTTACATGATGAAATTCAATAACAGGGAGTATTATATCTTTTAAGTCAACTTAGTCTCCTGTCCCCAGCAAATACCAAGGAAATACAGGCAACACAGGCAGGAAAATCCTGCTAGAAGAAGGGAAAGAACTGATCTGGGTGTTTTACCTGTTCAAATATGGTATTTGAGCCAAAATGACTTGGTTACAGATGTGACAAATATCACCAAGGCCATATTTAAGAAAAGAGAAATAATAATGTTTTTATTAGTTGTCTGCCTTAGTATTACCATATCAACATTTTTAATAGAGATGTTTATAAGGAGCTCTTCCTAGGATGACAGGAGACATAGAAATAGGGAAGGTTAGAGGAAACACAATACTAATCTTCACACACTAAACTGTTACCGTGTTTACAAAGTATTTGGAATTACAAAGTATTTGGAATTACAAAGTATTTTTCTTATCATCAATATATAATTAACTTGAATTGTTGTAGAAATGATTAATTTCAGAAACTGGGGGAAAATACCTGCTTGCAAGGACAGCTAATTAATAGAACAGACTACTTTGTGAGGTTTCAAAGAGTAGATGACATAGAGCGTTTTTTTATAGGCTAAAAGAGAGGACTGGCTGGAATGCTTCATGATGGCTTCTCAAACCCCATGAAATACAGTTTCTATGCATAGTCCAGTCACTAATGCCAATGGTAGTTTCATCACCAGTTTCAATGATTAAGTAATCTAAATGCAATTAAAAGTCTCCTCTGCATGCCAGCGAGATACACACAGCAGCTACCTATCCTTATCTTCCTTTTACAGATGGAGAAATCAAAGGATGGAAGACAATAAATGCCTGCAAGACAGAAAAACATGATTTTCCAGACCTCGGAATTCAGTCACATTGCTTTCTTCTATGAGTAAGAGTGAATGACTCTTAATGTGACTTAAGGGACTTGCCATAACCATATATTTAATCATAAACTCCCTTAAATGCAGAAAGAGTTAAAAGATATGAAGATATAAACTAAAAGGACTGCTTTCATTAAACCTCTGTGGAGCTATTGTTCTAACTTCTCTGGAGGCTTTTGAAAGTCCCACTTAATAATAATAATTGAAGAAGGCAGCAATGTGTTTTAACAAAATGCTTTGAAAAATGTATTCCTCCATTTATAGCACTAAAAGTCTGTATTTTTGAAAGCTAAAGTAGGGAAAGAACAGCTGGGATGACATCTCTTGTCTACGTTTGGGAATTCAAACAAAAAATATACTGCTTTGCCAATGGTCGAGTTTTATAGAAAATGGTCTGTTTACTGCTTGGAAAACTGATGATTTGACTGAATCAACAAGATGCCCAAATAATACTGCACAGTTTGCACCTGCTTGTCTTGTTTTGATGAATGTGAAACAATGCAGATTAAGCATGACCAGGTGTAATGCAGGAACACATATGCTCAAGCACTCTGTTTTTCTTATTCTTCATTCCTCCTTCCATCTTTAAATCAGTTTTCACAGGAATTTTTTTTTAAGAAACCTGACAGAAGGGTTCACAGCCCAACTCTTTCACTCTGATAGTTCTGCATCACTGTAAGCTCTGCATCCTTCTTTTCTCCATTTTACTGATCTAAATTACTTGCTCAAAATACCACTTTTTTGTATGACTGCAAAGAACATGATACTTTCTTGCCTCTGTACTAAAGAGCTAATAATGAGACAGTATTGTGTGTGTCTTTGGCAACTAGAAGTCCTTAGGGAAATCTGAAGAGCTCTTTCCAGAAGCACCTCGTTACTACTGGAAAACTTTATAATTTTTAACTTGCTCTAAGGATTTTATTTTTCTTTTGCATGTTTGTGTGTGTGCTTGGATTTTCTTTTTGAACTCCAGATTAAGTTTGGAATATTTTTCATTAAGCACAGTGATAAAGAATATACCAAAACCAGTACCTCCAACAGCAACCAACAATCCTTGTCTTTATCCAGTTTTAAATATAATTTTTCCTTCCAGAATCAACAACCTGTGTCTGTAGGAACTGTTTTCTCTCAAAGCATTCCGTTTTCATTAATGAATTAATTAATAAAAACTGGGCTTCTCTACATTAGGAACATAGATACTATTTCCAGCTCACTGATGAACTGGAGTTGTTTGGAGAGTTGAGATGCAAGACTAATCTCTAGTTATGTGTTTATTACTGTTGGGATATGCACGTGTATATGTGCGGAATGCAGTCTTGGAGGAAAAAAGGAAATATAAAGGAAAGAAGTGCATCCATATGTTTTATCTGGACCTGTGCTAAGTACTCCATAGATAGAAGAGGAAGACACCAAACCGGAAATTTCATTCAGGAAAAAAGATATTGTTAAAGCAGGTGTGAGAAATTAGTATTTATCAATGACAGTTGAAATCTGCACTAAAATTTAGAATTCCCTGTCTCTGTCACATCTCTGGAAAGAAAGGGATATGGAATATGTGATAGAGAATGTCTCTATCACAAGAATTCCATTGTCATTGATATGGTATGTACTAAACACATAGTGGGAATTTTCCTCAGTGGAAAATATGAGAAAAAAATCTTATTAAAAAGTTATTCCTATTAATTAAGGAATGCTTAATATATTTATAACTATCTCTACATATATAGAGGCTGCTGAAAAAAAATGGAGCTGCAGTCGATTTAGCACATGTCAAACAAGAATAATATGCAAAACAAACTTCACATCAAACTGAGACAAGAAATTCTATGCTTATAATTTGAAAAACCCCAAATGTAACATGAAGGTTATGTGGACTCTAGCAGCTGAATTTGAATCTGCATCTAATTTTAACAACAGGGGTCTCTCCCTTTGTGACAAAAGTTATGAAAATCACTTATAGAATCATAGAATATCCTGAGCTGGAAGGGACTCTCAAGGATCATCAAAGCCCGACTCCTGCACAGCCCCAAGAGTCACACCCTGTGCCTAAGAGTACTTTCCAAACACTTCTTGAGCTCTGTCAGGCTTGGTGCTGTGACCACTTCCCTGGGGAGCCTGTTCCAGTGCCCAACCACCCTCTGGGTGAAGAAACTTGTCTTACTATCCAACCTAAACCTCTCCTGACACAACTTCATGATGCTCTCTTGCGTCCTGTCACTGGTCATCAGAGAAAAGAGATCAATGTCTGCCCCTCCACTTCCCCTCATGAGGAAGTTGTAACTGCAGTGAGGTCTTCCCTCAGTCTCCTCTTCTCCAGGCTGAATAGACAAAGTGACCTCAGCCTCTCCTCATATAGCTTCCCCTCAAGGCCCTTCGCCATGTTTGTAGCCCTACCTTAAATGCTCTCTGGTAGCTTTATATCTTTTTTATGTTGTGGCACCCAAAACTGCACACAGGACTCCAGGTGAGGCTGCCCCATTGCAGAGCAGAGGGGGACAATCCCCTCCCTTGCCCAGCTGGTGATGCTGTGCCTGATACTATCAGTGAGTTGGAGGAGGCAGTGGAGCACACAGTCATCAAATGTGTAGATAAAACCAAATTCAGGGGAGACAAGTTGATGTGCGTACGATTAGGGACACATCCAAAGAGGCCTGGACAAGCTAGGGGAATGGACATACAGGAATCTTGTGAATTTGAGCAAGGACAAGCATGAAGTGCTAGTCCTGGGGCAGAAGAGCTCCTGTACTGGAAACAGGTTGCAAAGAGGCAGGCCGGGAACAGCTCTGGGAAATCTATGGTGAGCAGCGAGGTGAGGCTGAGCCAGCAAAGGGGACCAATGGCTCCCTGGTCTGTATTAACAGGACCATGGCCAGGAGATACGAGCAGTAATTTATCCTCTACAGAAATTCACAATACTTTGTTCAATTTTCTCCCCTGATAACAAGAAAGGCATCAACAAATTAGAGTGTATTCAGGAGAGGGTCCTCAGGGTGGAGATAGTGGGAGAACTTGCCCTGTAGGATCATGCTGAGAGACAAGACCTGGAGCAAGGATGGCTTTAAGAGCAGCTTCCCAAATGCTTTCAAGGGATGTTATCAAGGAGATGGAGCCTGGTCTTTCTCAACTCTGTGGTGGGAGGAAGAGGGACAATGGCCACAAATCAGGCTAAGAGATGTTCATGCTGGATACAAGGAGGAATTTCTTCTCCTTAAGGACAGCTCAGCAGTGGGTCAGGCTGCCCAGAGAGGCTGCAGTTTTGGAGGTTTTCAACACCCACTGGGACAAAGCCCTGAGCAACCAGCTCTGAACTCAGAGCTGGCCCGGATGTGAGCAGGAACTCACAAACTACCTTCTAGCCTGAATTTTCTGCAGTTCCACGATTCTATGAAAATCCTGTTTCCTGACCAGAACAATGAACATGCTACGAATAAATGTAAAAGCCATGTTTGTGTGAGATTTTGTCCAAGAAGTTGCACAAGGGTTAAGAATTTGACTTCGAAGAACTTCCTGTTTTGGCTTTATAGGACAAAGTCTATCTCCTATAAAGAATATTACACATAGACATTCATGAGGAGATTTTTAGTTTGTTTATTTTTCTTTCTGAAACATGAAAAAGAGCAAACATGAAAAAAAGCAGCTTGTGGCTGCTCTTCTGTGGACAAGTTTCTGCTGTTATTTTTGTTAAGGATTAGTAGTAGGATGTAACAAAACTAATGATCAAAGGTACAGTTAACTATAACAAGCAAAAATCCCGAGGAAAGAATGTCAGTATGGCTAAAGCTTAAGAGAACTAACTTCAGCCTTAATTATTGCATACCATAGCAATAAAGACTATTTCTTTCTTTATACTCAAACCATGGCTTTATTTACTATCTTTTCTGTTTTGCAGTTTCAAATCCCCTTCCAATTCTTTCCTGAGAGGGACTGTTCCTCAATGAGGTCTCATAACATTTGTTTATGGACTTTTTTTCAGAATTTTTATGCCAGAAGTCTAAGAACTATGCCTAGAGGTGGAAATGTGAACAGTGACCGTAAAGGCCCTTTAGTGGTCGGAGAGGCATTGTAGGCTTTTGTTTTGGCAAGTACGTTCCTGTAACCTACTTTTTTTTTTCTCTATTTTTAACAGACCCCAGCCATGTCTCTTAAGAAGCATCATTTAGTCTGAGACTGGTGAAGTGTCTGTTTTATTTTCTTTTATGCAGGCAGACACTATAGGCAGCCTGTGTCTGACAGAACTGAACTTAGCACAGTTCTGTTCCTTTCCTGAAGGCAACAAGACTCACTGCAGATCCTCTGCCCTAAGCTGTCCACTGAACATTGTCCATCTGCATTCAAAGAGAAGGCAAATAAACCCTATAACTCAGAGATTTCATTTAACATTTACTTTAAAATCACTTCACAAAACTATTGTTGCTTTGAGGTTTGTTTATCCAAAGTGCAGGCAAGGTCTGTAAAACCAAGAGTTCAAAATTCCTATGTATCGCATTTTCTATTGATTGAAGGAAAAAAAATTATATACTTCTTGTTCACTCACATTCTAATTAATCCCCAGTATACTTGCTCTCTTTCTCAGTCTTGGTTTGCCAGTTAGCCAGTTTATGGACCATCTGCTGTGCAAATCAAGGACAAACATATTCACAGGTTTTGTGCAGGTTGCAATCTTTGACTTGTGAGTCAGACCTTTTGGCAACATGCTTGCAAAACTGCTAACTGAGCAAGCAGATTTATGAAATAAAAAGTTGAAATAATGATGATTTATTAGTATGATCAGTTTCTT
Organism: Eulacestoma nigropectus; assembly: GCA_013397775.1. Taxonomy (NCBI): domain Eukaryota; kingdom Metazoa; phylum Chordata; class Aves; order Passeriformes; genus Eulacestoma; species Eulacestoma nigropectus. The sequence goes on along the minus strand of VZTE01005386.1, from coordinate 320,440 downwards.
CAGGATTTCTTTATCTTGCAGAAAGGTATAGAAAACAAATTTGTCTCAAAAATTTATGTTGACATAACTGTATTGAATTGCAAGTATAATCATGCCTTGAAAATTTATTTTGTGCTGATAAAAATAGATAAAAGAGACATGCCATTTTCATTAGCTTAGCCCATCGCAGTTTCTATTTAGATGTTCTATTGGTATTGTGAGAAGTTAGGTTCCAGTTATAATACAATCATTGGAATCATCTGATGTGACTTCACTGAAAATATTGATAGACATCTGGCTAATAGGAAGTATAAATGAGGTTTTAATATTATTTAACCAAAAATGTGTCATAAAATCTCTGAGAAATTGGTGTGCAAAATAGATGCAATAAAACAAAAAAGTTATGTTTTGATTTGTTCCAGAGTTGTAACTTTAGTCAGCCATTGCATCTCTATGGATCACATTGAAGGTAAACATGATAAATAAGACAAAAGACTTGAGTTTATTGTTTGAAAGCAACTTTTTTGACTCCAGAAATATGTATTTTTTAATCTTTATTGAGTATATATTTTTATTTCTTATAATAGTTTCACATTAGAAGCTTGGAGATTAGCAAAAATAAGTTCTCCTAACTGGAGGCATTTAGTCTCCTTATAATCTGATGGTCAATAAAGGTTTTTGGAAATTTTCTTGTCAGTCGTAAAGCCACAGCCTTTGTAAATTTTTTTTTAATCAGCTTATTGAATCTGCAGGAAGTCTAAACCTCGATAGGCTGGTTTGTCCTATAACCACAGACTAAATACTCTGCTCTTCCATGATTCATGTACTGACAGTGCTTTCTTCCACCGGAACAAGGACAGGCTACATCAGAATACAAAGTGCCTTCTGCTTGCCCAAAATGCCTTTTTCACTGCTTTTCCATATATGTCCATGTGGGACATAGTGTTGAAAGATAGCTAATGATGCAAAGCCCCCAGCTCTGGTAGGGCTCCTCAGTACTGCCACTGTCAGTGGCAGTAGGGGTTGTATCTACCTTGCTCTTACAGCAAAGCTGGATAAACACACCCGATTTATATTAAACCAGTTAGTTAAAATCTGAGCCTTTACTCATCTTCTTTGGGCAGGCTCTAAAGGCTGCTCTGAACTCCAAGCAAGTTCCGCTTCAGGCAGATCTGTTCAATGTGCAGAGGATATGTGTCTGCTGCAGATTTCATCAGACACTTTAATGACACTTATGAAAGTCCCGCCTTGGGAATGTGGGCAATTTGTATCTTAAACAATGTATTTACAGGCCCTGAGACTGACAAATACAGTGCACACTATTTGCATGGGTTTATGCTTTTTATATATATATATATATATATATATATATATATGTATGTATGTATAAAGTTTTTATATCTATCTATCTATCTATATATATATGTATATGTATAAATAAAGGTGTAGGTTGAGAGGACTTCCAGGCATAAAGTAGGTTTTTAGATTTGTATTCCAGTTAATTTATTGTCTTAAATACTTCGGGAGAGAAAGCAACAGATATCACAGCAGTGCAGAGATTTTAGTTTATAAATAAAGGTCAGAGAAGAGTATCAGGTTTTACAAAGCCTTCAGATGTGAACACTTTGATTTGATGAAAGAAAAAAAGAAGCGTTTTTTCCTCAGGACTCACAAAATAATACATACTTGTTATTAGTGAATCTTCATTAATTCAAACCATATTCTCTGAAGATTCCAGATTGAAATTTATTTCATTGTAAGTACCTATAAACTTTTCATGTCCAGTACACAACATAACGCTTATAGAGTAAATAACAAATGTTAATGAGGCAGTAGCCATCTATCCACCCCACATACTCATATTATTAAGCTGCAAAATAGGTAATAAAAAGTTATTTTATTTCAAGTACCATTTTTTTGAGAAAAACCATGTAAATGTTGATGCATGGTGAATTAAAGTAAATTAATCTGATTATATGAGTGAATTGAACAAGCTGTGCAATATAAATATTTTAATCACTTCTTGATCCAGAAGTACCTCATTTACAAATGAGCAATTACTTTCCACCTCATGGGAGTTGTCTCTAATTATGAGGCAGTCTAGCTGGTGCTATACAAAAAGTACATGTAAATATCAAACATCAGGCCCCTGAATCTGTCATTTGTAATATGAACAGCATTTTATATCCCTTTGTGCAATCCTGTTTTTGAGTTACACTAGTGATTTTATTTGTTGTGTTTTTACCGGAGCAGACCAGTCATTATGAAGCTTTCATTTAATCTGTGGACATAGAAACACTTCCCAGTGGATGTTTGAATGCAGGTCTCTTAAATTTAAGCCGAGGCCTTAATTCCTTTTAGACCAGCCCCCAGTGCTTTAGGCCTGAGGACTAGAGGGTAAAAACAAAATTCTGACATAAAAGCGAATTATTATGTGTTATTTGTCATATGTAAGATATGTATGCCACTAGTCCTACTAAAAGCTTGATCAGCCTACTGTGCACTTCTGTTGCCATAACTGTAGCAAAGAATATTGGTGTCCATGGATGGAATGATGTATGCAAAAGGAGACCAAAGAATTTTGTGTGGCACACTATGATGTACTACTCTGGGCATTTCTTATTTGTGGGGTAGGAAGTAACCTTCCTAGCCCAACAGACTAGGTGGTTTCAGCAGGTGTCGTTTATGTACTGCATTTGTTGTTGTCTTGATGAAAATTAAGACCTTGTGTTCACTTGCTACTTGTTGTTTCACTTCTGTGCAGCCTGCACTGGAAACACAAAAACAATAGGCTGAGAACCTTGGAGACAGAATTTTTTGTGGTCCAATTACTAATTTTTCCTTAAAGAAGACCATCAGGCTTTCTAGTGTGACATATATATAAAACATTGATTTTATATAATGAGAGTAAGAGTGAAATTCGTATGAGCTTTTGAGGCAACATTTTAGTCCACATGACATTTCAATTTTATATAAGATATTTGAATAGACTTACTCATATTCAAACAGTATGTATACTTTAGAGGAGGAAAAAAAAGTTTCCCTGGGTCATTTCAGAGTAGTGCTGTTCATCGTATGTCTCCCTGTAATAACAGAAGAACGAAACAGAGGAGACTGAATGATCTGTTAAAACATGTGGTACTGTGAAATATGTTCTAGTTTTGCTATCTTTCCAGAAAATGTCAACTAAACATAAAAAATCTTTGTTTTCAAATATCAGCAGAGATGATAATTACCACAAATCTATCTTTTACGCAACTCTAAATTTCCATAATATACCCTTACTGACAAGACAGTGACGGGAGAAAGAGTGTCATTATTCGTATCAGTGGATGAGGAAGAGTCCTTAGAATTATTTACCATGTACTTCACTGAATTTACTGCTTCTGCCACAAAACCCCAGTTGTTTCCTGAGATATTTATTTTCAAGATCCTGACTTTGATTTTACTCTAGTGATATCCTATGAGGAATCTTCTTCATTTCTTTCTTTCTACTTCTATCTTCAACCGAAGAATTACTGCTTTTTTAAGCACATGGCTCTTTTGAGATGCAGATGAGTGAAAAATGGTAGTTGCTAAGTTGATCTTTGTATCTTTGGGATTTCTGTTTATCTGGGGCCCACTCAAAGATTTCCATCATACTGTAGTATTGTTTTGTAGAAATGTGAATGCAGACTTCTGAAATATAAACCAGGGTGTTAAAATTACCTCTGGGAGACATTCTGTGAGAGGAGTACATGTTCTTACAAGGGATTAAGTGCAAGAGAATGGACAGTGCTACACGTAGATGAGAATGGACAAGGAGAAATGGAAAATACAGAATGGGCACAGTCTTGCTTTCACACATCCTGCTCCCTTGTAAACATGATTTGTTTATAAACACTAATGAAATTTCCAATAAAACTAATCTGAAAAGATTTCAACTCATTAATGGGAAAAGGCTGGCAAATAAAAATGTAAACAAATGAGTTTCCAACTGAACATTTTGTGTTCCTAAATTAATGCCTTTAAAAGGCCTCCCTCCTTTTCCTTCAATAAAATAAGTACACTTGGAATATGCAGTTATTGCTAACTTAATTCAATGGAGAAATCCATATATTTATAAGTAAACACATACTCTTTATGTTCTTAACCTGGAGCTTTGATAGCTAAATTCCACTATTTCTGCTGGAGTTCTTCTCATGAATACAAAGTTTTGGCTTTATATTTTATACTGCAGCACTCTCTTGCATCCTGTCCTTCCACATGATGAGTCATGGAAGTTAAATATATAAAACAACTATCAGTTCAGTCTGTCCTTTATGTCAGTGAGGATAGGCCAGCCAGTGAGTACTCTCTGTAGTTCAGTGACAGAATTAGAAGTTATTCTGTCTCTTTTTGGGGGTGGAAGTTGTTGGGTGATAGGGCCAAAAAGATTACTTGTTTCTTTTATTATTAAATAATCAATGCCAATATCTGTCCAAGTTTATCTACATCCATACCCATATTTCTATCAATACCTATAGATAGACACACAGAAAAGATTTAACTTCCTTTTCCCCAGCTTGCTGGCTGTAGAAACTAGAGTATGCTGCATGCATTAATGTTTCTGTTCAGGACTTTGTGCTTCCCTTTTCCCAAAGCCTTCTGTAAAGTATATTACCCCGTGACCCTTGCAGACAGTGGGGCCTCTCTACTCTCAAAATACAGATACTGGTGCAGTGTATCTGTGTGCCTTAATTTGAAATTAGTAATTGTAATGACTTTAATTTAATATACCTGCATACACTTAACTCATATGAAAATCTAGGCGAGGTATTAATGTGTAAAGAAGAGATTCCTACTGTCAGGCTTCTTAGAACATATTGTGCCCTGATATCGCAAAGTTTACCTGGAAGGTGCTCCTAATGCCATCTGCTCTATTCCTGAAGAGACCTCTACTACTAGCACTGTTCTGGGTCTAGCTGGGGTGGAATTATTTTCTTCATAGCAGTCCATATGGTGCAGGTGTTTTAGACTCCTAACTCTTATTAGTGTTTCAACTCTCACTTCTTTGCGGTTTTCACAGTACATAGAGGCGTTCTCCCATAAATACATTATCTCTGTGTGATTCAGCTGCAATAGAGACTGGAGAAAGTGTTTCAGTTTTTCTACTGGGTAAAATTATTACCCTGGAACTGAGATTAGTAAATTGATTCATTGATGAATATGTCTATACTAGAGTGTACCTATAATTCAAATAAACAGGAATTTTAAAGAGAAACTATTTGGCTTTTTAAAAACAAAAACATTTACCTATATATGTTTCTTAAGGTCTAAAAGTATTATATTTCTTCTTCCTGAAAAGACAACTTTTGTATAAACTTAGAGGGAAAAGGAGCCAAATTCTGACTTTGACAGTGTCACTTTTGTCTTTGCAAATTTTTATGTCATTCTCCTGTCTTTTTTATGACTTTGTTTCTGTCCTTTGTACATTGATACGTATGGAAAAAAATTGAGAGTGTTAAAAGCATCTTTGTCTACAGGAGAAAATTGTAGCTAATGATTTGTACTCTATAAACAACAAAAGGCAAGATGACAGCAATGCAGAGAAGCATCACCTTTTCCCTGGGCTGTATGAGCCTGTGGCACCATCCTGTGAAAAGTGTGGTGTATTTCTTGTCACACTTGAAAATCCATTGCAGAACCTGTACACTAAGATATTATTATGTAGTACCTTCCTCCATATTTCTTTAGAAAACTTATTTTCTACAAGTTTTAGGATGAACTCAGATTTATTATCCACTGTCTAATGAAAAATACAGCATGCAAAGAGGGGGTTTATTGTTTATTTCTGTATGCTTGGTTCCCTTCTGATCACATAAAATACAGCAAAACTCCATAAATAGGAATTATACATCTCTCCTTTATTTATTTTATAGCTTCTTTATTTCATTGTTTGATTAATCATCTCTCACCTTCTGCCATAATACCTTGGTAAAATAACCTTTTCTTTGTTGTTGTTACTCTTAAGGAATGCTAGACACCTCTGAGGCTAAAGCATAATGTATGCATATGGGAAGAGAAACTCAGAATAGGCAAAGCAAGTTATCTTAGATACCTACTGAGAATAGAGGTGTCACCATCGAATGGGAGAAGGATGAGAAAGGGAGAGTTTCTTTTTGGTGATTTTCATTTGCAAAAGACCTGGGAAACCAAGGATATAAAGCTGGCTGAGTCCCAAGGCTACAGAGTTAAAAATGCCATGGTAATTTATATTTTCTTTCATGTTCCAGCTGCTAATTGTTACGTGGACTTATATGTGTTTTCTGTTAGGAGCCGATACAGAGATATCTGAGAATCCTGTATGTTTAAGTGTTGATTCATTTGGTAATTGCTTTGCATCTCAAATCATTGAATAACAGAAGTGCTGTTAGATTATTTCTGGTAATCTATTAATTACTTCCTATTAATTACTTCCTTGCAAAATTGAGGCAATTGAATATTGGGTACAAGGTTATGCAGGCACTGTAAGCAACTGGTAGTCTGATCATATTCAGAGTTAAAGTGACAAAAATGAAAAAGAACTTTAGAATCCCTTGCTAAGTCTTTTTGTCTCATATAATGTAACTTATCTGAGAGGAGGAAGTTCTGTAATCTTTATTTATCACCATGGAACTAACTTCCTTAGGAAAGACAGACAGTTAAGCCTTGATATCTCATCAGCAAGATAAAGCTGCACATAGTGATAACTGTTTTTCTTTGGAACCTTTTTTTGAGAGGTCATTGTGACCTGGTAGCAAACAGGAATCTCAATCAAAGCATTTTATTTTCTGTACTGAGAACGATGTTTTATTTATCGTTTTCTCCCCAGTAAAATGAAAATGTAGAAAGACAATTTCAGATCACCACCATACTTTTTTTTCTATTAAAATGAGTGAAGAATAATCACAGACAACCTTTTCGGTTGCTTTGTACGGGGATATTTAAACTTCATTGCATTTCGTCTTTATTTTAAGAATAAGTATTTTCCAGTACCACTAGGTGTCATCATATCTTTTTTTAAATCCTGTACAACAGCTCTTCCCATTAGCTAGCAGACAAAGTTGATGACTTAATCAGCTGCATCAAAATTTCGGTTTAAAAAGAAACAGAAGAGGTAAAAATATAAGACAATATGAAATTGGAGAAGTTAAATCCCGAAAGCTCAGTTACACAGAAAATAAAGCATTCTATAAAATCAGAGACTTTGAAATTTAAAACTAAAACTCTTATTTCATTAATTTTGTTACTGTTGAATACAAAGGTGCTTTCTTTTAATCTTCATCTCCTCCCATACCTCCCATTACTGACTGTTACATCAGTCAGACTCCCAAAAGCACATAGGCACATAACCAGAATGAGCTTTACCTTCTTAAGTATAAAGCTGTGACATGAAAGACCAGGCAGTTCCCCTGGACTGTTAATCCTGGAAGCAACTTCTCATGGCAGGCACAACCCTTTGCTCTAAACATCTGTAATAGACATGAATGGATGCATATACTCACATAGCTGTTCATGCCCAAGCATTTGCCCCCAGGCTGTGCTGTTTAGTGCTCCAGAGATGCAAGAGCACTCGGCCCAGGTGCTTTGATGATGTCAAGCTACCAAGCGTGTGTAACACCTGTGTAATACACTAATACAGGACTTGGTTCCCCAGCCGTAAGAAGAAATAGTTTTGTGTTGGTTTTCTTTCTCTTCAGACACAAGTGAAGGTGAGGCAGAATTTCTGGTTTTTTGTAGGATAGAGAATGTGTCAGACACATGCTCAAAAGCTGATTCAGGATGTTACAGGCCCTGCTCCAACTACATGAACTCACAGCACGCTGGTTTCACTGTCAGAAGCATTCCTTAGCTGTCTGACTCTATGCTAGATCAGCTGGGTATAATTTTCTTCTTTTCCGTGGGTGTCTAGAGAATCCAAGGGCTATAAGGGAGCATGGAAATCAGTTAAACATTTCTAATTGGTCAGAATATCCATTTGATTCTGGTTTCTCTGGCTTCTCTCTGTACCTCGGATCTATTCAGGTATTCCACTCTCTATTGGTGATGTTCTCCCCTAGACGCCTCACTCAAAACCTCCTAATTATGTTTCCACTAGAAAATATTTAATTCTGAGGCCTGCTCTTTTTCATAAGAACCTTGCACTAGAATCTCTTGGCTAATTACATCTATATGCCTTACAGGGAGAACAGAGACCTCAGACACTGCATAATGTGGGACTATTTACTTAAAATTCAGCAGAAGTTTAAAGGTGGCCACTGGGAAAATGAAATAGTCAAATATTGAAGTTGTTCAAAGAAACCAAAGCAATTCCACCCTCACCCCCCATACTTACAGTAATTTAACATACTTATTAGTCCCTCTTTTGTCATGATTCTACCTTTATGTGAATTTAACTAAGTATACCAATTATGCTATCTTAAGTTTTTATTTTTCAAAGCTGAAGCTGTCTAAACTCCCAGCATGAGGAACTTAGAAGGTGACATTTCACTAATGACTGCTCTGAGAAACTGACAGAGATTGATAGAGTGGTTTTAAATGTGTCCCCATGAGAAGCATCTTATATAGAATGAAAATGACACAGAAACTTTTAAAAACTGAATCTGTGTTGTGTGAGTGGTTTTGTTTACAAGAATGTATTGGGATAGAGAAGCACTTGGAAGTAGTTTTCCAAATGCACGATGTATATTTTTTTTTTGTTTAGAAGTGTCTCCTGACTGTTTTTTAAACAATTTTAAGCTTAATAACAACTCACAGAAAACTCTTTTTTACCTTCCTGCACACCAGAAAAATGCACATTATGGGATGGGCTGTGCATTGGCAGCTCAAAGAACCAGTACTGAATGAGGAATTTGCTGTTGAAAAACCTACAAACCTCAATATAGACACATACAGTACACCCCCCACCCTGCCATGTATTGGGAAGACCCTTACCTCCCAACTTGCTTTTATTAAATGCATTATCTTACTGTAGATACTAGAATCCTCAAGGTTTCATTAGCACAGGTATTGCATTTAAGGCTTTGCTCTTCTGCAGGAAAGGACCAGGAAGATTCTTTAGGTTCTCCCTGTTGCCCTCTTCCTTATGCTGGCAGGCACAGCCACCAAAGGTTACTGCACTGCAATCTGCGTTTTGAAGCCATGCATCCACACTTCAAGCATCCTAATATTAATGCAGTATCTCTGCAGCCAAAAACCAGATGAAGAGACTATCCTTCATGGAGAGAGCAGGAGCAGTTCTGGGGACCTGGGACAGCCCAGCCCAACCCTGCTCAGTAGTTTAAATGTGCACTAATAGGACACAGTGAAAGGAGTGTTTGATCTTTGTGATTCAGTGTGATTTTTATATCCAATTGCAAATGAAAGCAAATGCATATTCAAGAAGAACACTCTGTGCCTTTAGGTACAGGTAAATGTGCATCATGGGAGGTGAGCAGTGTTCATCTAAAAAGGGTATAAAACACCACGTTATGTCAGCTTGGTTCAAGTGTAGATTTCCCTGCTTTGACACCATCCTTCTCTCTGTGCAGGAATCAATTCGCCACTGAATGCTGCTTGACTTTCATCAGAGAAAAACAACTTTGATATTTAATCTTTTATACCATCTCAGAAGTAAACCTCACCACCCCATATTTAGTAGTTAAAGTAAAATTAAGCGTGATATAAGTGCTGATAGGAAATCTGCTGTTCTCCAGCTTGAAAGAATCCATTCTAACAGCCTCATCATTACTTCAGAAGAAATTCTCTTCAGAAGAAATAATGAGAAAGGAGGTATTTTATTCTCCCTTGACTTAGATATGATTTTCAGGTCTCTGTTGGTCTAGTCTCTTTTTTAGAAAGAAAAGTCTGTGAGTATAAATGCCAACTTCACTGATTCCCCTGTATCCTCTCTGTTCTTGAAAAATAATTAAAACCAGAAATAGAAGAGAGTGCTTGAGATGGGAATTGCCATCTATTGAGCATGTGATCATAGTTGTACAATTCTGCATGGTTTTATACAGTTCATAAAAATCTATTTCATTCACATGATTTCATGTGGAGGATACATATTGAAAAGTGGCTTAGAGAGATGTTAATCATTGCTGCTATCTGTTTCTTAAATTGTCATCCTGTCAGGTGCAGTGCAGGTTTAAAAAAAACAATATCCTTTTCTTATGGGTATATCAATGCATTAAACTCTACTTCATGAGAAGCATTGCCAGATCAATAAGACATTTTATCCACATATTCATGGTGGTCCCTGGAGCCTCCAGTTTCCATCCTAGCTATTAATTGAGCCAAATGACAGCAAATATAAAAAAAGTTTTCCAGCTCCAAGTCCTTTACTTGTTCTACATTGAAACCATTCAAACTGATATTATTCAGTTGCTCAGGTGCAAGTTTTCTGCTTTATTTCTTTTGGACAATATCTTGCCTCCTCAATATTTTTTTCAATATTATTATTCTCCACCTGTGGAACAATCATTACAATGACAGAGACTTTTTAGGTCCAGTGCTTAAGTCTGCAATTGAAGGCATTAGAAAACATTTTTACTTAGGCAATGTCAGCATGGGTTTCAAATCATGTGAGACCTCCTAGGATTTACCTTTATCTAATTATGAGATATCAGTGCAGTGATGTACATCGATGTGACTGTCTATCCATTGAAAGTTCATCTTTTGAATCTTCTTGTCAGCTAGGCTTTGCAATGACATACCCAGGATCTCTGGTTCCCATGCATCACTGATTTCATGTACCTGCCTTCCAGGCTTCCTAGCCCTGGGCATGCAAACTACTTCTTTGGTCCTGCTTATGAGCCCAGCTTTCAAACTAATCTTCCTCTAAAGAATACAAATATACCTGAACACTAGTTTATAAGAAACAAATTAAATGGAAGAGCAAAAACCATGAGACTTGGTGCATATTACCGGTAAGGAAGGAAATTTGCCTTTTCGAGTTTACAGCTTGTTACTATCAAGGGATTATATATGACACACTGTGTTAGGGAGCACTGTTTCTTCCTGCATCTACCAGGCAGAACGGTACAGAGGAGCACATGTTTATCACAAGGATCCCTTGGATCATTTGTTTCTGAGTATTCCAAACAGCTACATTTAGATCTGGCATGTCTCACTTGTACTGTGTATGTTTGCCAACATTATACATGTTCTGCGTATTGACATAGAACGGATTAAACAAGGTAAAAGACCTGGAAGATATCATATGGGTCACCTTTCTGGGGAATGAGTGAACGATTAGAAATAACAGAACAGAAGCAGTTCTGGAATGAGAGAAGATACAGCACAAAGATGAGAGAAGATACGGCATGAGAGTATCACAGCTGTGTATGACGTGGGCAAGGTGTGGGTGGGCAGATGGCTCAGGAGAATGAAGGTGGAAAAAAGGGCAGAAAGTCCAGCTCCAACAGTTCAGGAGAAAAGCCGTCATCAATCAGAAAGTATTCTATTCAGAAGCAGGTTGGTGTGACAGTGATTCAGGATATGGAGCTGTTTGAGAAAAGAGTTCTGTTTATCTGACAAGAATAGGCTGTGCTGCCCTGGTTTCCTCTGCCCAGGCTAATACAGTTCAGTTGGTGCTAAACCCTAAAGAAACAATGTGCTTGAATCCAGGAGCAATACTCACTCCCACAGCTCTGAAAACAGGGCAGGAGGTTGCTGTGGTTTGGCCACCAGCCTTTGAAGAGCACTCGGTAGGTGCAAAGGCTGCAGCCGGCACCAGGTTCCTGGGTGAGGTGAGAGCACTGTGATATCTCTGAGTCCTTCCCTTGTGGTCCTTCCACAGACAAACAATTGTAGGTTATAACTACAAAACCCTAAATGTTTCTAGCTGTCACAGAGATTCACTGGTTCAACAGCCCATATTGTCAATTTTCTCAGTAATTTTTATGTTTTTCTATAACCTCCCATCCACATGAACTTTGTGATGACAATTTCATCCCTCTCCAGTAACAAAAAAAAAAGACCATCATAGTCTTTCTGTGTCATATGAATGTGGCAACACTTGATAAGAAACATAAAAAAAGAAGATAAATATAAAAATAAATCTAAGTATCTCATCATTTTAAGCCATTGTTAGGGCTTTTGGGTTTTATTTTTGTTTTGTTTTGTTTTGTTTTTCCCAGTGCTTAGGTTTGGCAGTGTTATTAAACTGTGTGTTTTATTCTTCATGATGTCAAACTGGAAGAACAACCAGTGCTAGCTTCTGAAGAAAGAGAACACAGTGGTATCAGCTCTTGAAATGACTGCCAATTATCTTCACTTTGTTAAATTTGGATATTTTCAAATATCTGAAGGCTAAAGATGTTAAAATTGGTTTTGGATTTGAATCTCTGTTGTAAAAATATTTAGAAACTATTATTACCATTACTATCACTAGTATCACCACTACAAATGTTAATATCCAATGGCAATAGTCACAAGCCCAGAGAATTTAAAGGAAAATTATTGTTAAATTTAGAGCAAAGATGAAAATTAAAAGAAAAAAAATTAAGTAATATCAAGGAAAATTAAATTGTGTAAAAACCCATTCAAAAAAACCCATATTTTTTTCTGGTAAATTACTGTTGAAGTACTGATTTGGCTCTCGTTCCTGTTTTTAATACCTCTATTTCACAAAGAAGAAAATTCAGATAATTTCCGTTTCTACATGCCGTTAGTTTATAGATGGTGCAAGAAATCCTTTGTCTTTAACAAGGCTGATTTCTTGAGTGAAGTGCAAATAGGATTCAGCTTTACCTGTAAATGCACAAGTGGTGTTTTCATAACTGAGAAGCCCTAAAAGGTTTCCCTGTAAGCTTCAAGAGAGTATGAGAGAGTCTTCTGAAAGAGTCATAATAGAGTTTGTGCAGTATGCCAGCAACATGCTCAATATGCCATTTTCTACATCATTATTTTCTGGTTGTGATTTTGTTTTTCTTTTTACTGTAGACTTGCCTCCCCCCCATTCCTTTTTCATTTGTCTCTAGGCTTAGCCTTTCCATGCTTCCTTAACTTCAGGTTTTTACTTTTGCTTCTCTGATTAATTCTTTGTGACTTTTCCCCTAACTATCCATATTCTCTAGGGGTACTCTGAGGGCATAATTCTGAACTTCATGATCAGAATGACTAGAATGACCTTCAATAGCATTAGGTTCATTACAAACTTTGTCAATACTAGCTCTTCAGTTTTTGCTACAGATTTAACTGTATAAATAATAATATGACACCAGGATTTAGAAAAACTAAGCCAATTTCAGCAACAATAACAACTTCAACAAATGACTACATATTAACAGAGGAATTAGACTTCGAAACACAGAATTAGTCTGATAACCTGGACAGGAACAATACTGCTAAATCTAGCTAGACATTTAAATCAAAACACCTTCGTGAAAACTATGAAATCAACCTAAAATCATTAGATTTGTTTTTAAACAAGAAGTTTAGCTTCTCTTCTGTGTAACCTCTTGAGCTAACAGAGGACTCATTAATCTGACAGTGTAACCTCTTGAGCAAACAGAGGACTCATTAATTGCTGTTTCAAGAAGTGAAAACTGGCATTGTCAAGAAATTATCCAACTCCAGTATTGGGAAATTGAGGAAAAGCACCAAACAACAGCAAAAAAATATCAAAAAATCACAAAATGGGGTTTACACCAAATTTTTGTGGTACAGATGGGCCATTGCGTGTCTATGACACAGTTCAGTGAAAATCGTTGGAAAGAGCCAAACTCCAGTGCTGCATCAGTGGACAAATGTTAGCATGGCACTTTCTCTAAGCTGATGTTTGTTACCTCTCCTGACTGTACATGTCCTGGTTATCAGTTTTGCTCAGCACTGACTGCATCAGAGAGACATACCCTCAAAACGCTAGCTCATGAATGACTGCTTTCACATTTAAACCTGTCAAACTGGGCTATAAAACAAGTCAAACCTACTTCTTTCTGAAGTTATCAGTACTACTGTTCCTGCTAGTGCTGATTTGTCTGAAAATAACATCAGGGCAGCCTGGCAATTCAGTTCCAGCTGACACAAAATACACCAGTATGAAAAATCATTATTATAAGATAAATGTGAAACTTTTTGATTAGATTTTAGAGAAATGAAGCTTTGGGTCATTTGTCTACACCTCTTTTCTTGTCTCCATGTACAATTTCTTTTACTTCATTTTAAGGAGGTTGGTGTAGACCTCTGTAGCAAGTTTCTCTCTCATTTTCCACTCTAAATGATTCACTTAACTTTTTCCTATGACAAGGAGTGGCTCTTTCTTTCTAGTATGACTCTGGCTACCCACAGTAGAGATGTTCTTTTGTCCTTCAAGATGTCTCAGAATATTCAGACAATAGTACTTGGAATGCAAGGCCAAGTGCCCTGCTTCAGGGTTAGCCATAGCCATGTGTACCTGGCTCACTCAGCGCTCCATTGGACAGACCTTTCTGCTCAGTTTCCCTCACCACTTAATTCTTTTTTCAGAAAAGACATTCAGGCACATGACATCTCCTGAAAGCAGCCTGTGAGTACTTTTCTTTTGCTTTTCACTCAAACCCCTGCAAGAAGATATTCTGCTGCAAACCATAGTCCTCAACTCAACTATTTTTCATTTATGGGAGTAGATTATAAAAATTCAAAAGAGATGTTAGTAACCTCTCCCCAGCTTGTACTTTAATTTCCTCCTTGCTTATGTATTTCATTTCACTTTTGATGACAGGTCCATTGTTCCCGGGTCATCATGATATCAAGCTTTTTTCTGCTTTACAAAGGGTCTCCATGTTCATCTTGTGCGGTTCCAGGGGCACAGCATGCTGAGTCTGTCCTGCATCTCTCCTCTAAATGCAGGATCCTTTTCACTTTGCAGTATCTTCTGGGCTGTCTCTGGACTGATGACCTGTGAGCATGGTAACTGCCTGCTTTGGTGGGTTGGTCTGAGCCTAATCAAGCCTGAGGAAGTTGTAGAAGTCAAGGCATCATAAAAGAAACAACTTACAGTAGACAGATTAATCAGAGCATGCATTTTTACAACATTTATTAAACAACAGACTGCCTGCGGTTGTTGCACTTGTTCTGTCTTATAGCTGTTTCTGAGTTCTACATGCATCTGAACCTCCTTTTCACTAAAAAAAAAAAGTTAACTGTAAATGCAGGCCAAGATGCACACAAATATCTGATAAACTGAGTCTTGCACACATTTAAATGAAGACACGTTGTGAGGTTGATTTTGGACAACCATGGACTCTTACCTGAAAGTTATAAACACTTCTTAAAAATAATTTCTAGGATATAATGAAATAAAAATTGAAGAACAAACATTAGGAAATCCTAACCACATTTATATCTCATTTCCATTTACATTAGAAGCAAGATTTTAGACTCCACACAGAATTGAACCTTTTTTGCTATTTAATGAACAAATTGCTTGTGTTCAAGAATATTGTCTGTGTTTATTTTTGTTTCATTTATTTTTTTTTCCTGTGTTTTCCCTTATCTGCGTATGTGAAATAACAAGCAGCACAAGCAAGTATTAAAACACGATTTTTTTTAAAGAGAATTTTGGTCTCTGACATAAATTATGTTTGATATGTCCCTTAAGTTAAAGTTTGTACTGCTTCAGTTGTTCTTTAAGTATGAAGCTGTTTTTAGAAATTGATTCATACAGAGAGATTTAATATTTCTTTACTTCATAGGGTATAGACAAAAAAATCCTCTGTAGGGAAGAGCCCACTTGTTTCTGCTATAACTATTTACATGTACTTATCAATTATGCATTACTGCATACCACGGGGCATTTATCTGCCTTAAAAACAAGAACATCACCACAGAAACTTAGAACTGTATCAAATATGTCAGAATAATGGTTTTATATCAGCACTATACATTGTCCTGATGTTTAGCAGGGAGTTCTTTGTTGATAATGTAGCTGTGCTTGAAGAATTCTCCAGAAGTTTCTTGTGTCATAAGAATACTTGTTACTTCTTCAAT
This sequence comes from Eulacestoma nigropectus, assembly GCA_013397775.1. Taxonomy (NCBI): domain Eukaryota; kingdom Metazoa; phylum Chordata; class Aves; order Passeriformes; genus Eulacestoma; species Eulacestoma nigropectus. Next base: position 304,507 of record VZTE01005386.1, on the reverse strand, counting down.
GTAATAAATATTTTGCTTCCTTTTCATGACAGCTGGGATGAAGAAATGGAAAATTTTGTGTTCTCAATATATTGCTTTCTTGATATAGAAATCTTTCTTTTAGAATAGATATTCTTTCTTTTAGAATAACCAGCTGGCCCTTGGAATTTCATGGGCTATTCATGGGGTCTAGCTGCTTGACCAGGTTCACCCCACTTGGTAAGAATATGTATAGCCTGAGAGCACCTGTATTGTTAAGGTCATGCAGTCAGGAAACTTTTCAATGCAAAAGGGAATCAAAAGTAAAGGGAGAACTGGTAAGTGGGTAATTGTTGGGCCACTAACAAACTGCAGGCACAGCACTGAAGAGGCCCTGAACCTTGTACTGATATGAAGGGAGAAATACAAGAAACATGAGGATTTATGGTATCCAAGAATAGCTTGTGGGACAATGCAAAACTTCTGAAAGAACACTTAAGGGAAAAGGATGGGGTGGAACAAAGAGGAAATTTAGCAGAGAGGCATATAAAAGGGGCTTGATGTGTCTAAACTGTCAGTACACTTCTCTGACTGTGCCTGGTGTCAGATCACCACTGTCTGTCCTACTTTCTCATTAAATCATTTCTTAAACACCTCTGTGTAATCTCACTCTCTATTTCCTGTATCAGGGCTATGAGGGCTCATTGCCAGCTACTGGTGAGATATGTGAGCGGATTTGGTGCCAGCAACGGGAGACAGACAAAGGTGCCCTGTGGCCTCTGGTGTCAGCTACTGAAGCCAGTGGAGGTCTCATCCCCAGGCACTGGGGTGGGACTGGTGTAACTGCTGGGGAAATTGAGGTGAACAAAGTGAGGGAGAGGCTCAGTGACAGCAGCTGGAGCAGGACTGTGGGTCACAGCCTGTGTACTTGGTGGTGGCTGGCAGAGGTTACCAGAGTCTTTGCGTCTTCCTCAAACCTGTGGGTTTGCGTGGGAGTATGTGTGTGTAATTCACCAGCAAACCTCGTGCTGGACCAACTGGTAAGTAAGAGAGCCATGTGGAGAGTAAGAGCACCTGGGATCCAGGCAGCGTTGCCCAAGAGACAGAGAGGCCCTGCCAGTACATGGAGGCCCTGCAAATGCGTGGATGCTTGGGAGCCTAGAGAGTTAAAAGTATGTGCCTGCATTAGTGAGCCTCAGTCCTGAACAGCTGGAGAAGACAAAGGGAGCTTGTCTGTCTGTATGTCTATATATGTCCATATGTCTATGTTTAATGAGTCTTGGTCATGTTTATGTGGATGCTGTTAAAGGCAGCACCTTGCCTTTGGCCAGCTGAGAAGCTGTCCATGCCTGCGTCCTCTGTGTGTGTGTCTGGGTTACATGCTCAACTTTGCTGGTGTCTGAACCCACACATGACAAGGAAAGCACATCCATTATGTTGGGACAGAGAACCCCAGGTGGGCTAAAGTGACCAAGAGGTATCCCTGGCCCCAAAGTCTGTCCGAGGAAGCATGCCCTTAACATCCCATGCCATGTTTCTTTTGTTTTGAGAGAGGGAATTAGCTATGGGCAGCAGCTGCAGAAGAGGCAAATGCTCTTGCAGGATTCTGATGCTTCTCTAAAGAAGTTTTAATTTCTTTTTTGGCTTATATTCTTAGGACAGGAGAGACTAAAATTTGCAATAGGCATTATGAAGAAAATCAATTTTGTGTTGTAACTGATTAAAAGACTATTCCATTTGTTCTGTGAGGAATGATAGACATGAATGCTTCACATTTTAGGTGAACTTGAGGCAGGATAATATGAGGAAAACAGATGATGCATATTAGAAAAGAATTATGTGTATATGAAGCAGTGGCGAAGAGATTATCCATTGTTCTGGCCATCTCTAAGAAATATAAAATTGAATGCTACTACATCAGGACACCAGTACACACAAATCTGCTCCCCACATACATTATAGGAAACTCAAACTCAGAAGCTTAATGGGGCTACTTTAGAATTACCAAAGTGCAACCATAATGCAGAATTAAGCTCACAGGATTTGACACATTAGGTAAGCATCCTGTCTGTGACACTATCTCTGTCTCAAGTGCAGGTTTCATTTACTTAATGAATAATGATTCAATTTTAATTACTTTGTACACTACACCAACCTTTTTTTTTCTGGTTCTTTTTAAAGAAATAATCAAAGGGAGAAATTCATGAAGCACTGGTCAATACTGAAGTCGCTTCTAGTCAATTTGCTCAATTCATATTAATTCAGTGGTTCTAAGCCCACTGGCAAAACTTTTGTGTATTTTTTCAACATTGGGGAAGTCTCAAGAGAATGATAATAAAGAGGAGAGCATACAGTTTGCATGGTTAATCATGCAGGAGCCATGAATGATGCCAGGTTGCCTTCATGTTGAGATCGCAGATTGATTGTTCCTATTACAGTCTTCGTACACAACTCCACACTTGGACTCAGTTATCACTGATTCATATATGAGAAAATGTGAAAAGGTTTGTCTGGGATTCAACTTGTTATATCAGCCACAATTCTTATGAACAGCACTATCAAATGATGAATTTGATCTCAAAAGAATCGATTTAAATTAGATTTTTTTTTTTTTAAAGAAAAATGCTTCTTAATTCCCAAGAATTTTTCAAAGGATACTTTGAGACAGAGTGAGAGAGAGGTAGAGTTTACAAGTTTCATGTCATTCCAAGCAGATTAGAGGTTAGATAGAATATTTTTTGGGAACTTTTTAACGGGAACCAAGGGGAAATTGCTAAGAAGGAAATATACTTGCTGAAAAGAAAAATGAAAGGAGAGACAATACTGAAAAGGCTTTTGTAAGATGAAGAGTAATTGCTTGAAATTGAGGTTAAAGGATTGAAAGACTAGGACAAAGAGCTAGCAGGAACATATCCTGTATGACCATCCACTTTCAAACTTCTCAGTCAGACTCTATGTAACAAACTTGTGCTAAAATTAACAGATCCATCACTTGCTTAGTCTGGTCTGGCCTATCTGAATTATATTCCTTTGAGGCAGAATGTGGGGAAACTTGGAAAGAAAAAGAAATTAAATAGGACTGTTTTGTTCTATTTTGTTGCTTGGAGAACTGGTCTTTTATAATACCAGTATGAAACCAGAAATATTTTCAATGTCATTAAGTTGTTTCAGATCCAACATCTGTTGCCCTATTTGATTAAAAGAAAGGGTAAAGAGTGACATATACAGAATGATTTACCACAGACTCTTGCTTTGAAAGGAAAAGTGCAGCAATCACGCATGGGCAATAACTCTGCACTCCTTCAGGTGCAAAGTCAAAGACAAAATCCCATTTATTGCGCAGTACCAATTCCCTAAATACCCCCACAGAACAGGATATAACATCATGTAAACAGGAAAGATGCTCACCACAGTGTCTCCCTATCACCTGGAGCAGTACACAGACATTGCCTATTATGGTAACAGGTAAACA